>OX459031.1:89588940-90138940 GCA_949775025.1 Tricholauxania praeusta
GATCTTGTCAACACCTTTGAGCTGTCATTTGTTACCCATGAATTATTAATTGCTCGTTCATATCGACGACATTTCATTTCCTTAAAATTCCAAACTTTATCAAAATCAATTTATTTGTTACATTTTCCGTCTTCATTCGTTCACAAAATTTAATTTCAGTCTTATCACCAACAGTGTTGTGCCAAACCCAAACCAATGTACCTACGTTAAGTAACCACCTGCCTATCCGCCCACCGCCCATTGCGTGCTGTTCAAAATATCAAAAACTGAAGTCAATTTTATATCTTATCTGAGTCACTATCGTTGTTGTAGTTGTTTTTAAAATTATTATTATGTAGGTAGAAGAAGCAGCAGCGGCAAAATTCTTATCGTGTCTCAGACTGCAAGTAGTGTTACCATTGCGAAAATGGCATGGAACAAAAAAAAAAAAAAAAAACTTGAAGAGTTCCTCAAGCGCACATATTATTTTAGTTTTGAAATTTTCGTCTTCCACATAGTTCGCTTATCAACTTTTTTCCAGTAATTTTTATCACTTATTTTCTTCTTCGCTATTTTATAATTCAGTTGTTGCGTCTTAGTTCGTAACTGAATTTGTACGCGTCGGAAGTGCGGTTTTTGTGACGGTCAGCAAATAGAGCCAATCAGAAAAAAACAACAACTAAAAACTCGAAAAGAAATAAATTAAAAATTAATGCGCGTGCAATACTTAAAAATAGATTGGAAAAGTGCGGAAAAAAGTTTAAGTTAAACTTCATTAGGTGTGAGTTATATTTTGCTTTTGCTAAATTCGAGAAAAAAGCTAAAACAAATTTAATGTGAACTTAAAATTCTTAAGATAAAAAAAAAATTCCATGAAAACAGATAAGAAACAAAGGATATCTTACATGCGCTGTGTGAGCATTACATAGTTTTCGAGAGGTATAATAAATTTAATTAATTCCTAACGAACTCTCAGTATTTATCTGAACTGATAAGACTTAAGGGCTATGAGCATAAAGTATACAATGATTAGAGGTAGAATTAGAGTTCGTCAAAAAAATCGCATGCTATTGAATTCCACTGGAACGCTTAAAACCTTAAAAGAAATAATCATTAAATGAAAACAGAACTGAAAATGAGTTGCCCCCCAATTTATTTATGACATTGTTAACTAACGAGTGGACTCAAACATATTTTCTGGTTGCAATTTGCTCCGATAACAAAGAGCCTCCGGGAGTTTTTCGAAAAATTTAAAGACACTTTTTTAAATTTTTTTTTGAAGCTGCATTTTATCTTAGACCAAAATTTTTTTTACATTATTAATGTATAACTAAGAAAACAAAGAAAATTTTCATTTTTTGTGCACAAAATTGAGGTCGTTTAAGGTTAGAAATCAAAAAATATGCATCCAAAAAAAATCGCAAGATCAAACGCTCCCTAACTATTTGCTTAACCGAAAAAAATATAATTTTTTTTTTTCGGATGAACCAGTCTCCAGATATCTTGCTCACCGCGAATTTTGAGGTCGTTCACGGCATTGCGCTTTTCTTACTTATTGACAAATATTTTGGAACAAAGTTTCAGGGAAAAATCTTCAATAGTTATACTTTAATGATGTAAGAAAATTTTGGTCTAAGATAAAATACAGCTTCAAAAACTGAGAAAAATTAAATAAATTTTAGTTATTGAATATTGTAGATAGTGGGAGCATACTTCATGGTGGTATTAAAAATATACCGAAAAATGTTAAATTTTGCTGCTTACATTCCTATTTTATGTAAAAATCCAGCATAAAGCAAGTGAGATTAAGTAAATTCTGTTTTATTTTAAATGTACAGCAACGTATAGGGTCTGCAACTCAAAAGCTAAACCATCATAATTATGCTAGTGATCCTATATTTTTGCATTATATAGGTATGTAAGAAGTCAAGTTAACATCTCTTCGGTACACCTTTATGTGCACAAGAGGAAAGTTGAATAAGACTCAGAAACAATTTTAAAATAATCGAAGTAGCTTTTCTTTATTTTTTAAATAAAAATGGATATTTGGAGGACCTGACAGCAGCTCTTAATTTTTATTTTTTGGTTCATTATGAGACATAATCTTCTAGATGTGTTAATTTTTTTGAGTTGCGGCGTTCCCGAAGAATTCAAAAGCATGAGGCTTTTTGACATGGTCTAATGGAATTAAATTAAATTAAATTAAATTAAATTAAATTAAATTAAATTAAATTAAATTAAATTAAATTAAATTAAATTAAATTAAATTAAATTAAATTAAATTAAATTAAATTAAATTAAATTAAATTAAATTAAATTAAATTAAATTAAATTAAATTAAATTAAATTAAATTAAATTAAATTAAATTAAATTAAATTAAATTAAATTAAATTAAATTAAATTAAATTAAATTAAATTAAATTAAATTAAATTAAATTAAATTAAATTAAATTAAATTAAATTAAATTAAATTAAATTAAATTAAATTAAATTAAATTAAATTAAATTAAATTAAATTAAATTAAATTAAATTAAATTAAATTAAATTAAATTAAATTAAATTAAATTAAATTAAATTAAATTAAATTAAATTAAATTAAATTAAATTAAATTAAATTAAATTAAATTAAATTAAATTAAATTAAATTAAATTAAATTAAATTAAATTAAATTAAATTAAATTAAATTAAATTAAATTAAATTAAATTAAATTAAATTAAATTAAATTAAATTAAATTAAATTAAATTAAATTAAATTAAATTAAATTAAATTAAATTAAATTAAATTAAATTAAATTAAATTAAATTAAATTAAATTAAATTAAATTAAATTAAATTAAATTAAATTAAATTAAATTAAATTAAATTAAATTAAATTAAATTAAATTAAATTAAATTAAATTAAATTAAATTAAATTAAATTAAATTAAATTAAATTAAATTAAATTAAATTAAATTAAATTAAATTAAATTAAATTAAATTAAATTAAATTAAATTAAATTAAATTAAATTAAATTAAATTAAATTAAATTAAATTAAATTAAATTAAATTAAATTAAATTAAATTAAATTAAATTAAATTAAATTAAATTAAATTAAATTAAATTAAATTAAATTAAATTAAATTAAATTAAATTAAATTAAATTAAATTAAATTAAATTAAATTAAATTAAATTAAATTAAATTAAATTAAATTAAATTAAATTAAATTAAATTAAATCTGTAAAAAAAAATTTAATGTAACTATTATTTTGTATTATTCGAAAGTTCAATTCGATGAAAGCTGATCTTCATTTTTCATAAATAGTTTCTTCAAGTAAAGGTCTTAGAGGAACACGAAGTTGAAATATTCGGCCATATTTGAAGCAGAATAATTTAAAGTTAACACTCATAGCTCTGTTTAATAAATAAAGTGTCATTTTTGTTTAATCACAAGGCAGGTTAGTGGGAATTATTCATAACAATAAAAAATTCGAAGCTTCACGACCCTTTTAATGCAATTCTTCCAAAAGCAAAAAGAAATAAAGTCATAGCTCCTTACACTGTGACTAGCATAAAACTACAGGAATAGAATCACTTATAGAACTTTTGTTCAGGTCCAACGTTCTCAATGGAGTCTGGGTAAAAGTTGTAGTAGTGCATATGGCGCCATTATTGGCAAACAATAAAAAGAAGTTCTAAGTTTAGAAATCAAAAATTTAGATTTTATGATTTCTAGTTTAGGTCCTGCTATTTAAGGCACAATAACATGTGTAAACTATACATAATAAGGCAAGTTCTGACCGTGCTAACAATGAATCGCTGATTTCGCGAAGGCCCTATGTAAGCATGCTGCAAGGTTGGCATGTGTTTTTTTGCCGCTGGCAGCAGTACTTGTTGGTCTTCTCCGGGAGAGGTCTTGCTCAGTTGCATACCTACTGGGTTTTTTACGTGCATAGCGATGCACAGAATAACTTTTTTTTTAATAAGAAGTAGTATGTAGGAAAGGTGATTGGAACGATATGTAAAAGCTGAAGAAAATGGTATAGAAAATTAGCATGGCCTCCACAATCTCCGAAGCTTAATACGATTAACCCTGCTGTTAGATTGGGTCCATTTTGGTTAAATTTTCGGGTTTTTTCTTCTTAACTTTTGAACGGTGCAACATAATGACTTAAATCAGTGGTGGGCTTGTAGTGCCTCCATCCGCCCTCTTTGCCCGCATCGTTATTTGACACACAAGCAAGCGAATAAGAATTCGCAGAGTTTCAACGCTATCAAGGCACAGCGTTGACTTGAATTCAAATGTAAACAAAAACAAAACACAAAGACATAAGCGACGGCGCCGTATTGTGTCTTGACGAATGTAGCAATTGTTTTTGTTTGTAGTGCAATTTGGGTTTTTTTTTGTACTGTTGGCGAATTCGGAAATGACAGCAAAAAACTTTAAAATTTTGTTTGTTGTTGCTTGATGTTGTTGTTTATCCCTTTTGTTAGATTTCAGTGCCCACCACTGACTTAAATTATCAGCTCACGTGGTATTTTTATGAAATATCTAAATATGTAAAAATCAAGAATCTAGCATTAAACGGGAGGGAGAAAAAAAAACTTACAAGTCTTATGTTAAGGAACCATTTTGGTCCTTTGTATATTTTTCATTGACTACAGACAAAATGCAAAGTATTTTTGTAGGAGCTATGCAGAATAATATGATTTTAGTTGTTTTGTTGAAAATTACTCTCATTACAAAAGATGAAAGTAAATTATCGGCCGTAATATGTTACCCGTTCAAACCTTCTGACAAGTTCAATCTTGATTTTATCGGGCTATTCATTTCTTGGATTTGCAAAACGCCGATATATCTTCCATACCTGAAATTATGAGCCACAGTTGACAGGCTTTGAGTGCATTAATTGTCTAAAAGAGCATCGTCTTTTGAAAGGGTACCAGTTATTCATCAACAGTCACATTTTCATGGTAGTTGTAAGAGGAGGACTTCTCAATGGATCCATAAATCACTAATGCTACTTCGCATTTGTCTTCGGCTCGTACCATTATCGAAGCGGAGGTACTTGTAATTCGTATTTTGCAGTATAAAATGGATCAACAGAAACTTTGTTATCGGTACTTTCATATTCGTTATTTTCATATTCAATATTCGAATTGTAACATTACGCTGATTTTGCATTTTGTCAAAAAAACACAAAATGAACACCAGCAGTAACATGCACAGCTGATTCGAATGCATAAAGAAATTTAATTAGGGAAATCGCATACATAAATAGTTTTGAGCCGCACAACAGTTCTGTTGATGGCTTCAAATAAAAATTTTAAGGCCTGCAGTAAGTGACTTTCTTCCTTACCCAAATGATTTGTTGCACATATATTTTTTATATATTTATATATATTTATATATTTTTTTATTCGAAATATTGAAGCAAAATATTTATAAAAAATTAGTTCAATATGATTTATTCATGAAAGATGCAGTATGATATGATATGACCTAGGATTCGTAAGTTTTTTTTTTAACCTAACAGCAGGGTTAAGCATTTGTGCTCCATTTTAGATAATCACAGTCCATTTAATTGCCATACTTCTATGAAATCATTTTAGGAAAGTATGTAGAAAGAGTGGAAAGGTAAATCAAAGGATGCGCTGAAAAATTTAGTAAATAGTATTCCAGAAAGATTGACAGAGATTGATAAATAATTTATACATTAAATTTAAGTTCGGCGCATTATTTTCTCCAAAAAAATTTAACGTTATAATAAAAATTTTGTTACTTATGTGACTTATGTTACACAGTGAAGGAAATATCCTTATTATGCAAAAACCATTACTGTTGATATAAAGACACCACTCAGTAGCATCAGTGGCATATTGTCTATAGTGATATGAAGACTTTCATCTGTACACCATTTCACTTTCAAATCGAAAATATTTATATAGGCTTTGATTGTACAATTTACACTTTATGATCCGGAGATTTTAAAAGCAAACATTGAAAAAAAAATATTCGATTAGTACGAACTTCTGCTAAGAAGTTAAGGTTACTATGTATGTAAGTATGTCGATATAAGGCGTTAAGATAGCACTAACTAAGATAAGATATTTACTTATATCTTACTCTAATATACGCTTTGGAACCTTTTATCTTTTTAATTATACAATCGATTGGAAATTAAATATAAAATCATGGCTGAGTCAAAAGCTTATAGAGTTAACAACTGAATTGTATCGATTCCAAAATTTTAAGATGTCAACTGGTAATCCTATCTCCTCATCTCCTCATGCAAAACCAAGTTTTGTGATATCTAAACTTCTTTTTTGATCCTTCCAGGAATCAAATTTCATATTACAATTCTTTGGAATGGAGCCAAAACTAATATAATAAGTACTTATTTGATGTGGTCATAAAATTGTTCAATGTTATTATGCAACAGTAACTGTCCTGACATTATTCGACTTTTTTGATACTTTACTTATACATACATATACGTATACATACTTTG
This sequence comes from Tricholauxania praeusta, assembly GCA_949775025.1. Taxonomy (NCBI): domain Eukaryota; kingdom Metazoa; phylum Arthropoda; class Insecta; order Diptera; family Lauxaniidae; genus Tricholauxania; species Tricholauxania praeusta. The sequence continues at coordinate 89,595,417 of OX459031.1, forward strand.
ATACATTATTTAAGGTACACACAGTATGTGGATAAAAATGTGTTTTTCGATTTTTGACACCTAAAACTGAAATCCACATAACGTAAAATATGTTTTTCAATAAAATCGGAGAAATACGTATTCTCGTATTTCCTCTGGAAAACAACATATTTTGAAATAGATTCGATCTGTTAAAGATACTTCTAAGCCCCATAGAAGAAAAAAAAACAGTTATTTATCACAAGTTTTCAATTTTTTTTTTCCATGAAAAATAGTGAATGACACAAAAAAACAAGAACCCAAATAGGTGTTCAACGTGTTCATCGATTAATGAAAAATAATAGTCAGAGGGTATTGTACCAAAGGATCTCTTTTGACCTCTAAGTCTTGATCGAAAATTACGATTCATTTATTTATATAAGTAGCTCTCATTGTATTGAAAACTAATTGTATCGAAATTTTAAGGTATGAATTTTGAATTTTTCGATAATTTCACATTTCGATATTTCATTAAAATTCAATGTTTTCCAGTCTATTTTCGAAAATCTTCAATCCTTTTTTTCCCTGTTCCATATAGGAAGCGGATGAAAAGCATTTTTTCCTCCCTTTCACTTAGAAGTGGGTGCTCTGGTATAAAAATTAAACCATACGTACACAAAAGTATATACGGTCAAGCCGAGAGGGTGAGGGTAGGATTTATGACAGGCCCGTGTTTTCTTTGAATGCCCATGATTACTAATTATTTTATTATATAATATAAATAGTTGCTATTTCGCATACATATGTTTTCTTTAAGTGTACTTTAAATTTTTCAGAAACTCTATTTTTATTGTTGTTATCATTCAATCCTCAGAGTTGCTCTGATCTAATTTTGCATACACATAAGTCCATCCGAATAATCGAATGAAACCTTCAGAGTTATCGAACACCGGAACTGAAATAGCAACATAAATATCATTTGAGAGATATTAGTTAAAAGTAATAATGAAATTTAATTATTTTTTAAGTTTTTTTTTTTTCAAACACGGTCTTTTCAAGTGCTTTTGCTCTCTCCAAATGCCTCTGCTTTGCACACGTCTCTCCAATTAGTCAAATTAAGCGTGAATAGGGTTTCCTAGGCCTGGTCTTTCAATCGCAGGCAAGGTATCCTCTTCGTTGTCGCCCAGTGGCTTCCGCTTCGCTGGAGTTCCTTCGTCCATACGCGCAACATGACCCAGCCAGCGCAAACGTTGGATAGAACGTTGAGCTTGTACAGCTTATGGTTCATTCGAGTACGGTTTTCGTCGCCGACACGAACTGGACCGCAGATTTTGCGAAGAATTTTTCTCTCGAAAACCCCCAGTGCGGCTGCATCAGTCTGCGACACAACCCATGCTTCTGCGCTGTAGAGTTGCACGGATAAGGGTCTTGTAGAGTGTCAGTTTTGGAGAGAGAGATATCTACTGCTCAATTGCTTACTGAGACCATAGTAACACCTATTAGCCAGAGTGAGTCTTTGCCTAATCTCCAAGTTGACATCGTTTTTAATGCTTACGGCGGTGCCAAGACAGGTTAGTTCCATGTCAACTTCGATAGTATAACTGCCCGCAGTAACGTAGTATCTTATACGCCGCGTCTTTCTGTTTGTGGAAAGCATATCGTCGCCCACTTGTACAACGGCCCTAATTGACATTTTTTTTAAAATCCAGTTTATTACATATTCCTGAAGACCAACCTCAAATGCACCTTCACCCAAAAAATTGGAACGGTAACACAAAAAATACCAAGTTTATTAGGTGATATTAAAAAGCCCTAACTACATTCAACATTTTTTATATGTTAAAAGGCCCTAAATGCTTTATCTTGCGAAGTAGTTTTCAAAATTTCTAGAGAATTTTGAATTCAAAATTTCCGTGCAATTACCAATTTTAAAATGTAACAATTAGTTCATATCTTATGTTGGAACGCGTATGTGGCCTTCGTTTTAATTTTTCGCAATGAGTGTTAAGGAAAATATTATGTGTGAGATCTATGCCTCTGATTCAATCCCGGAACAATTAAAACATGATCGGATTTTAAATATGAAAAAACGAATGCGAGGAGTTCAATACATAAGCGTTTCGATTGAAAATGGTTCGTGTCAAGGGGCCGAAAGACGGCTTGGACCACCTTATACATCAAAATATTGCGAGCAAAGACGTAACCGGTACTGTTTGCCTTTTAGGACAAATGTAAGGAAAGCCATCTTTGATGCATTTTGGAAAATGACATGAGAGCAAAAAAAGTTAAATGTAATAGGCCTTGTTGATCTGTTAAGCAGAAAACGAATTTCGTCCGAAAACTCAGCGCGTACTCAGTCTCTAGAATATTTCTTAAAACACAATTTCCAACGTTTGCAAGTATGTCGTCAAATGTTTTAATCAATATTATGTTTGAAAAAAAAGATTATTTACTAAAAATTATATCAATAAGTAGAATATTTGCATGTTTTCTTTAATTTTGTTGTAAATGAATTACACTTTTAGTTTTCAAAGTAACTTCAAAAAGCCCTAAATGCACTTTTGCATACATAAAAATTATGTCAAAAAGCCCTAATTGAAATAAAATCAATACAAAAAAACTAGCATTTTCATTAAAAATAATTATGTTATTGTTATACTAAACTGCAATTAAAAAAATTTCAATATTCTGCATTGTCGGTTTTTATACAGTTTTTTGTGTCTCCTGAACAAAATCAAAAATGTCAATTAGGGCCGTTGTACAAGTGAGCGACGATATACTACTTTGTTTTGCACTTGTTCATCGTCAAACCCACCTTCGCTGACTCTTTTTCGAGAACTGAAAACGCAGCTGTAACATTTCGCTTACAACCTCCAATGATATCAAAATCATCCTCATATGCAAGGTGCTGGACACTTTTTTTTAGAAAATAGTGCCATTACGACGTACATTTCATCACAAAAATGAAGAGGTTACAGGATAGTGATCACCTTGTCTGAAACCTTCTACAGTATCAAATGGTTGGGAGAGGTCCTTTCTTACCGTGACCGAGCTAGATGTGTTGCTTAATGTCATTCTGTAAAGCCGCACTAGCTTCGCAGGCATATCAAACTTAGACATAGGCAATCTCGTATCGGACTATCAAAAGCAGCTTCATAATCAATAAAGATGCGAAGGGTACCGATTTGTTTTTCGTATGTTTTTTCCAGGATTTTATGTAGTGTGAAGATCTGGTCCATGATGAACTTATCAGGTCTGAAGCTGCACTGTTAAGGCCCAAACAGTATGTTGGCGAACTGCTTAAGTCTTTCACTCAGTACATTCGACAGGACCATGTATTGTCGAATTATCGTTCTTCAATACATGATAAAGGACATTGAGATTCCAATTTTTAGGAATGCTAGACATATTTTTCAGATAAGTTGATGCATACACCCTATCAGCTCATCGCCGCCCGTCTTGAACAATTCAGCAGGTAGGCCATCTACTAGGATGTTTCATTGTAAAAATGATTTTATTGATTAATTCAACTGAAAATGACTGTCAGTATCAATAGCCTTAATCATGTTATTCACTTGAAACTGCCGGAATTACTTGTGCTGATTAGACAAAGCTTATTTCATTGTACATATACTATAGTCCTTTCGACTATTTGGATTATTGCTGCACAATTTCATTCGAATACATTGATGAAGTATTACCTAACGTGCGAGTATTTGCTCATTTGTCTCTTTGTTTATGTGATTGTCAATTAAAGCTATGTTCATTATGTGACTGTGTTTAATGAACATAAATTAATGCATCAATTAGAGTGTGAATAATTAAACAATGAATTAGAATTCTGCAGTTCTACTCGCTCGCATGTTCGCCTATTTATTTGTTCATTTATTTATTTAATTATTAATTATTATACCGGCATGTAAAATGTTATGGACACACATTTGATGGCAAATCAATAGGCACATTTACTATAAAAGCAACAAAAATATCAACCATTATAATTAAGTCATAATTGTGTAATTATCTGCAAGACACATTCGTTTGTAATGAAGTGAAATCTATCTATGTACATATATGGCAAATACGCACAAACTAGACTGTTCCTTATTTTATTAACTTTTTGATGTAAACAATTGCAGCGATTTTTGTAATACTAAAACAAAGTAGGAATGTTCTAGGTTCCAAGTTTTCAAAGGCTTTTAAATGGGCGTGGCACAGCCCTAGATTTTAATTTTAATAATGCCATGTCTCGTAAACCATGGTAAACGGATCCAAATTATATATATCTTGAAATTTACCAAAAGTGGGTCAAAGTGGAGAAAGGGGGCGTGTCACTTTTCAATAATTTAAAATTTTGATTCCATATAACTCGAGAACTACGATTTTCATAAAAATTCAAGAGATGATACCACCTAAAGCAGTGATCAATAAAAGGTTAATTAGTATATTCGCGAAACTCTTTGAAGGGCGTGGCACAGCTCACAATATACATATATGAACGTTATAATAAGAGAACTAACTTTATGAAACTTAATATGGCAGATAAACTTTCAAAAATGTATCATAATAAAAAGTTTGTCGCAATAGTACCTGTGGGCGTGGCACCTTCCATACAAGCAAAAATTGTTTGATGTTATAGATGCTATTAGAGTAATCTTCATACAATTTAGTTTAGCGGCATCGGTTACTATAAACTTTGAAATTAAATGAAATTAGTCAGGATTGCATCAGTAGGCTTGGCACTTCACATATTAACATAAAGTTGTAAGCATTATTTTAAGTAAGCTATTGCATTAATTGGTATGAAATTTAATGTAGATGGCTTAATTGCTATAAGATACATACATATGTATAGCGGAATCAAAAGCGGGCAAAATAGCACCAGTGGGCGTGTAAGCTCCAATACAGTAAAATATTTTAAGCGGCATATCTGTTGAAATATGTGAGCAATCATACGAAAACTTCGTGTTAGAGAGCCTTGTCTGAATAAAAATCGCACTGGATTGTACCAGTGGGTGTGCCACCGCCCCAAAACCTTAGACTAATAACGACATATATCGCAAATTATACAAGCTACTCGTATTGTGCTTAAATTTGGTAAGTAAATGTCGTCATGAATATAATCTATTGGACGAAAAGTAGGCCGAACTGGAAAACTGGGCGTGGCATATTTTGAGTTTTTTATTTCTATTCGATTTTTTGTTAAACATTTTTCATATTCTTTTGGGTTTTTTAAACTTTTAGCTTTTTTCAATATATCTCATATGTATTTGTTCGAATTTTTCAACATCTTTGTTCGTTATTTTCTCAATTATTTTGGCTTTTGAATTTATGCAACATTGTTCAAACTTTCACTTGTTTAACCTCTTTCAACTTTTTCCACTTTTGTTCGACTTTTTTAAAATTTTCTATATATTTTCGACTTTTGCAACTTTATTCCATATGGTTTCCATATTTTTTCGACTTTTTCAGTCCTATTCAAATGCTTCAATATATTTCAACCTTTTTTGCATTTCACATTTTATTTCGACTTTTTCAACCTCTTCAATGTCTTTTTAACATTTATTTGAATGGTTCTTTCAATACAGTGTAGGGCATGTGAGTTTCGGCCTGGCCGTAGATAAAACCTTAACTAGTTTTTGTTTGATTTTGTTCAATAAACTAAATAAAATAAAGAGCAGTCTAACGCATACATACATATGTATGTATGTGCACAGCTAGTTAAACACATATTTAGTGTGCATATGTACATGTGCTATTTACTCAACACATTGCTGACTTTACGGCGCATATATAGTTAATAATTTGCTTTTGCTTTTCTTTATTAATTACCCAGTATGAGTCGATATCCGTCAATTTGACTTTCATTTTCAATATCATTGCTTTGAGCTTCCTTCTGTGCATAACATTTTGCTATTTATAATTTTCTTTTTCATTAGTTAATTGAAGCAATCGTTTTAAAAGGAACATCATTTATTAATAGGCTATTTATAGTTTCCTCCTATAGCTTTCAATTTTATCATGGCCTATTTGTTTTATTTGTAATGAAAAAAAAAAAAAACTAAAATATCAACTGAATTTACATCAGTATTATTAGTTATTTCATAAAAAGTCAAGGATAGGTATAAAAAATTAAAATATTGCTACATACTATGTGCTTTGGTCCTCACAATACATATACATAAGTATATATTTTGATACAATGTATGAAAAAATTCACACAACTTGTATGTTTTCGTCGATAGAAAGTTCGTTTCTTAAGTCTTTATGAAAAGTTTTGCGGCAAGAACTACTTATTAAGTAAGTCTGCAATACTTAAATGATTTGGAAACTAAAGAGAATGGCTTAGTTTCGTGAGGCGTGAGGAATAAATTTTGTAAAATACACTCAGTGATAAAAAGGAGGAATAAAAAACAAGAAAGTACTGTTTTCATGCGTTGAAGCTATTTCCTGATATTCAAGGTCAAAGGTAATTTTTTTACTAAAAAATTTCTTCACTTATTGGTAAGACTTTAGATTGGGTGGTACCTTTAACCTTGAATATCGTGAAAATTACAAAAGGTATGTAAACAATGACATATTAAATTTCTGTTCGAAATTATCTGTACTCTAACTTTTGCCAACACTGACTTTCTTTTTGGTTATTAACAAGAGCGATATAACAAAAAAAAAAAATGAGAATTATGGACTTTGATCCTAAATATTTTGAAATAGTGAGCACTAATGATAGTTTTACACTTGAGACTGACACCGACACTGATTTTGATACTTGCATTACGGCTTTCGCCGCCCTTTCAGCAACCACATTATTGCCGCACCGTGCAGGCAATTCTCCGGAAAAAGTCGAAAAAGTCATTATGTTTTTTTTTTTTCAATGATACAACTGCTCTCCAAATTTCAAATCACCTATGCTTATGAAAATGACAATGTGTTTTCGATAGATTTTCGCACGCTGAACACGAATCTCGGCCCAAAAGTTCTCCATCATGTATAGTTTTTTAAAGTCCCTAAAGTGGCGTTTTTGGCCATTTTTGAGTAACCGTAAGCACTAAACCCCATGTTTTAAAACATTCAAAAATAGCTCAAATTGTAGCTTGTCGATTCCCCTTTCTACCACAATAAGCTAAAATTTATTTGCATCTTGCCTTGATGCCATGAGAAACATGGAATCATCAAATCTGTGGCTAAATTATGTTTCGTTTACGAATTTTTAGGTTCGAAATTCAAGGGTTTTTGTATAGGGTCAATGTACTTCAATCCATCCATGGATTATTCGTTGACAGCCACACAATCTCAATTTCTTCAAAGCTGAATTGAAATATTTTTTTTTTGCTTCGTTTTCAACTTGAAAATTTATAGTTGATTGAAATGAAACATGAAAAACATTTTAATGAAATCCACCACGGATTTATTACTCAGTTGGTTACCGAGTTAAAATTTGTTTTTAAGAAACTACGCAGTTTTGTACCTAGGTAAAATACCTACAAAACGCTGTCTTTAGTTACTAATTTTTGAGACTCCATTACGATGGCAGGCTTAAAGGCTTAAAGTTTTTCTCAAAAATTTTGCTGTAAATTGCTTGATTATACTTAAACCATTAATTTTAAGATTGAGTACATTTAGGCACTACAAAAGAGTCGCATGCGGGTAAATACGGCATAGTTTATATTTTCATTTTATTATAAATTGGCAAATATTGCCATACAATGAGCAATATAATAAGTAAATTTACAATAAATGATAAGCATGTGCAAATATCGTGTGTGACATTAAACAACAAACAGCAGCTGCAATTTTAATAATTGCAAAATTAAAAAAAAAAATCTCAAAAAAAGTGTTACACTAGCTTACACTCAAAAAGTTCCTGCTGAGTTCAAAAATGAAAATAAAAATTTTTTGAATGGTACAGTTTTCGAGATATTGTTTTTTTTTTTTCATTTTATCGACCACTTTTCACTTCAAAAGTCATATATATTGATCTAGAAAGGTTAAATTTCCTCGTTATTACTGTCAAATTAAAGATAATAAAATGGCAAACAAACGTGTATAATTACATACTTATTTCATTGAATTAGCTGTTCAAAAGATATTGATGAAAACAGTCTAGATTTTAGAAAAAAACAAATTTTACATTTGATCCTGTGGTCACGAAATAGAAATAGAAATAAATAAAAAATGTTTTACTCCATAAACATAAAGCTGATACTTTTACTCAAAAACTAAGACCTACCAGAAGAAAATCGACCGTAAAATGACAACGTTAGGATCGATTAAATGAATGAATTCAAATCCCACATTTTCTGAATATATTAATTTTTTCGGCATCTAGGCGTTCCAAAAAACAATTTTCTTTTGTTCCTTTGATAAGAGGTTATTTTTCTTATGTACTTTTTCTCGCTGAATTCGGAAATGAAAGTTACATGTGGTTGCATGCTACGGTTTTTGAGATATTGTGTTTTTTTCATCTTTTCGACCTCTTTTCACATTAAAATTCATATTTCAAGCTAGAAACCAAATTGAAGGTATTAAAAAGACAAACAAATTTATATGATTAGATTTTCCATTAAATAATCAGTTGAAAAAATATCGATGAAAAGTAACCAGATTTTTGTAAAAGTATCAGCTTTATGTGCATGAAGTAAAACAATTTTTTTTTATTTTATTTCGATTTTTTCGTGGCCACAGAATCAAATGAAAAATTTGTTTTTTTCTAAAATCTGGACTGTTTGTCATTTTATTATCTTTAATTTAACACCAAAAACGAGGTAATTGAACATTTCTAGCTCAAGATATGAATTTTAAAGTGAAAAGAGGTCCATAAAATGAAAAAACCACAATATCTCGAAAACTGTACCATTCAAGAAATTTCGTTTTCATTTTCAAATTCAGCAGGAAAAAGAAAAAAGAAAAGTAAACTCGCATCAAAGGAACAAACAAAAAAACTCTTTTTGTAAGCCAGTGTTATCGGAGCCTTAATACAATACAATTTACATTATTTACTATTTACATTATAAGAATGTCAATATTATTATAATTTCAAATTGCAACACTGAAAATTTTATTTGTTTTATCTCTATTAAACTTAGCTTAAATATAGACTATGCTAAGATAAATAAATTTTACTCGTAGAAATGATAAGACTTCATACATTGAGTGAGGCGTTGAAACTGTAAACTCATGTGGCCATTTCCACCAAAAATATCATTTTAGCTGGCCATGTTTTTAATTTTTTTATTTTTTTGAGCACACTTTTCAACCATGGTTTTTCTTGAAGCTAAGGCTATCCTGAATTAAAATTGTGTTTAACCATGTTTTTTTTAACTAAAATGCAATTTTAACTATGTCTCCCTTTGAACTTTAATTGTATTTAAGTATTGAATATTAATTCAAGATAGTCTTACCTTCAAGAAAAACTATGTTTGTAGGGTGTGCCCAAAAAAAAAAAAAATCGAAATTGACATCTTAGCTTAGGGGGAAAAGTGGGCAGCTAAAACTCATTTTTATGGTAAGTTATTAAGTATTTGAGCACACCTATATATGTATGTAATATAAATAAGATCTACCTTCTGGGTTTTGATTAATTTTCTTTTTTTTTTTGAAGGACTTTCTTTTTTAACGTATTTGAAAGTGTGATTTTGAGGTTATATCAAAATCTAAGAGTGATGAGCAAACTCTGACCCCGGATTCGTTTTTAGCACACCAAAATACATACCGTTTTTTTTTGTTCCTGTGATATCGACGCAAAACATGTTTTTTTCGCAGTATTTTGTTTTGCAATCTATCTAGAATTATTTTTTGAAGCACTGCATTCTCAACAACCAAGAATCAAGAAATCGCAAGTGTAAACAAAAACTTGAAAATCTCAAAATTATATCCGCAATCGTATTTTAAGTTATAGATATTAGATATTTTATTAACATTTCTTAAATATAAATTTACTTTTTATAATTAAAAATTACTGCACAATATTTTTAGTTTAGCAAAGACCGATATTCATGTAAAATCAATCTTTTTTTTTGATCATGAAAACCGCATCACCAGAAAAAATCATTAAGATTCGATATTATTGAGATTTATATTGATAAACATATTTTTTTAAATTTATATTTTTTTTTATCTTTGTTGGCATGGAATCAACCAAGGCTTTGAGGTTATGGTCCTGTATCATATTATACTGAAGCTTATCTAGAGCTAAAATTGACTTTTTTTTATCTTGGGCTAATGATATAACTTGATAGGTTAGGTTAGGTTATCGTGCTGGATTGGAAGCCCCACATAGACACTTTGGTCCATAGTGATACCACATCTCTCAAGATTTAATCAGTAAAATTAGTTGTTTGGTTAATGTTAAAAGTATTGGTCCGCCTGGTGAAATCATATAATCTATGGAGTTTTAATTTAGCAACATCGTGCAGTGAGAATAAGACAGCTTGTCCAAGTGAACTAAACCTTGTCCGAGCGAGTGCAGGGCAGTCGCAGAGCAAGTGCTCTAGCGTTTCTTCTGTATTTGGTTCCATGCAGTTCCTGCATAAACCATTTACAGTCATTCTCATTTTAAGTGCATGATGGTCTATAAGGCAGTGTCCAGTTGTAAGCCCTGTCATGAGACGACAGTCATTCCTGGATAAAAATAATAAGAATTCTGTTTTGGCTCTATTCACATTAGGCCAAAATATTTTTTGTTATTAAGCTAGTTTCCAGCTGTACCCAACGTGAGGTAGCAATTGTTGACAAGTAGATGTCTGCTTTTGAGTTAAAGTATTGTATTGGTGCTGCGATATTTAAAGGCAATGCATCCATAAGTGCTCCTAGTTTCGATTGTTCGTCCGCCATCACGTTACCGATGATGCCTTGATGTCCGGGTACCCAGTACAAATTAACGTTGTTATTGATGCTGAGATCTTGTAGAGACTTATAACTTGATAACTAGTGGATAAATCTTAAGCTGATATTTGGTAATAAATTACAAAATTGTATTTTTTTACTTAAAGCTTATAAAAAGAACAAAAGGATATTTTTCGAAAAAACTCGAAAAATTCTCAGTTTTGTAACATGTATCCTTCGAACAAATAAATTTAGCCCTCGCCCACCTAAGTAAACATGATGAACAGTGAAACGTCATGAGGTTGGGTCATCAGACCATGTACCTAATTTTAAGATATTTGAGGTGGTTTCAAGGAACAGATATTTTCTTTCAGTGCAATTTGTTATTGTGCACAGAATATAGCCAAGTTAACAGATACATAGGTGCGCATCTTTAACCGCAAATGAACGTCATATGATAAACTTCGATGTGCATTGCATGTCAGCTAATGCGGGTCCAAAGCCAAATAGCACCACTAACCACATGTGAGATGCTGCTGCCGCTTCTTTGTGCGCTTCGAAGCATCCAAAGCAAAATGGGAGGCAGTCAAACGAAGAACGAACTGAACAGCTGCATCAGTAGCAGCCAGCAACTTGCAACAGTTGCCTAGTGCTGCTTATGTAGCGCGATGGCGTTGTGGTGAAGAATAAAGCAGGAAGCTCGTGTGAAATTACAATTACAACAATAATAACACTACCAGCAGAAGCGCAACTTTTCGTTGAGCTCATTTTTCTTTAAACATTTGTTATGATAAAAATCATTATGACAATACGAGTACTTGTATCTAAGCAAAATTCCAACCATTTAATAAGCATGTGAGTATCGGTTGGCTGGTCGCTAGATGCCTCAAAGTTCGAAGGAGTCTCACGTGAGGAGGCCAAGAGCAAACGCCGATGGCAACGCAGATCGACTAGCATGCCCGTAGTGTATTGCAAAAATGAATAGAAGCTTAAGTTTTTCGTAGTGGAACGACGTGCAAGAGATGAGCAATGGTTTGCTCGTCTCGGGTGTTAATCAGCTATGGTTCTCCAGGTTACTGAGGTTGGTGTAGACTCATAATCATAGTTGCTTCGATGCAGCTTTATCAAGTACTTGACTGATATTAGGTTTGTTGACCACCATCATAACGACGACTATGATACGCTTAGGTTGACAACGGCAATGCAAAGTAGTTTGTTCTCTTAAAAAGATTGACAAAAGTAGAAAGATCTGTCTTAGTTTTTCATCACGAACCAATACCTTTTGTGCTACAGCACTTGTGCGCAATTGCATTTTCGTCCAATGCAGTTGCACTGTCCAACAACGATTACATTGCGCTACTTGTATCGCTTCGTTGGGCTATGTTGAATTGTTGGCACTGCGTCGAGATTGGTGGTAGCAAAATGCAGAGGGTGGCCAAAAAAACCGGTCGGTTCAAAAAGTTTTGCCATTTTTTTTTTTTGCCATGATATATTCACTTAGTTGAGTTTTACTGCTGTAGCCAAGCATGCAATAGAATAATAGAAAATATAAGAGAATACCTGATTATATGCAGTTTCATAGAAGGTCAACCACTTGTGTTTCAATGTTTATTTCCTTCAATATTTTTCTACTAACGTTCTATTATAATTATCAATAGCAGTTGTAGAGTAAAATATAAAATTCTTTATAAATTCATTAAGTACATAAAATTATAAAAATAAGAGGCATAAACACAGAATCCATTGTCAGTAACTTCCGATTTCGGTATACCCTACAACTGTAAAGTGCAAAAATAAATGATAAGATGTATTTGTACCGTCGAAAAGAAGAAAAAATGCGCCCAAAAATCTTAAGGATCCAAAATGTCGTAATATATGTTACCGGGCAAATTATTTGATTTGTATGCCTAAAGGTATGCAACTCAATTTGAATGCAAAAGCACTGTTGTAGCGAGGCCGAAGGCCAAGAATACAATGAAATTGATAAACTTTAATTATCTCGCCTTGCTTACCATAGTACTTCTGCATAAAAGTTGGTGCGCACTAGTGGTTCTCGGCCGCGGTTCAGGGCGTACATCCTATAGTATGTCCAACACCGGCTTCGCTAGCCACAGTGCTTTTACATTAAAATTTCATTGCATATGTTTAGGCTTACTTTTGCTCGACACTCGTTTCGATAATGTAAAATGTTGTTACAGCTCTAACTTTTGCTAGAGCGCTCATTTCGATACTTTTGGCATTGTGATACGGCCATCGGCTATCCTCTGAAGAGAAGCCATCTAATTCGCGACGCCAATCGAACGTAGGCGAGAACATTGTCATTGATTTTGTCAAAATGAGTGGCAATTTGATCCGGAACGTAACAACGTACATTTTCTTCACGTCCTTTCGATTAAAGAGCTCTCCTGCGTCGATTAGTATTACGCTGGTGAGAACCTTACGCCAGTAGAAGCCCTATATTCCACAGAAATTCAAGATGCATTCAACCGATGAAGTGATTGCGCTTGCCGTGCTTATCGGCAAAATTGTTCGTTGTTATCGATAGTGGTGAGGAAGAAAAAATCCATATACAGCATGTACTGCCATGTTTCAAGCGAACAAATAAGTGGCAAGGATGATATTATTGCCTACTACAGCAGCACCAAAGGAGGTATGGACATTCTGTATGGATAAATACACAACCAAAAGGAAGACAAATTTATGGCCGCTCGCTTTCTTCTATAGCATGTTGGATGTTGCTGCCCTGGCTGGCATCTTACATAATTTGTCGAAAACTTTACAATGAGCAACATCATAAGATTTCGCACAAAATTTCTGGAGAAACTCTCGAGTTAACTCTGCTATCCGAATATTGTGACCCTTTTCAGAATTCCACGGATCATCCAGATTTTTTTTCGTTCGACTAGGCATGGAAACGAAGCTGACGTATTTGTTGGACTTGTAGACCAACGCAATTCACACGGGAGGAAAGTTGTGAAAGACGTGTGCCAAAGTGCAACCGTCCCGTTCCAACTAAAAGCGCCCCAAAGCTCGTACTCAGTGTTCGTCTTGCTTCATACCAATTTGTACCGAACACTCTACAAATGTACGTTCGGATTTTGATTGCCTTCTAAGAATATCGTTTAAAAAGTTATGAAATTGTGTAACTTTTACTCCAAACTGAATAAAATTTCGAGTACCAACAATAAAATAATATAACAAAGGTAGCGAACAAAACTGATGTTTTGATGTTTCCCAAACATTTGGCGCTGCAAAATATCGGTTACCCCGGCACTTGTGTTTGTCCGAATCTCGGTTTGATTTTTCAGAAGCTTATTTCTTAAAACTGGAAATACATTCGAATATTGAAACACATTTTGTACATACTTTGATTACTATTCTAGTTTCATAATTTGAAGTTTTAAGGCACTACGATAACAACTTTCAGAGATACATCATTATAATACAATTGAGAGATTTTTCTTCAAAAACTTGCCAATATTTTTTCAAAATCTATTTTCACAATAAATATCAAGTTTACGATTAATTTTGGAACAATTTTTTTTTATTATTTACAAATTTTTTCAGATTTTTATTACCTAACGTCGATAGATCTCAATCGGAGGCTCCTCAACATAAAACAATGAAATTTTATCCAAATACCTTAGATTGCTATAATCAAATGTTGTGGTGAACCTAAAATTTCTCACAAATCCAGCAATCAATACTTTCATGGCGAAGAGAGCGTAGCGCCAACCTTGAAAACAAAAAATTCAAGGTTTAAAAAATATTTCTTTATATACCATTAGTGTCATATGTATACATACCAATGCAATTTCGTATACCCTTTGAAAATGGTATATAGGCATGGGAATGTTTTCCTTGAATATTTTCGGGCAAAAAGTTATCAGGATTGAATTGTTCAGCATTTGGACCCCAAATATCAGTACGACGGTGCAAATGAAAAATCGATATAACAATTTGTAAGTCTTGCGGTAGTAAAACGTCTTTGCTCAATTGAGTGTCCTTCACTACATGACGTCCTACGAGCGGTACAGAAGGATTAAGTCTCAGCACTTCATTTATTACCATATCAAGATAAGGCAACTGTTGCATATGTGAATAATCCATTTCAAAATTTTTATCGGGAAAAATGCCGATAATTTCTTGATATAATTTCTCTTGTACATCCGGATGCATAGCCAGCATCACCAATGTTGCAAAAGTGCTATTAGCTGATGTTTCAAAAGACTGCGAGAAAAACAATTTTTAAAATCTGTCAGTGTTTTAGCTAAAAATTCATCACTTACTGCTGCCACAATTGTATTGGATTCACTTTGCATATCTTGCCATGTGAATTGTTGATTTTTGTAGAGTTTTATTGCCTGATCAATGAAAATGTTGCGATTTTTCTTAATGCTCACAATATCAGTTTCATCAGAGTTGCAGTTTTCAGTTGTTATCGGATTGTTTTCATTCTTTTCAGAACTTTCCATTTTTTGCCGTATTAGCTAAGGGTTTATGTGTAGAATTTAATTTAAAATTGTAAATTCAAGTTTCTCAATAATATTTATATACCGTATTTGTATATTTTCTCAAATACATTTTTGTCTTTCTATATTGTAAAGAGGTGAAATAAAGAATGGTGTCTATTTTGAAGAATGAGTAAATAACTTGTCTCATGCAGTGTTTACATAAGCTGTAACAGAATTTTCAAAGCAATGTATTCGATTATTTGAGCAGTTATTATAAATCACTTGACTTACTATTGCCACTTTTGTGCTAAGTTCTCATCCACTTCATCACCTTCCAACATAACTTTCCCCATTGTTGTCTCTAAAAAAAAATATCTTATAACTACGGCTGTTGAATACATTAGTGATACAATTTTTCAAAGATCGTTATTTTAAATATGTATACCAAAGTCTTGAGAAAATATTTCTTTCAAAATCCATACTATCACTTTAATTCAAATTTGACATTTCGTCTAGCACACTTAACCTTTTTCCAAAGTATGTACTTTGCTGCACCAAACCGATATTGATTATCATCCGATTTTTTTTATACTCTATACGAATGTTATTTTCACTTTGCACTATCAATTATAATGCATAAAAAAGGCGTGGCAATTGTGTAACAAAATTTGATACCAGCACTACAAATAGTACAAAGAAAAACAACAAAATGAGGGTGTGGTAACATCCATACAAGCATAAAGCTTAAAACGGAAATCGATATTTTTAAATAAATGAAGCGCCCAGTTGCTCACTCACTCACTGATTCTTGTGTAAAATTTTTCGCTGAGTTCGGAAATAAAAAAATGAGAAAAAGATATGGTCGAGCCAATTCCCCCCACTCCCCCCATACCCCCTCTCTTGGCCAGTGTTCCCATTGAATTTGTTTTGAAAAATAAAAGCAAACATCTTTAATTTTTCTTTTCATATTTCAGGTCACCCTGTGTAACTACTAAGTGTTCGGATAAATTTTCAACAGTGAATGTTTTCAACTGTTCAAAATTATGGCATAAAAAGGTGCACTCTGCACCGCAGATGGATAGATAGCAACCTAAGCATTCTTATGCTTTAAGTTTTGTTTTTAGATAACAAAATTATGGGCGATTGTGACCAATATTTAACACATATGTGGGGTAAAACACACGAAAACGCCAGCGAAAAAATTTTTTGGCTCCGATTTGGCTGAAATTCGGCATTATTATAATATTGATGTCCAGCAATAGCACTGCGTTCAGGAATTCGCCCTAGTATTATTTGTTGTTGAGATACGCGGGTATGAAATTCACGATTTTTGTACTTTTTCAGAATAAGTGTTTTTTTCGAAAATTCATAGCTTACAGCAAACTCTATCAATTAATAATTGGTATACCTAAAATTTTAGGTTTTTCCTTGTACTTTTCGATAAAAATATTGTTTTTGAAAAAAAAAATTTTTTTCGCAAAAATTTTGCGAATTTAAAATTATTTTTGCATTTTTTTTAAAAAAACCATTTTTTAAAATTTTTTTTTTTTATTTTTAAAAAAAAACTCTGATTTATTTTGTGCTTAATTCCGTAAACATTTTTATGGGGAAAAAATTATTTATATTTTTTTTAATTTAAAAAAAAAAATAAAGAGCTAAGATTTTGAAAATTGAAATGAATTTTTGAATTTTTTTTGAAAAACCCATTTTTGAATATTTTTTTGTTCTTACATTTTTAGGTTTTTACTTGTACTTTTCAAAAAAAAATACTGATTTTGAAAAAAAAAATTTTTTCGCAAAAATTTTGCGAATTTGAAAAATATTTTTGCATTTTTTTTAAAAAACCATATTTTAAAATTTTTTTTTTTTTCTTAAAAAATACTTTGATTTATTCTGCGCTTAATGCCATAAAAATTTTTGTGGGAAAAAAATTATTTATGTATATTTTTTTCTAATTTCAAAAAAAATTAAAGAGCTAAAATTTTGTAAATTGAAATGAATTTTTGAATTTTTTTTGAAAAATCCATTTCTGAATATTTTTTCGATAAACTTCCGATTACAGCTTGATCCGCAAGCTTCAAAATGATATGCCTTAACATGAGGGCAAGTAGTTATAAGCTATGAATTTTCGAAAAAAACACTTATTCTGAAAAAGTACAAAAATCGTAAATTTCGTACCCGCGTATCTCAACAACAAATAACACTAGGGCAAATTCCTGAACGCAGTTCTATTGCTGGACATCAATATTATAATAATGCCGAATTTCAGCCAAATCGGAGCCAAAAAATTTTTTCGCTGGCGTTTTCGTGTGTTTTACCCCATGTATGTACTTACCTACGCTAATTCCCAATGCAATTCTTTGCACCATGTCAAGTAGTTTTTGTTCACCTTGACCAACTAAAACGTCAAATTTCGAAAGAGCTGAGCCTTTTGCCTTATGAAATATAGGAAAAAAGCTTTGTAGCACTTTATGACTGAAAGATGGATTTATCAGTCTACGGTTGTGCAGCCATTTTTCAGCTGTAAAAAAAAGAAGACAATTGAAACCATATTACGTTACATATTTTACATCAAATAATAGTACCTGGACTTGCGATTATTCCACCATCAAATAATTTATATACGGGCTGATAGAATCCTTTTGATTTATTCAATAAATCCGGTGATGATAAGACTTTTTCAATAAATTCAGGTTCTTGTGTGATAACAACTGGATAAATTCCGATCCATATGCATAAAGTGTTGAATTTGCTCGCAGCAAAGCACTGCTTCAATGCGGGAAAAATAGCTATTTGGTGTAGAACATTGTTTATTTCAATGTTTCCTGATTTAAGGAATAATTTAAAAGTTTGGTGTCAAAGTCGCACAAACAAATTGTCATATATCCAAAAATCAGTAACAATTGAATTTTCATTTTCCATTCCGAAATTTTTTTTCCGGAATCGGTTTTCCGGAATATACATTTTCCGGAGCGATGGTTTTCCGGATTACTTTTTCCAGGTGTTGAATACGTTACAGACTGATCCGCGGTCGAAGGCTGCTGCGAAGCCAGTGTTGGATTTTTGGGAGTTTTAAGTCCTGAGCCACGGCCAAAGACCGCCAACTTACCCTTACTCTTATGTAAAATTGTGTGGCTAGCAATCTAAACAAATTCATACAAATTTCATACAAATACAAAATATTTAACTCGTGACGCATAAGTTAGTAATTATTATTTCCGGAAAATGTACATTCCGAAAAACCGATTCCGGAAAAAAAATTTCGGTTTTTTGGTCATTCCGGAAAATGTCCATTCCGGAAAAAGGATTCCGGAAAGTGTACGGCAATCAAATTTTCAGATAATCGATAATTCGCTTAGTTAAATTTTTGAATAATCCCAAAGTCAAAAAATTTACTAAATTAATGAACGTGTTATTGAGTGAAAAGGGATTTTAGTAGTCACCGACCCTCCTAAGTGGCAATTCTTATCGAGCGATCCAAAAAATTTTATCACTGTAAAACCGAGTAAAAACAACACATGCGACTTCTAACGTTCATTCACGATACATCGAATATTGAATACTTCAGCTTATCGAAAAAATTGTCTTTTCTATCGTGACACCGGCTTTTCCTGATACTTAGGAATAAGACGGGGTACTTAGTTTTACTGAAATTTTTCTCACATTCATTACCACCAAACTTGTCAATTCTTGTGCAGCCTTTGTCCTTAAGTGTCCTTTAAGTTGGAATCTGCACACGAACTATTTACTAATGTTCTACACTTACCTTCTAAACTTGTTATTTTATAGAACAAACCGAGCAGCGGTACACTCCAAAATCCAGGAAATTTCAAAGAAAAGTAATACAAATGTCGTCGTGTCCATAACCAATATAACCATATTGAAGTGGCAAAAGCCAGCAATATTGAGTTGAAGTGTTGAAATCCAGTTACTATCATCATCACAACGAAAGGCTTGGTTATCTAACTCCTGTAGGCCTGATGCTAAGTTTCAGACTGAGTGCTCATGTCAAAAACTACACATTTAAAGATTCAATGTTGACTCATTTTGTTATGCAGCGACTACGTTTGGACAAAGTATAATCTTTGTACAAAGTATAACCCTTCAGTTGAACTCTGTTTCTAAAACTAAATGAATAAAAATCGATAATTTATTAAGATCTATCCAATGTACCGAGTACCACAACTAATTTTTTTAATGACCAAAATGTTACTGAAGTACACGTTAACTACTTGGCTGTATGTTGTAAGTTTAACAGAAGAAGAAATGAAATCTTTTCTGCAATAAATCATCAACATCTCCATTTAATTTTACACACAATATATGTCATAGATAATTTTCATACTTTACAGATTTTCGACAACTGAGTTTTTCACAAATGGTTTTTTTTCGCAGTTTTTATCAGTGACTTATACATTTTTTGTTTATAGAAAAACAACTTGTTTTGTGTTAACTTTTGGTTTCGTCAAGTTAAATAAGTTAGCAAAGCAATTAAAACATTGAAAAACATTATTTTTTTTTGGAAAAATTAATTTTATTAATAGATAACAAATGAAATTTATCAATTACTCAGAAATTGATTGATGATAATTGATATTTATGAACCTGCGGAATATATGCGGATAAAGAAATTATTTAACATCAAACATTGAGTAACTCTCGAACAAATTCCGACTTGCAATATTCAGTGACATTGGAAGGTGCAGGAGTATGGCTTCTGGTCCATAACGCAAGTCATAGTTGTGCAAAATGTTGAAACCAGTAGCTACTTATAACAAAAGCTACAAAAACAACAGAAAAAAATGGCCGATCTCGATAGCGAAAAGAAAAATCTGCAATAATAGCCTGAACACAATTAGAGCGGTGGCGGTAAAGCGGCGACGAATATTCGCTGTCAAAAAAATAAACGCGACGAAAAATCGTTTGAACAAACACATTTGCGGCGGCGACTGCTTTTCACGTCTGATTTCTTGTGAGAGAATCCTATAGGGAAAAGAGAGTGAGAAAAACAAAATTTGTAAACAATAAATTTTGCTGAGAAAATCGTACTGGCAAAGAGAATGACAAAGAAATGCAACACTGATCGGACGGTGAAATAGAATTAAATCTAAATCGACGGCGAATCGTCGCAGCTCAACAGTCGTACGCCGCAATTCTGTTCAATTTCACATGATCAAGTATGTTATAATTTTTGACAGCGAATATTCGTCGCCGCTTTACCGCCACCGCTGTAATTCTGTTCAAAGCATAAGCCAACCAAAATCCAATTCCCAGAATCAAACAAGAACAACATGAGTGAAGAAATAAAATCCCACTGATCATACGAAACGAGAGAAGCTGTCCTCAATGTGTGCATTGTTGTTTCCTTGTTCGCTCGCTTCAGTTTTTTTTTGTTTTTCTTTGAATGATGCAACAATAACAATAATGCTAGAAGTCCCGTACAAAGCGTGTATAAAAAAAACACAACAATAAAAATGTGCGTAGCAGTACTGAGTGCATGTGTTTGTTGTTTCGGTTAATTTTCTTTAGAAAAACAACTTGTTTGTTGCAAAGAACTGAAATTAACTCATTTTTCCTACCTTGCCCACCTATGATGTAACTGACCCCCATATGTTAACAGTTGCTATTATGCAGTGATTTCTATTTTAAAAATCTAAATCGTTTTTAATAAGCTCGCTGGAGTACATTCCTTGATATTAAAAATTTAGTGGTAGCGTAAAACTTTCGTGTATCCGAAAGTTTGTTAAATTTTGGTTGAATATAGCATTAAGTTGAGGAAAGAAAATTTAGAATGCTGTCAGCACTCTATCAACTTAATATTTTAACTGTGACAATATAATCAGATTTAACTTGGAGAGTCGGGCATTTGGCATAATATCACTGCTTGGAGTTCATTGCCTTATTTCAAGGCAACAAAATACGCCGCAAAAGACCTAAGGAAGATACCAAGTTGCTGACGTAACAATAATTCAACGCTGTATTAATGTAGGGCTAGTTGGGGTTAATGCCCCAGTTACCAAGCTCAAGGCAATCCCAAACTAGCGTTGTTTTAAGATATTTGCGTTTTTCTATTTGTTCGAGGTTATGGTAGGGCTACAAAAAATTTCTTCAGAAGGAACTTCATCGTTATGTAATTTTGTGATTTAATTTTTTTATAAATTTAGTTGGGCTTTATGTAATAAATTAACTAAGATATTGATAAACCAACTTATATAGTATGTTCACATGTATTAATTATGCCTGCGTGTGTACATATGGCCCACATTAAAGGGTATAGGGTATTTTTTTTTATTTGAAATACAAAGCATTAAGGAAGGAAGCAAATTATTTGCGCTCGTTGGTTTCAGTTGTGTATTTCATTTGAAATGCTCTTTCTACCACTTATTTGTATAACATAGTGATTATTTGCGCTTGACAGCACATTTTTTCATATACTTGTCCAAGTACTTTTTAATTACAGCTGAAACAAAGAGGAAAGCTTGCTTTTTTTTTTATTATTCCAACAGTTTCCGACATTAGAGTATGCTGCCCCGCCCACTCGCTAACAAATGACTACTAAAAAGAAGTGACTCAAACTAACAATTCCGTTCTATGATGTTCGTAAAATCAAATTTGTTTTGTGTTTTGTGTTATTTCCAACTTAATTTAATAATTTTATTTTATTATTAAATTTTAGATAAATTTTGTGGATTTATGTTCCATTATTCATTGTGAATTTATTTGAATTGAATGAGACAGTGCAAACTACCCAGCCAACATATGAATGATTCTTTCATTTTTCAGGCGTTAAATTTATAACACTCTCAGAAGAGTTAAATTGAAATTAATAATAATTTTGCATACTTTTAAGAATTTTATAAATTTCATATATGGTTATGTGCTATGATTCGATATAACTTTTTTAATTTGCATGTAAATAAGACCGGTTCAATTTGTATGGCAGTGCCAGCTTGTTCAAAATCTCTTTTCCTCGAAATATCCGTGAAAAAATGTCAAAAAAAAAAAATTCACAATGAAATCAACAAGCTCTGTAGCTTCATATGGTTAGAGTTTTATAAGCTCAGAAAAATTGAGTAGTAAGCTTAGGACGAAGAAGTTTTTGTGTTTTTAGTGAAGAAAACGCTTATTAGTACCCGAACTCGGATCTTCACTAGAAAATTTTACAAGAATATTTTTTTCTCGCAAGAGCAATTATTCCAAGCTCGTTCTCTGTTTTCATGTTATGCTAAGCTTAGTCATGTAATTATTTTTAATTATTTACACTGAGAAAACGACTTATTTGTAAAGATCAAGATTTGGTTATAATTAACAAATCATATTTTTGATATAGGTTAAACAAACCTTTAATATAAGTTAACATGCCGCACATTCCACCGAATACATATAATTATTGAATTAACCATATACATATTTATTTGGTAATAATTAGAATTGATAATTATACTAAGTCAATCATATATTTAGTAATAAATATATCTCATAATAACTTGGCCGAAACAATTAATTCTGTGGTGCAAACATTAATATGTTTATAATCACCAAATCATGTATTTGGCGGAAGAAATATTGATTTGTGGCTATCGTTAACAATTATTAATATCGATTAAATTAATAACCAATGAGCAAAAAATCGATATTCTAAGAAATCGATTCATAAATAAATCATTATTTTCTCATATGATCCTTATATTTAATGCCATTGGTATTTACACAATCATAAGAACCTGAATTGTGTATTAAGCAAAAGATAATTAGATAGTAAGGGTATTCCTCTAAGCGCGAAAACTCGAAAAGCGCGAAAACTCGAAAGTTTTCGAGCTTGCTTTCGGGAACACCCCT
Organism: Tricholauxania praeusta; assembly: GCA_949775025.1. Lineage (NCBI taxonomy): Eukaryota > Metazoa > Arthropoda > Insecta > Diptera > Lauxaniidae > Tricholauxania > Tricholauxania praeusta. The sequence continues at coordinate 89,618,492 of OX459031.1, forward strand.
ATCAATGCAAACGCGTAAATGATTGAGCAATGGCAATTTGACAGTTCGATCAGTGCTGCCGTGCTGCAGTGTTTTAGACAAAACGTCCGCTATTTCAGTTATGGCTGATTTTGCTGAGAAATAATCACATTTTTCATCAAATTCTTTGTCAAATAAAATAGAATCCTTAAAATGCCGCAAAATAGTGAAAAAATAAATTGATTCAATTCATTGAAGAAAATACTATAAGCAATTTACTTATACCGTTTCGACAAACGGCAACATTGATTCACTTTCCGACTTTTCGAGGCTACTTGCTCAACTAATTTGCCTCGAAAGTTTTCGAGGGTTGAGCAAACTTGTCTTCATACAAATTATTTTCGAGGCTCGAAAATGTGTTCAGTTTTCGCAGTTTACGCAATTTTCGAGGCTTTTTCGCGTTTTCAGGAATATCTCAGTGTTTTACTTATATAAAAACGTTGAGAATTGTAAAGTTGCCATGTTAATGTGAGGTAGAATCAATTTAAAATGGGATTGCGAAATATTTATTCGATCCAATTGGATCTATTCAATCGACTCAAATAGATGTCATGTTTTGCCCAATAAACAACACTTTAACTTCCAATTAAAGGCATGGTCATATGTACCAAATTTTGTTGATATTTAATAAATATTTTATTTGAAACATTCTCTTTTCTCAGTGTACCGAAGCGTTACAAAAAACAAACCCATGTATTGAAAATATGCTTGTTATTTTCGTCGATAAAATGAAGTAATTACTTTCTGAGTTCTCTTCTTTATAATCTGGTTCATTTTTCCGAACAAAGTATCGCTCAAAAACGGACCATCAGCCAGTGCTCCATTGAAAACTCAGCGATTTAAATGTAACTCTTTCACGATTTAAATTGATTGCTGGGTAAAACGACATCATCACCAATGTTGATAACAACTACATACCTAAATTCATTGTGTACATTCATGTCCACATATATAATGCTCTGTCAATGACAACAATGGCAGTTACCATTATGGTCAGTCAAAATGTACATGAAATATGCGCATGAGACATACACTCGTCGGTCTATTGTCATTCTATTTTTAAAGGACATATTTACACAGCAATTTTTATTTAAATATTTAATGCTTGTTTATGTTATTTACTAATTATTTCAGTATTTACATTCAAATAATTGAAATATGTGTGGTAAAATACATTTTTATTTAAAAAAATAAACGATAAACTTTTTCGATAGCTATCAAATTTAATTTACTTTTTTGACACTAATCGTCAACTTTTACTTGATCGATATCTTTTTGCTTTTAAATTTCATTCAACTTCTTTCGACAAGCTTCAATATTTTTGAAACCGTTCGCTACTTTTAAACTTTTATGGACATTGCAATATTTATTGAAACATTTTTACATCCATAGAATTTTTCGATTCATTACGCTCTTTATAGACATTTTCAATCCTATTTTTCAACATTCTTCATTATTTTCGATGATTGTCAACTCTTTTAACCCTTCGTTTATTGAAGAATTTTTAATCGGTCGTTAGAGTATTAGTCACCCGGGTGATTAATCAAAAAATGGACGTAAGGGGTTGTCCATTAATTACGTGAGGGGTTTTTTTGAAAATTCGGACCTCCCTTTTCCTTTGGTGAGATTTAGTGAGTTCTGACGGGAGCCCCCCCCCCCCCCCCCCCCTTACATGAGACTTGCCTTATAATTTTTAAATGTAATCTGCTATTATAATGTATAGTCTCTGCAATAAAAAGTTCACGTGAGATTTTTATTGACCCCCCGTCCCCCTTGGTGAGACTTTTCCGGACCCCTCCCCTCTTTTTTTGACTGACGTAATTTATCGACGTCCCCTAATGTGTATAACCCAAAAGTTAATAGGCATAAGATTGATAGGCAAAATACACGTTAGATATTGCCGACAACCTAGTTTGCTATTTCCAACAATCTAGTTGACTTTTTGTTATATTTGTGTCTATTATTACGAATGTTGAGTGATTATAAACAATGCACACACATTAAAAGTTCGTTATAACAGTGTCAAAATTAAAATTTGAAAGTGAATTTGCAAAACAATTATCGGCCGCTGTCCTTTTCGGCAGTATATTCCTCTAAGCCAAACAAATACGGTATAAAAATAAATTGGTCTGCTGACTCGAGGGAAGCTACCGGATGAAGCCCGAGGCAAAGGACTTGGTGAGATAGTTGTTCTGTGATTGGTTAAATATTGGAAAAATTCCAAGCAAAATAACGCAATGGATAATTTTTTTACCACATTGGCGCTAGCAGAAGAGCTTGTGAGTAAGAAATTGAGCATGATCGGTACAATGCGCCGGAATAAAAGATGTATCCCTGCAGAGCTAATGTGCAAGCGGAAAGATCCGGTTGGAAATAGTACATTTACATTTCGAGAGAACGTAACATTGGTATCATATGAGACTAGGAGACATGAATCGGTAGCCTTGTTTTCAACCATGCACATCACTAAGGCTATAGTCATAAACTCAGAAGCCCGCAAACCGATAATAATCTTGGATTATCACAAGACAAAAAGAGGCTTGTATAGTTTCTTTTCACTAGCGTCAGTAATGCATTCATAGACGATGGACCAAATGACCCCAAACTATTCATGTAAACGTGGAACCAGACGCTGGCCCATGACTCTGTTTTATAATTTGGTCAACATCGCTACCATTGCCACTTACATCATATACCCTGAGAACAACCAGCTTGTCCAGTTGTAACTAGAACTGTGCAACATTCTCCAACGATTGCAAAATCTGCATGTTATAGGGAAACTTCATCTTAGGTCAGCAATATGCGACATGCTTGGTTATGAATTGTCTCTGAAAACACAATATGAGTCTGAGGCGCCACAATTGGATGCTAGTGGTTGCGATACGATTCAGGGCAAGTGTCAGCAATGCATTTCGAATGATAAGGGACAAAGAAATTCGCTCAAGTGCTGCAGACTATGCAAAAACCCATCAACACCCATAACATCTTTCTATCATATTATGGTTTCTGCAATACATGTTGCGTGCATTATATATACGTAGTCACCGGGTTGACTAATACTTCAACAAGAGATCAGACTTGAACTTTCAGATAAATACGCCCATATGTAAGAGCTAAAAATTCGACATATATCTTAAAATGATCCTAACTAAAATCGTAGTAAAGTCAGAAACGCCTTCCATCCTAGGTAAATTTGAACATGAATAAATATTGAAAAACAACTGAAAAAGCCACCCAGGTGACTAATACTCTAACGGAGGGTTAAACTTTTGGACTTGTATTGAGTTTTTCGATACTTATTGACTTTTTCGATACTCAAAAACTCTTTTCAATACCTTAAGACTTTTGCTGACGTTTTAATTGGCAGTTCTATTTGACATTTCTCGACTGACATACATACGGACATAATATGTCCAATTTTTCGATACAATGCAATGCTTTACAACATTAGCCGTGTTTCATTCGCTTTGGTTAAACCTAAAAGTGAATAATAAAACGCATAAGTTTAACCTTTTATAATTCTGCATTTGACCAATAGGTGGCATGACAGTTTTTGACAGAAATTCTATTTTAAAATCTGAGCCGGCTTTATGGTCGTGTGGTTGAACGGCGCCTAACACGGTAAGGGGCCTCACGTATCAGTACATAACTTTTTTTTCAAATTCTTGCTATCAAATGATTTCAAACTGTTTTTGTAGTGTCACAGACGCTAATACCAAAGTTTTCTTTTCATTTTCTGTTGTTTCATCTTTGTTTTTATTTTTATTATGCGTTTCTATCTTAATATTTGGGCCTAGCACTGACTGGGTGCACAAGGCCTCGCATGACCTAAGAACGCTTCTTCAAAATTCCAGCAAAGTTGCCATATATTTTCGATTATTTTAGGCTTGTGTCTATGGTGCTTCAAACTTGTTTTTTTTTTAAAGTTATTCAACATTCTCATACGGGAGAAACAGATGGCGCATCCTGTGAATGATGCTGGTGCGCTTTTTCTTCTTTGTATATTAAGAGTACGAGTATCATTTGGTCTTATTAGGCTTAAACTTTGAAAAGTCCAATGAAGCACTGCTCTAACCCAATACTTTTAAGAATCCAAAGGAAACTTTTCATAATACACGAATTGGAAGTTTCAAAAAAAAAAAAAAAATGCCTCTGCTTTTATGTACTTATGCTTAAATTCTTACCATCCATTCAAATAAATATGCTTATCCAACTGTCAAATGAGAAATCAAGTGTACACCAAACACACCGACTAAAGTATAATATTTATATTTCACATATTCCATACACGATTACTTAAATAATTCAATAAAAATAAAAAACTTTCCTTCTTCCATCAAACATTGATATCGATTAGTTTACGTATCATTTTTTATTTACGAGCACAAGCAACTCAGCTGTCAAAATTGGAATTGCAAATGTCAATTCGATTGAAAATTTTGAAAGTTATTCAATGAATCGATTTAGTTGAAATGGAGTCCTCATTCTCATGATAAAATCCTTTATGAATGTCTGCCAACAAAAATGCTGCAGCTACTGTGGTAGTGGAACCATTTGTGCTGACATTTGAAGTCAATTGAAATTGACATTTGTTCATTGAGTTCAGTGAAAACGACCAATTAAAAATTAAGTTAAATGCTTTAAAATTATAAATGGTACTTTACCATAGAATCTCTCACATGCATTGGAGGTCAAAGCGAACATTGCAGAGGTTAAGAGTGAGTAACATTGGTTTTTTCTTATAGTAAAGAGGAACCAAAAAAGTTAATTTTTTTTCGATGAACGAACATTTTACTGGTGAACTTAACGCGGCTATGATGCAAGAATAGTCATTTTGAACGATTAATGCCGCGACATGCCTTATGCGCTAAACATCAGCAAGACAGGAGCCATCCCTCTGAAGCTTGAACATAGAACTTTTATCAGCATTGTCTTAACTTTAGTAAAGTTTTTGTCATTCGCAGATTCATTTATACTTAGTTAACCAGAACAAGTAAATTTTAAATAACTTGGCCTTGATAAAGTTGACTCATCACGTGGCTCCTTCAATGTTTGCACTGTTTCAAAACTTAAAACTCTTAGTTTGCTTAGATCAATTTTAAGGTGTCTTAATGCAGTTCCTGTAAGTCAATTTTTCACTGGTTCATCTAGTGCCTTAGACCACAGTTTGGGTGCGAATTTCGACTGCTACTATATTTTTATTCGATTTGTTTGTTAATATCGTCTTCCCTCACCATTCTTAAACTTCTCTACTTTCGGTTCGGTACTGCTTCTGGCGCATAATGCTTCTTTCTGGGTGATGCCATGCTCACTTGTTAAGGCTTGACTACCTCTTGCCGAATAGGTATCTGGAAGTTTTTTTACTATACTGTACTATATATTTGTAGCTCCCCTTTCGCCATGTCAAAAATTGATTTTTTTTTATGAAGAAAGAGAAAAATACAGACATATCAGCAGTAGCGTATGTAGGGGGGAATGAAAATGGTTCTCGAAATTAAAATTTTGTTTTTACGAAGGGGCTGGAAAATCACCTCTTTGCCTTGGGTGCCCAATGTGGACGTTAAGCCACTGTTCAGTTCAATTTACTTAAAAAATTATAATCATCAATCATCATAATTGGTTTAAGTTCACGCCTACCGCTTACATTAATCTATAATTACCTCTTGATTTTCCCCATATAATGTCAATATGTTTTAAAATAAGTTTTCAACGTACTACAGTGCCACTTCTGGGTACTGAGTTATAAATTTTTTGTGGTAAGCCTTTCGATAAAGTTTCTCCACTATTTGTCTTCTCCAAATTGATTCTTTTAAAAACTAAAAACACTTTTCGATTAATTTTTCAAAAAAAATGTTCAGTTTTCAATTCACTTTTGTTTCTTTAGATATTGGGCATACGAGGGAACTTGGTTAATCTTGTACTACCACCAGCAAAATTTAATTCTTCAAAAAATGTTGAAACAAATTTTCGTTTGCATTTAAAGGGATTAACAGAATTCATTTACAGTGACAAGCATTTCGAATCTGACAAATTTGTTTGATTAAAATCTAAAGTAATGCCAGTGAAGATGTCGAAGCTAGTAGTCTTATTAAAATATTTGTATTCTCTTGAAACTACCCTGACATAAGTTACAAGATATTCTAAGTGTTAAACAAATTTTTCTAAAATTATTAAAAAACAAACATTCTTTATTTCAGATTTCACAAATCCTAGACGGAAACAATAAAATCGCCAAGGAATAACATTACTACAGGGCGTTATACAATGAAAGCAACTCAACAAAAATAAACCAGAAAAATGAAATACTGCCATTTTCATCAAGTTGAAAACATGCAATAAAAGGATAAGACTTCATATGACAAGGCAATAAACTTGAACTTCACGAAGGAAAGACTGAGATAGACACAAAAAATGGAAGAATGTTAAAATTACAAATGAACTTGAACCACATACAAACAAAATAAAATATGAAGACTTGAAATGACCAGAAAATAAAAGACCATTACAAAGTTGGCCAAATAGATTGAAGTGGAACGGAGGGACATGCATACATATCAAAACTAATAAACACAAGCAAAATCCCTGAGGCGCGTTAGCAAAGTTACAAAGCCTTAGAATCAAAAGAGACTCAAATTAATAAAGACACAAAAAAACTTCCTTAAACAGAAAACCCATTCATATCCTAATTGAGTGAAGTCGGACAAAGCAAACAAAGCAATTGGTCACAAATAGAAGCCGCCGCTAGTCATGGTAGAAGCCAGAACAAATTTGCCAACGTTAATGAAAACGATGACGATGATGATGAGCTCAGTAACGATAATGATTGAACGTCAGCAACAGTCGGAATAAATTATGCAAATCGGATTAAGGAGCAAATAAACGGATTTGAAACATTTGAAGTGGAAATAAGCAGGACACTTTTCAGTCAACTACATTGCGAGGTGAAGTGAGTGCGAGTAAAAGAGCAAAAGCCGATCAAAAAATTGAGCAGCCTTAACTGACCTGAGTCGATAGTAGACGGTGGAAACGGCTGCTTAAATGTGCACGTGCGCCTAAAAATATGCCTCAATCGACATTCAAAAACTAATTGCACCAAATAAGTCACCAATTAAGTTAATCATTTTGCCACAATTTCTAACAGCATTTGACAAACGCACCAATTTAGACTGTCACACAACGCACACATACGTATGCACGCACACTTGAATCAATTGCCAATAACGTAAATAGCTCAGACTTTGGACAGCGGATAGGTCAATAAATAGTTACAACAACATTGCCAACTCGTTTTATAGGTAGCTTGCCATTAACGCACATACATACAAACACATACATACGTTCTAACGTTTACAAAATCCTTTGACCATACATCCTCTTAATAATCATCATTACACAGTTCGAAGCAACGTCAAACGTCTCATCTATACGAAACTCAATTAGTATTCTTATAGAATCGATCCAGTGTATTCGTTTTTGAATTGGGGGAAATCCACGAAAGGAACAGGTAAATTACAAATTTATTTTTTAAATTAAGGATAGCATGTTTCGATACTACACACTTACACATACCAATCATTATACTATTGAAGAATCGCCCAAAATTATACTGTCTGTACATATTATATGACGAATAATCTCCGAAGGAATTCTATATAAATGTGGGTCTATCAGTATTCGATTTTAGATATTAAATACCACAATTAAATGTGCATAGTTGCTCCTCGTGCTAAAAGATTCGCTGTAATAGCAGGCATCTTCATACCAGAATCTATTTATTAAGCTAAAGTAGAGACTTTATGGACTATGTGAGGCTATGTGGTCACCACTCTTACTTATCCATACTTAACCTTCCTCTTATTCCGCTTCACTTTCGCAGAAGCTACTGTTTTGTATCTAAAGTATCATTTTAGAATTTGACTTGTTCAGTGACTAGGGACAACTTTGTTATTTTAGGACAATTTCTACAGCATAAATTTATGTAGAAATAGTAAGGCTGCCTTTACTGACTAATCATATTTTTATTAACTGACTCAGAAATGACATTTCTACTTTCATACTCGTAGTCAGCATTAGCCTCAAGTTGGCCATGACAAAGTCCTTTCGCTTCGTTTCGTTTTTCTTCAGCTAAGGAATCGAGATGCTCGAAAATTTTACATACAAGTCAAGCGTCTGACCCAAGGTTTCAAGCCCGGAGCATCTACCTGTAAAGATGAACATGGAAATCTGGTTACGGATACGCAGGGTACACTGAGATTATGGAGGGAACACTTTTCCAAGCTGCTTGCTGGCGATGACTCCACCAATCCCGCCTTTGGAGAAATTAACCCGATGCCACCAATCAACGACGATGGTGTAGACGTACCACCACCTAGCCATGACGCGGTACGAGTTGTGATACAACGACTTAAGAACAACAAAGCGGCTGGTGCCGATGGCCTGCCTGGTGAATTGTTCAAGACCGGCGGCGATGAGCTGATAGGGTGTATGCATCAACTCATCTGCAAAATATGGCTAGTAGAAAGCATGCCCGACGATTGGAATCTCAGTGTCCTTTGTCCTGTACTGAAGAAAGGTGACCCGACAATCTGCGCTATTTACCGGGGTATCAGTCTTCTTGCCAGCTCTTACAAGGTCCTGTCGACTGTACTGTGTGAAAGACTTAAGCTGTTTGCCAACACACTGATTGGGCCTTATCAGTGCGGCCTTAGACCTGGTAAGTCCACCATAGACCAGATCTTCACACTACGTCAAATCCTGAAAAAAACCCATGAAAAACAGATCGATACACATCATCTCTTTATCGATTTTAAATCTGCTTTCGATAGCCCAATACGGGATTGCCTGTATGCCACCATGTCTGAGTTCGGTATACCTGCGAAGCTGGTGCGGCTTTGCAGAATGACGTTGAGCAACACAGCCAACTCCGTCAGAGTAGGAAGGGACCTCTCCGAACCATTTGATACCGAACGAGGTTTCAGACAGGGCGATCCACTATCCTGCAACCTCTTCAACTTTGTGATGGAAGGGGTGTTGCGAAGAGCCAGTGTACATCGTAATGGCACTATTTTCTACAAAAGTGTCCAGCTCCTTGCATATGCCGATGATATTGATATCATTGGACGTTGTAAGCGAGATGTTACTGCTGCGTTCTCTGCTATCGAAAAAGAGTCAGCGAAAGTGGGTTTGACGGTGAACGAGGGCAAAACAAAGTATATGCTGTCCACAAACAGGGAGACGCGGCGTATTGAATCCTTTGTTACTGCGAACAACTATACTTTCGAAGTTGTCAAGGAATTCACCTATCTTGGCACCGCCGTGAACACTCAAAACAATGTCAGCCTGGAGATAAAGCGAAGACTAACTCTTGCTAATAGGTGTTACTATGGTCTCAGTAAGCAATTGAGTAGTAGAGACCTCTCTCGCCCGACAAAACTGACACTCTTACCCGTGCTACTTTACGGCGCAGAAGCATGGGTTGTGTCGCAGACTGATGCAGCCACGCTTGGGGTGTTTGAGAGAAAAATTCTTAGCAAGATCTTCGGTCCTGTTCACGTCGGCGACGACTACCGTAATCGAATGAACCACGAACTGTACGAGCTCTACGCTGACATTGACATAGTCAAGCGCATCACTATCCAACGTCTGCGCTGGCTGGGACATGTTGTGCGTATGGACGAAGAAGCTCCGGCGAAAAAGGTGTTTGATGCGGAAGCCGCTGGGCGACGACGAAGAGGAAGACCATGCCTTCGATGGAAAGACCAAGCCGAGGAAACCCTATCCACGCTTGGTGTGAATGATTGGAGAAGGCGCGCGCGAAGCAGAGGCGCCTGGAGAGAGCTTTTGAGGTCGGCCGTAACCCGGTAACGGGTTGTTATGGCCACCCAAGTAAGTATGGAATCGAGATTGTTTGCAATCAGTAGGATAGCTTATTTACTCTTCACGGTTAATGGTGCATAAAAAATGCATTATCATAATGACACCACCAAGATTTACGTATCCATTCCCATCAAGGTAGTCTTGCAGAAATCTGAAAAGGCGATATTTTTCTCAACCCATCTTTCCAAGTTTTGCTATATAAAGTTAAGTGATGTCATGATTAAAAACAACATCTTTTTTGTATACCATAGACGAACTCTTACGATGAATTTCCGTCTTCAAACCTCAAGTTATGAACAGGTGCACTCAGTATTTTAGTTTTAAGTGTCATTCATATCCTCATAATTGAGTATTGTTTTGCGGTCCAGCCAAAATTACAGCTAAATCTAAGTTTTATTAACTTACTTACGTCGTTTTGTGGCGAGAGAAGTGAATCCAATCGATTTATTCTTCTTCTATCCCAATTTGCACAGTGGCAGGTGATAAGATGTTCAACTACTGTGAAATATATCTATACAAGACTCTTGGCTGCAAGCCACTAATACTTTTTCACAGACTCTTCTGCATTTTTTTAGGGTTTTCTGTTTTTTACTTTTCAGTCCACATGTTTTCCTAATTTTTGGCTTTTGTCAAACCTCACTCCCTCGATAAAAAAAAACTTCATTGGACACCTTTAGGAAGATGCCATAACCTTACGCTTGGCTATTGATACCTGTCCACGATGCACATAATTTACATCCAATACATAATGTCGATCCAATCTGTTGCTTATCATAGAACTTGCGATGACTAGTAAGTAATATTATCAAAGTTTAAGCAAGTTCAAAAAATTCCCTGATCATATTAAAGGTCAATGCACTCAGTTAGCCTTAATCCCTTAATTTTCTTAGGTCTAACACAATCGATACATTGGAATGTTGCACTTCTTCGCTTTAGCATAAAAGGGCTTTTAACCGGACTTGGGCTTGCAACAGATGTTTACTGTCGCCGCTTTTGAATTCTACAAATTTATTTGAACTGTACTTGAAGATCTCATTTTATGTACTGATGTACATTTAACAGTCTTCCTGCTTCTTGGTGATACCTTGGAATACCTTCACTAGACTGATTCAAGTTTAACAGTGACTAGAGGATAGTCACAGTTGGATATGCCCATGAGATACATAAGTGTATGATGGCTTCAGACTTTTCTACTCTGGATGAGTCCCAACTCACTATGGTCAACCCCATCAGCGCCGCGTTAATACGTTTAAAAAGCTGATCATTGTCTTGTTCGCTTCCCGAAAAAAGCTATTCGTTGTGTGTGCAAGTCCTTGACTTTAATTTATTTAAAGTGAGACCCTGTCTTTACCTTATTAGTGAAGCTGCTTTTAGTGTAATTTTCCAACCACGTTAAATTTGAACTGCGGGGAAAGGTTCAACTGTAATTGCTTCTGAAAGTCCGATTTGCCATCAAAATGCTAGAGATTGGTTTTATTAATAACTTTTTAAACCGATTTTGTAATCCTACCCAGCACTCAGCCAGCTTATTAAACGAATACCCAATCCGCTTGCTGCATACGATTACGTACAAGTGCTACACTGTGCTGTAGCGTATGCGAGATACGGAACTATATATCTCTCCCTGTTTGTCTTTGACTCACTTCGGTGCATTTCTGATAATTTTCTCTCGTTAGAAGCTCTATCAATAGAAGTATAAGTAGTCGGCAATAAGTCCCTCTGCACCCCCCAAACAGAGGACATGGGTATACTCACATTGATGTCATCAATATTCTAACTTTATCGATGGCTTCCTCGTCCATTGAAATATTGTTCACAGACGTGGACAGCCAAGTAATAGCTCCGAATTCTATGTGAATTTTACGAGTATAGGAGCTAGAGAGGTTATCACCAAAATTACCTTTGGCATTAGAGAGGGCTTACGCTCGGAGTGTTCCAGATATCTGAAGTGAACGCTAGTGACAGGATCTAGTTTATTTGACCTGCGCTTAATAATTAGTCAATGACTTTTTTGTCTACGTAAATAGCAACTGGTGTGATGCTTCACTCCACATCTTTTGATTTTAAATCAAACAATACAAACATACAGAATAATCAAGGTATTAACTTTTTATTGCATTTTCACCTTCAAAAAGTTCCTGGTTCATTCTTAGAAATGGTATGGTGGTATGGTAGATAGAAGCTTTGTTTAGTTTTCTAGGAGTGTCCTTAAAGTTTTCAACTATCTCAAAAATCTGCTTTCGTTCATTTGGGTGGTGATTTGATTTTGAGTTTACTTTCGGAGAATTTTTAGATCCACCTGTACGTAATGTTGGCAAAACGTCTTTATTATTGGGAAAAAGAAGCTTAAACTAATTTAACGGCAGATAACCAGAGATGTGGTGAACTGTAGCTACCAGCAAAGCCTTCTTCAGCTAACATATCGTTATCTTAGCTGTGTGCATTTCAGAGGTAGTTCCACACTTTCTTATTAGAATCTTATGAAGACCATTCGGATTGCTCTTTAAGTTATATATTGCGTTATTTAGCTTGACTTATTCGTTTTTATTTTATTTCAGCACATATCTACAGGGAAACCAATCTAGAGGCAGCGAGTGAATTAACTCTAGAGTAAAGTAAAAAATTGTTGTTCAAACGGTGTCACTGTTTCCAAAGTGCAGCAAATATGGCGTTCATTTGGCGTCGTCGATCAGCATCAATTGTAAAAATTATCGCCATTTTGACAGCAATTTGGTTTACTGTTGCCTTCCTTATTTACATTGATGACACACGTAGCAGCGGCAGCAAATGGAATGGAATACCACTGCCACTTAAAAGTGGTGGTAGCGATAGCAACAATGCAGCAGCAGGTGATAATTCCGAACATAATCCAGATGGTTTCGAGGGTGGTGGCAGATTCGGTGTGGGCAATAATGTTGTTGAATCGGTTATCGATGCAAACAATCGAGACATCGATGTAGAGCCAATTGAAGAACCTGAAGAGGTTAACAGAATCGATGATGGTGACATTAATGATGCCGATGAATCAATACGAAATAATGTTGTGGTCCATCCAGATGAAAGGATACATGGTGGCAAATTGATTGCTGGCAATAAGCCAAACAAAGCCGGTGGCAATAAAAAGCAACAACCACCAGCTGCCGATGATGGTAAGTAAATTTGTGAAGCGAGAATGGGTAATACACCAGAGGTTGTCATCTTGCAAAAGCTCATACGATTGTAGTCTTATAGCATTTAACAGCTAGATATTTGAAAATTAAATGCTAACCGTGATAAAGATAAGGTATATTAGCTTGGTATTTATATGTTCAAAGTATTAAAGAAAAGCTCTTGCGCCTTATAGATATAACGTGTTAAATAAGAAGGAGGTGGATCTTGAAATCTACGATATTGCTAATTGATGAAGTCGTTGAATGATATTTTGAGTCTGAAAATTGGCTCACACAAATATTCTCAATGGCTTGAAATTTTAAAAACAATTAATCATATCCCAAAATGGCATCTCAATAACTTAAAGGGGAAAAAGGGTCAGAGAGACAAAAAAAGCGTATTTTTGTGATTTTTTTTTTCACAGTACCTTCTTTATTAAAATTCTTAAAGTTTGTAATATGATTAAGCATTATTTCAAAAATATTCTTCTAAATTTACATTAAAAAATAAGCCAGTGGTAGTGGGAAGAACTAAGTAACTTAAAAAAAAAGTCAACATGCGGTAGGCAAGATAACTCATGACTGCTTCATCTGAAATCAAAAAACAAAATAGATTTCTTTAGTAAGTGTACAAATTCATCTAAGATTTGAACGAAGAAATAAACCAAATATTCATTTTTGAATTTTTAGTACAGGTTTAGCCAAAGAACTCTGATTTTTACCAAAAATTGCTCCATTTGTTTAATTAAAAAATAAGTAATTCAAGAAAACCAAAATCCTTCTTTCAGATCCGAGTATTTAGTATTGAAAAGAAGTATGTAAAAATTTTGGCAAAATCAAATTTCAAGTTTTCGAGAAATTTTGACTACCGACTTAAAAAAAAGTTTTGAGAAAAGCGCGATTGAAGTTTATATATAATTACTTTTTCATATGACCGTTCGGACTCTGTTGTCTGGAACTCGAAAAGTTTTGCTACTACTGACTTAAAATTTTCTGACAATATTCCTTATGACTTGCAGTATCAGAATACAAATTAAAAAGATTTGATTTTTTGACCCTCTTCCCCCCTTAAAGGTTTTATGTATTGGTTTATATAAGAAAAGCTGCATAAATGTTTGCTTAATATGAAATCTTTCAATAAAACTCGGTAGGAAAACATTTATTTCTTAACGTTTTGTTATAATATCTATTATAAAGGGTGTTTTTTTTAGAGGTATAGAGCTTCGAATTGAAATAAACCACAAGAAATCGTTTTAATGTCCATCAATTTGGCTTTATTGGAAGGATAATTTTATGCCATTAATGTTTAAATATGATTTCAGGCATGTGGCCGCCGCGGCTGGCTCGAATAAAGCCAATTCTACAGGTCCAATTTTGAACCACTTTTTCGAGCATATGGGGCCGTATGTCGGCAATAACGCCACGAATGTTGGCTTCCAAGTCCCCTAACGTTTCTGGTTTGTTGGCGTAGACGAGCGACTTCACATATCCCCAAAGAAAATAATCCAATGGTGTCAAATCACACGATCTTGGTGTCATCGAATGTTTCCTTCAATAAATTGATTGTGACTTGCGCTGTGTGGCATGTAGCGCCGTCTTGTTGGAACCACAACTCATCCACATTCATGCCATCCAATTCGGGAACAAAATAGTCGGTTATCATGGCTCTATACCGGTCTCCATTAACGGTAACTGACTCTCCAGCATTATTTCGGAAGAAGTATGGCCCAATGACTCCACCAGCCCATAGAGCACACCAAACAGTCAGTTTTTGTGGATGTAATGGCGTCTCAAGGGCCTCATGTGGATTCTCTTCACTCCAAATGCGGCAATTTTGCTTGTTGACGTAGCCATTCAACCAAAAATGAGCCTCATCACTGAACAAAATTTTGCGATGAAAATCAGCATCGAGATCAATCTCATTTTCGGCCCATACACCAAAATCACGACGCATTGCATGGTCTCGCGGCTTTAATTCTTGCACAAGCTGGATCTTGTAAGGTCGCAAGCCAAGATCTTTGCGCAAAATCTTCCATAAAGTTGATGGACAAAGCTCCAATTGCTGTGCACGGTGGCGAATCGATTCATTCGGGTCCTCTTCAACATTTTGCTCTACAGCGGCAATTGATTCTTTGGTGCGCACTGTTCAACGTCTCTGCGGATGCGTATTATCACATAGAGTAAACGTAGTGCGAAAACGACCCATGGTTAACCGAATTAATTGCTCTGATGGACGATTATGTCGACCATAAAATGGACGGAGCTTGCGGTAAACTTCGCGAACTGAACCATTATTTTCGAAATAAATTTGCACGATTTGCAAGCGTTGTTCTTTTGTCAACCTGTTCATGATGAAATGGCAAACCAAACTGAACATAAATGATATTAGAGTTGCCAGATTTGACCATAAAATGCCAGTTTTATCTCTATTCGAAAAACAAATCTCTAAAAAAAACACCCTTTAAAATATATTAAAATTGTTACGAGCAGTTTGGATTTTCAAGAAAAAATTAATTTAACTGATTGGGAGACATAAATGAAGAACACATTGAAGAAATTTCTACTGAGCATATTTAGTCAAGAGCCATTGCTAGGGCTGCCAAATGTAAGGTTGTCAGAACCGCCGGAGTGATAAAGACCTCATGGATTTTGAGACTTAGCACTCAAAGATTTTTTCCAAGAGCATCATTAGTTATTCGTAATCATCGTAATAAATTATATAATCAAGCTACTCAGTACCGATTCTTGTCAGAAAATAAATCTTACCAAACTACAAATCAAATAGTAATTGTAATTTTGGTAACTTTTCTTTTCCTTAGGTTTCACAATTTTTTGGGCATTAAGTTTAAAAAAGAGTTAACTTGGTCTCGTACATCACAACAATGCATTTTTCGATTGTTTTCTTGTTTGGCTAATTGCAAAAACCATAAATATTTTCCTAAAACCTTTTACATCTCTTAAAGAGTTGGGCACATCAAGCAACCAATAAAATTTTGCACAATCCGTTCAAATCTCGCAAGTCTTTGCTTCTCCCTGTCAATCAAAAATTTCCATTTTGCTATTAAAGAAAACATAGAGAAACTAAACGAACACAGTCAGTACATACGGATACTTTCAAATTATTCCAATTTAATAGTCAAGGTAGATCAATCGCACCAAAATGGCAAACATTAGTTGGTTACCATCGGACCGTACCAAAACATTGCACATGAGGATGAATAGAATAAAGAAATATGAAAAAACCATTGTATGAATTTCAATGTCAAGTTTAACATTTCACATGAATAAACTACTTCCCCAATTAGGGTGAACTGAAAAATCAATTGTTTTAGGAGTTTTCATATCATTTGGTTAAATTATTTAGACTCTTTTTTTGCGACTTTTTGGAAATCTATGTCCCTTATAAGACATTTTTTTTAAGTTACACCAAGTTGGTGTGAAATACTAATGGATGCTACTAGTAATCATGCAGCAGTGTGACCAAGTGGGGAGGGGAAAAGTTTGGTTTCTCTTCGGAACCGCACTTTTTATGGGGACCCATCAAATGTTTTGAGGCCTGAGATATTAATTTGCTTAAGTTTTATTTTCTTAAACTTTATTTTGCTCAAAAGTATTTTATTCGCAATTCGCATATTTCTTGAAAAGGTATAGTTGACATCATCTTTTGCAAAAATTATATAAATTATATTATTGCGAGTTCGATGAGGCCGAGAATCCGATTCTCGTTTTTCCGTTTTTGATTTAAATTTTAATGATTCTTTAACCAAGGGTCTATGTCAATAATAAAACTTAGACATTTCAAGAATGTACTGCTTTTGGAGCCGAAATGTACTTTTTGAATGTCGAACGTACTTTTCCCTGAATTTTTCCGAGAATTTGTAAATGAAAAGTTTCTCTCCTCAATCTCAATAAAATTATTTAACTATTGATATAATTTTGTTGTCTTACTTATTAGGTACAGCAGTCAAAAGCACTTTTCAAATATGCGGAAAATGGTCCAAATGTGCTAAAAATCAGTCTAATGTACTTTTCGATTCAAAGCGCGAGTTTACTGAAGAATGTACATCCACACTCTCAAATAGGTTTTTTGGCACACCCTGCTGTTACCATTTTGCAACTGCGTCAATGGACCGGTTAGTCAAGTTATGCTGCTAACCTAGTTAACTGCATTTAAGCGTTTTTAAAGTGAATATGCCCTGCATAGGCTGGCTGGCAAACCGACAGGCAGACATTCACACTCATTTCAATGCAACTCTCAGCTCACTCATATTCATTTCATAAACCATCAATGGATGCATAAAATCAATGAAGCTGACACAAATTGACCACATTTGGAGCTTGTCAGCCTATCGCTAGATGAACGAACGGCCGACCGACCGACCGACCAACTGATCCATGAGTGTGTTGTGCTAAAATGCGCACGCTAGTTGGTTTCTTTGATAGAAAGCGTTGTTTTGAAAGTCATCATCATCGTCCAGCCGGTTTACTAGCAAAGCCTCCTTAATTGGACGGCTTTTGCTCAAATGGCACAAACACGATTTAAGCAGCCTGGTCTTTTTCTTCTTCAGTGCAGGCAACATGCCTACCCGTATGTTAACTGTGTAAAATCGCTAAAGATCTTATCTCGGTTGACTAGTTTCCGAACAAGTCGTAAATCGTGTTGCATCTTTGGTGTGACAAGCAACAATCGCTTAAGTGAACTTAAAATGTTTTGGATTCGGCTTGGTATTTGCAAATGAAGAGAATTTCTAAAGCTTTTTTGCATGTACGAGTAATATATCGTAGAATCAATTACTTTAATATCTCTAGTGCCATCTTACAATTAGTTGGTTTTGTCTTAACACAGCCATGGCGATGTTTGATGCGTCTTGCATTGTGTGATATTTTGAGTTGGACGCGCGATTTGCTGCCAAGAAGTTTGTAATGAAGCGAACGTGAGACGCCACATCGGAGTTGGCAGTTATCGCTGATGTGAAAATTGATACAGTAGTTAGGATTTGTTGCAGTGTGCTTGGAATTTAGATTTCTCTTAAGTTACTTTAAAATTTTAAAACACCCTTAAAATGATTTGGAACTATTATTTTCATTAAAGCACTACCAGATCCTCAGGTAGAGAGTTAGTAGCCATATCGATATAATTACTTTTTAATAGCTGCTTTGAAAAGGTTTTAGTCTGGTTTTCAATTAAAAAATGGATACCAGCTTATTTTATGAGGGTAGGATGAGTAGTGAGATCATGTGATCAATTATATCTCTCTTAAAACGACTGAGTTATTCGAAGTAAAAGCTGAATATTCAAACAATATTTCAGCATTTTCAGGAAGTCTAAAATAAGTTCAACCAACGTTCATCGTTGGTTGACTTCTACATGGTGTCGGCTTATTTGCTTGTTGCAGACGAGCTTCTCTAGTAATTGCGCTGTTTTTATTGTGCAAGGAACGATTTCACATTATATGAACAGATCAAAAATGCTAGAAATCCAGGACTCTGTTGTATGTTTTTTTATCGATGAGCTTCTGTTATATACTACCAACTCAATCCACTTCTTTGTACCATGAAAAATTTTGAAATTGAAGAAATAATGCAATGAAGAGCTAAGAGCACCTTAAAATAATCCCCGCTTACTGGGTCGATTTCTACATAACGAAAACCTAGTATTGTCTGTTGTTTCATACACGAATTCATAATTCCCCTTTGCCCCTAACTATGGAGCGTGGACAATATGAGATCGGCTACTTTTCATGTCAGCATACCGTTTCAGCTGTACCTAAGATTGACAGATAATGTGGTCGATGTGTCGAAGAAGAGGGCAAGTATGGCTAGGTTGCTTAGGTCGGTACAAGAAATAACTCCCATGCTGATCTGCTCATTTACTCAAAAAAAAATCCTTACATGAAGTTTACTTCGCACATCTCGGACGATATATAAATGGGATGTGCTCTTGCGAAATTTATGAGCTGGTTCAATTAGTTTGGGTATTATCTTACAATACTCGGGCGTTCCGTACTCAGTACTCATACCTAGTCGAAACTAAGGAACACGATGTCTGCAATAGATTCCTATACTGAAAAATCGATTCGATTAAGTATAACAAATTATTTATGATGTAAAACAATTAAATATTTGCTTGAGTCAAACATTAAGTGTTTCAACCCAGAAATCTTTGATTGCTCCATGTCAAATATATGAACATTTGTTATACATACTTCGATTTGTTATATTCCGTTTTTTTTGACGGGGCTCATTTCCACCTTCGTGGTTACGTACATAAATAAGCAAAATTGTTGCATCTGGGGCAAAGAAAATACACATGTGTGAAGCCAATGCACTCCCAACGGATAACTGCTTGGTTTCTGGTGATTTCTTTGAAGATGAGGAAGGAAGATACGTTACAGTGAATGGTGGTGATATATGATGTGTGGCCTATTTTCGAGTATATAAACTTAAACAACAATTTGGTTCAACAGGATAGCTGTACTATAATTTTTGAAAATCGTTAAAGTTAAGTGTTACGCTAACCATCCAGCAACGATTGAGGCACTTAAAGACGAAACAGGTTCAGCAATCGGTCAAATACAGCTTTATACTCGGTATGGTTTCACAATGAATTTCATATCTGTACTATTTATATACAATTGCTTATGTGGAAATGGTTTGTAACGCTTTGGCGCAAAATATGCGTAACTGATTTTTATAACTTCTTCATTAAAGCAACATATTTGTGCTAAAGAAGGTTATTGCGTACTTATTGTATTATTTTTTTATAATTAAATATCCTTTTTCAGGATTAAGTTTTTCCAAAACTTCACACGAAAATTGTCGTCTGATTACATGTTGGTTATGCTTATGCTGCTTCTTGAATTCTGTGTTGTTATTGTTGTTTTTTTTTTCTACCTTGCACCGTTTGAGTTTGGCTTCGAAGTTCAGAGAACAAACTCTCTTTCACTGTTTTTTTTTTTTTGTATTTTATGAAGAGAGAAGACAGAATGAGATGTTAAGAAGGTAATCTCGTTCTAAAAAAACAACGGAAGGTACGAGTGGAAGGCCGCAAGTACCACTAGTGCTATATAAAAGCCACCTTTCTCATGATATAAATTCTTATAATCACCAAAAAGTTTTCTTCATCAACAATCGTTAATTTTGTTCCACTGTGTGGTATTACACTCTGCCTGTCTGTTGGCTAACGTTGCATTTAACATGGCGTTTAAATTGCATGCGTATAATATGTGCCCCCACCATTACAATTTGACTGCAGCAAGAGCCTTAGCATTCGATTATATTGCAGTTTACAAGAGCTGAGGTTGTGGTTCTGCGGACGGTGCTAGAAAGGATGCCTTGATTGATTATATGTTTGCGAAAGGAAACACTGCTCACTTGCTGGTAATTAGTGGTGTTGTTAGTGTTTCGATTGTTTTTGTTGTTGTAATTATTGCTTTCGTTGTTGTAGTTGCTTTAATGAACCATGTAAGCTCACCGTAGCATAATCTTTTTGAAAAAAAAAAAAAAAAAAAATGTATGCTCCCATGAAGTACATGAGATCTCGTTCATCTTCACTTGCTGGTTGTGTGTCTTCTCAAACTTTCTGTCCCACCTCTCTCTTTGTAGTTCCTGCTTAAGATGCAGTCAGTTTGTGTCCAGAGTTAAGATGAACGAGTTCATGTACATCCTCATTTACATTAATGTTGTGGCTATCATTCTTGTTGTTGTTGTTGTTGTTAATTTAAGCAATTTTTTACAATTTATCGGTGAAAATGATTTTTCAGCTCACAGACATCATTACGCAGATTTTGACTAGGATGTAGATTGAATTTTTTTTTTATTTTTTCCATTAGCGTCTCTACTCAGAGTTCTTTATGGTGCGCCGGTTGCATGGTGCATCTGCACGATTTCCACAGTTCGATCCTGAAACAGGATAATATGTTGTGGCTTTGCGCTATTTTCTGTTGTTGTTGTTGTCGTTATTGGAGCCACTTCGTGATGTTTGTAATTTTTTACTTATCGATTGAAAATAAATTAAATTTTATGATTTCCCGCCTTGTTGCAACATTTTATCTGTTTTGTGTTGGTCGTATTGTTTTAATAAAAACAAAAAAACTCTCGATGGCTGTGGGTAACTCTAAAGAACAACAACAAATAACGTAACATTAACGAAATGGAAAGTAAAGGGGCGGACACACTGTATCTCGCGGCACAACCTCAGCTAAATGTAAAGTGAATATAAAGTCGTTAAAAGTTCAGTCTCAAGGTTTAAAATAAGTTCTGGTAAATATTACAATACAGTTCATGTTTGAGCATTCTGTGTGAAAGTTTATTTGTGGTTCACTTCCTTGAAATATAGTTTAAGGGATAGTTCAATAACTGTCAATGGCACTATACTGTGTACTCAGAAGCTAATAACTGCGTCTTAAGTGCCTTTTCTCTTAAGGTAGTTGGTATTACACTCATTTTAAACGTCTTAAAATGTTCAATTCCAGTTAATAAACTACTCCGATACTATTATCACCATTTGTCTCACTAATACTTAGTTGTCAATATTATTATTGGACATATAATTAATTAATAAAGTTGGAGTTGTTTTTATTATGGCTCCTCATCTCACAAATCTCTGGCAATATTTCAAAAATGTATTTTTCATAAATAATTTTCAGAAATATTACTCGGAGCCTGGAGATGACATGAAACTGTAGATCCCCGAAATTCTGTGAAATCAAAATTAACTGAATGGAATAGTAGTGGGGAATTAGCTTGAATTAAGCCTTTAATGGGCTTTCGTGCTTATAAATTATTATTTTCCAAAAGTTTTCTTTGAAGCTCTTTTAAGTTAGTAAAGAACTTCCTCTGTTTAATGTTTCTTTAGCACAAATGAAGATACATAAGCTAATGAAGTTGTAATAGTCTGCCCATCTTTACTATGTTGTAATATTTGTCCACGTTTAAAATGGTTTTGCATTACTTTGGGAGCTGCCATAGCCTGAGCACGAAAATTTCGAATAGTATCATATCTTTTGATAAGCACACATTTTCAGTTAATTTCGGGCTACTTAGTATATCCTTTTTTCACTATAAGTCATAATAACATATGTGCTGTTGCAAACTTACACCGAATTTTCTCAAGTTCTTGCACTGTCATATAATTTCTTTAACGTCATTCTGGAACAGGTATTGGATAGCGTAATAGGCATTATATAGCACAAATTCATACAGCTGTAACGGTATGCAAGTAATATTGGCATCATCGCTGACTTTTTGTGAACTCTCTACGAATCTTTTGTTGGAATTGTAGACATGGCGAAATGAGGACAAACTCAAGTATATGTATGTTGGCTGTAAAATGAACGCCAATTCTAGAAACGATATCCAAAATAATTAATGCAGAAAATATTAACTTTTAAACAATTTTCCGCAAAATTGCGGAACACAATCTGGGGAGTGCTTAGACGAAAATTTTATGTCGTTCCATATGCATATGTATAATTCAATAGATTCTACGGAGATTCTATGATGAGGATGAGTTTAAAAGGAGAATACATACATATGTCCCTTAAATGCATTGGCTCGAACATATCAAGGCAATGCTGTAACAAAAAAACAAATCAACTCACAACCGCCATATTCAAGATTAAAATGCAGACCAAACCTTTATTTCAGCGATCAAGTGATTGCACGCGCCAGTTTCATGAGCTCACGAAACTGAAAAGAATTTTCCCGTAATCGAGGAAGATGGACAGATCGTTTAGTTTAATCCTTAATAATACAAAAACTTGTACCTATTTAAAGTTTAATTTTAAATATTGGAAGTATATTTAGATTCGTCTTTTACAAAAGACTTAACTTAGCTACTCTGCTAAACATTGAAAGTGATTTTAGTTATATTGAATTAGCACCACATCCTTCTGATGTAGACCGAATTCATTTCAAATCATGCAGTCTGACTGACTTCAAAATATGTTGTTTCTCAGAGGAAATAAGACACTCCACCTGATCAATCGTCAAATAATGCTTAGGGAAGGAAAAACAAATACAAAAGTTCTAAATTTACTTTGGCTTAAATACTACAGTGGGCTTAAAGTTGAACTTCAAGCTCCAAAACAATTTGAATAAAACGAGTTTTTGTTTTTTTGTATGTGAGTTATGCTGAATTTTTGCAATTTAGAGCTTAATGTGTCATAATGGAGGAATTTCGTAATATTTAATATTAAAAAGAAAACTGAATATCCTCAGATTTTCTAAATTATTCTACATTCATTTTACAAGCATGGTTAATCAAAATCTTGTTTCAGCGTAAGGTTTTCACAACTTTTTTTATGAAATTTGTTCTATTGCAATATTTGAAAGAAAAACAATAATTTTATAATTCATAAAAGAATGCATTCTAAGAGAAGGTGCTTGAATTCAGAAAGAAGTCAACTGAAAGAGAGAACAACGGATAAGGGGCATTTTGTCCACTTTTCGGCCCCCTTAGGATGAGAGAAATTAAAGATATACCATCGAATGATTTTCAAAAACAGAAGATATAACCTTTCAAAAATGCTTTTCTTTAATAACATTTTAGAAATCAACGTTGCCAAATTAAAAAAAAATAGATACCCATTTTGATAAAAATCTTAAAATTCATCCTACCTTTGTATTGGAAATAGGTCTGTCCATTGGCGAATTTTTCGTATTAACAAATTTTTGTTGTTTTAACCAACATTTGAAATTCAAGAGTCTAACGCAGTTATTGCTCTATATGGCTACCGTTTTATACAAACTAGAGGTCTGCACGGATACCAAAAATTTACTCGTTTCAGTACTCGTTCACTTTTCTGTTCCTCCAATTACAAGTACACATTTCCTTTGAGTACCATAGCGTAAAGTAAAAAAAGTTGAATAAGCTTCGTGTATGTGTACGCACAACAAAACTGAAGGTAATGAATCGAACTGAATGACGCGCTAATTTATTCGATGAAAGTGAGGAAGAGAGAATTCAGTTATGCACCAAGGCGTTGCCAGAAGATTTAAATGCGCAACTTTTTTATTTATTTATCTGAAAACTAAAATAACAAGAAAGGCCGGGATTATATTAATTTTTTACCATCATTGTGTTTAAAATACTTTTTGGTAGTTTTATCTTTAGAATGATGCTTGAAAAATGACTATAACTACTGTAATTTACATTTACAAAGTCCAAAGTTTTTTTAGAATAATTTATTAATCACAACGATAAAACAAAAATGTTAGTTCAGTCCATATAAAAGAAATAACAAAATATATAAATAAACATAATTCATAAATAAATCACATACGCTTTTTGTAACGAAATATCTCAAAAACTATAGGAAATAGAATAAAAAACCCGGAATCTTTTTCGTTTAAAAGTACTTATATTACATCACTTTTTATCAAAAACGATTCAATGTTTTTCATGCTATTTTCCATAGTTTTTCTGATTTTTTCGTTTCAAAAAATGAGTGAAAAAGTAAAAAAAAGGTTTTAAAGGTTGATCAAACGCCCCCTAACTATTTGCTTAACCGAAAAAAAGTTAATTTTCTTTTTTCGGATGAACCAGTCCAGTCTCCAGATATCTTGCTCACCGCAAATTTTGAGGTCGTTCATGGCATTGCACTTTTCTAACTTATTGATAAATATTTTTGGACCAAAATTTCAGAGATAAGTCTTGAATAGTTATACTTTAATAATGTAAAAAAAAATTTGGTCTAAGATGAAATGCAGCTTCAAAAAAAATTTAAAAAAATGTTTTTTTATTTTTCGAAAATCTCCCGAATGCCCTTAACAAATATTAAACAAAGATTTATATAGATTTTTGATATACATACATACATATGTACATAAGTATATGCAAAAAGCTCAAGCTTCACAAAGAAACACTTTATGAATAAATTTATAAATCACTTTAAAAGTCGAATTTCACTGTATTTATCACATTTTAAAAATATTTACCAATGCTGGACCAAATTAAAAAAAAAAAATAATAAATAAATTAACAAAGTAACAAAGTGGCAACATTGCCAACAATATCAAAAGTTATATTAAAGGAGAAGCAAATAAAACATGTTCACTTTAATATAATATTTCACTTTGTGTACATATGTATAATCTTACATGGCTCATATTTGTTTTCAAAAACTGTTTTTATAATATAACATAAATTTATTTAGAAAACAAAGACCTCACTCGCCTGCACACATCAAATTTTCACTGATCCTCACTAAACATTCTTACGCATGTTAAAGTGCATTACTGCGTAGTACAAAATATCAAATGCGTAGTAATCGCGCAACTTGTTGTACTCGCAGCATATATGCATATTATCCGTACACATGACGCATTCATCTACGTACAGTTGGTTACGAGTAAGAAGAGAAATTTATAATGATGGTAACAGTAACACAAGCAAACGCTATGTATACGCATTCAAATCAATAAAATTGACTTCGGTAACAGTTTCGTAAGTTAACGATTATACTTATGCAGACCTCTAATACAAACCCATCCCATTTTTTTCACAGAATGTAAAGTTCTGTATATTAATTACAGAAAGTAATATTTCTCACTGCACTTTTATGCTACAACTTCTTGCGTTAGCTGTTAAAGTTTTCAAAATTAATAAAAAAACATTCTTTACACTTAACACACAGGCCCCAGTACAACAAGAAGTATATCATCCATAATGGTGGTCAATATTTATTTCGATCAGACAACATTTTACAGGTATTTTTTCAAAACAAAAAACATAGTATATAGTAACTTCGGGTATTGTGATATGGGTATTTTTGTATTTTAAATTACACGTAACTTTTATAGCATAGCTTCTACTTCTTTATGTATTATGGCTTGTTGATGCATTTTGCAGTGTATTCTGACTTCTGAGCTCTATAGAATATGCCAATCTGAAGCTACTTATTTCAACAAAATGGAAAAAAGCCAAGTTACACCTCTAAATAAAATGGGCGGATAATGTGATATATAGTGTTCGGATAATGTGATATATCATCATGAAAAGTATAACAAGTATAAAACAGTAGGAACTAAATATACAATAACATTACATTTTTCTATAGAATTTCTATAAAAAAGGAAACCAGATTTAAACTGAATCAATAAGCAAAAAGGTGAACATATTAAAGTCAGATAGATGACTCACGTACAAAAATTGGAAGACAACCATTGTGAGCCCAAATTAAATCGCATTGCAAGCATTGAACTCAGGTCTGATTCTATGTATCTCTCTGGAAAAATTTGTGGCAAAAAGCACAGGTAATGTCCTTACTGGGTGGAGCAAATTGGACTAAATCAGATTACCCGAATTTCAGTTATAATGCACTCAGGTTATTTTTATTAAAACACACATCAGCAAATAAAGAACTCACATTATTTATGACAAAGTATATTCACCAACTAACAAATTTTAGTACTTCGGCTATAATCCTTACTTTTTTTTGGGCTTAATTCACACATGAAATGCACACAAAACAAATCTCGACTTGTGGCTAAATCAATTTCACCACACTGAGTCCAAAAACAGTGAATGCGAACGCACAAAACCTTGCAGCACGTATCTTTCTCCGTTACTGATATGCTGACAAAAATATTTTTGTCGAGAGTTGTTTGCTTAAGGAAATATGATGGCATATCACATTATCCGATCATGTCACATTACCCGAAGTTACTCTATATCCACTCTCAGGATGATTAATAGTTGTATGACCTATATTTTTTGGGATATGTGCGCAATATTCAGGGTTTTGAGCTAGGCAAAGCAAGCCGAAATATTATCATTCTTGTATCTAGAAATGTAAATCTATCTGAAAACTAATTAATACATACCGGAAGATTAAGCGAGATACACTGTTCCGATTATCAAATTTTTCATATGCAAAAGCAAACGTGAAATATAGTTAGGCTTCATTATGATATTCTGTAATATACGTAAATTGAGCTTGTGACACAATTAAAATAGAATTCTCCATCCTATATTTCGTTAGGCTCATTCTCTTACAATAACTAACAATAGTTAAATGAATGAAGCTGTTGTATCTCCAACTATTGCATCATAAATCTGAGCTTTGCTTGTTACTGAAATTTTTATTGCATCATAAATTATATGCAGAAAACTACAAATCTTAATTTTATCTCGTTATAATTAAATTATTACATAAGAAAATGTACATATATCTTTCTTAGGCTTTTGTCTAATTTTTATTTTGCTTTTGATCTGCTTTCACTTCACTCGCTAGTCCATTGTTCGATTTGATTTTCCTGCTACTTTGCATGTTCACACGCCACATTTCAAATGGTGCCAAAACTCATAGTCCACAATTGGATTCATTACATTGCTTGTTTGCTCCTGCATTCGCGTGTGTTAGTCCCACCCGATTTGAGCTTTTATTGATTTTCGGCCTTACATTCAAACAATGCTCCTTTTGTTGCTATGTTTTTCCGCTGGGTGACTGAAAATGGACATAGACGGTTGTGCGTGCTTCTATGGCACGTTGTATTTTACTCCTCCAAATAAATAAAACATTTTAATACGCCTGTAAATCTACATTTGAAATGTGCAAATTTTGTTATTCAATAGCCAGCGATACAAATCGCTGTGGAGTTATTCATAGGTCCATAGGCAACTAAGTCCTTGCAGCGGGCGGGCAGGCCGCCAGCAGCAGCTTGATTTTGAATCCTTTTTATTACATTTTCATATAGCTGGTGTAGCGCAACATAAAGGACAAAAAAAAATAATAAATTACGCACGTTTTCCGTACAAAAACTCGAATAAAATTGTACACCATAAATTTGGAATGATATTTTAGCTTTTAATTAATTCATAGATACTAAAAATAAAGAAAATTGTATGCAAAATACACGTGTCGCAAGGGACATTAAATTCAAATCGTATTTCATCTAAACTTTATATTATTCCCATTAATTTTAAAAAGCTTTTTATATTTATTTGCAAGCAAATGTTTTGTTCATATCTCAGAATATAAAATTCAAAATAATGACACAATAATGTAGGTTTAATGAATGAGTTTTGCGATACATGCAAATGACGTAGAATATACATTTTTAACAGTTGGAAATTATAAGCATTTCGGTGTTCTTGTAGTCAGGAGTATTGGATGCCTTAATTAACCCATTACGAAAAAATGTAATTGTTCTAAATTAATTTTATTACAAAAAAAATTTACCATTTGAACAAATTTACTTTAAGTAAATTATTATTTTTTATAAAAATACTAGCTGTCCCGGCAGACGTTGTTCTGCCCTTTCCGGTAGGTAGCGCGAAGCTGTATGAACTCATGCTATGGAATATTAAAGTGAATCAGCCCATTTTTAAAGTGAAATCAACTTCTGTCCCTACTCTTTTACATATAGTATAGTGTAGCAGACTTGGCAGACGTTGTTCTGGCGTTACTGCTAGGTGGTGCAATGAGTTTAATTTATTATAGCTTTTGTGTTTTACATAATTACCAAGTACAATCATCTGCATCAAATAATTGCTGATATATACAAAATGTTGTTTTATTCGTATATGGAAGGTGTAGCACCATCCATTATCTCATTGAAACTTCTTTTTGCCCGTACTTTTTATAAACATATGTATCTAGTCTCATTCATCTGCATCACAAATTTTGGTCTTTTCTTATATGGAAGACATGGCACTACACGCTCATATCTGTGCCTCTTAATATAACAGATACGAGGTGTAAATTCCATGTGAATCGATGCAGTGCTGTTTGTGAAAAGTCTATTATAAAAAAAATGTGTATGAGGGCCACCCTAAATATGTACCATAAATAAAAGTTTTATAGCTTACCACCTATTCTCAGACCTACCAAATATACACAAAAAATTTCATAAGAATCGGTCAAGCCGTTTGGGAGGAGTTCGGTAACAAACACTGTGACATGAGAATTTTATATATTAGATAACATAGAATGCTTCTTATTCAACTAACAATAAGTTCTTACTGTGAGTTGGAATGAATTTCTCAGTGCTGAAGAGACTTGTAATAAACAGTGCTAAACGATGACTTATTATCTTCGGTTAGATAAAGCATTTAAAGTGATTTTTTAAGCTGTTGAAGCTTGTCATTCCCGAGTACGTGTTTTGGACGGTTGAAGTTGTGAAATAAGTCGTATACTTATTTCTTGTTGAAGTGGGCTCGTTTCAACCCATGGCCTTGTGACATACTCATACTCTGACTTGAAAAAAATGACCCGCCTAGAAGACGGCATCTAACGCTAATGTTAAGCTTTGAACTACTTATAGGCAGCGCGTCACCAAAGTAACCAGCTGGATTGCGATGGAAAAAGGGGTTTGCTTATACTCGTAGATTTCAGTGAAGACATTTCATATTTTTCTGCTTCTTAACTCTGACGTTATTGCTAACATTTTCTGAAAAAGACATTGTTCCCGTTTCTTTCATTTAAGTCCGTCATTTAAACACTTTGACCGGAACTCTGAAAAAGAAAACAATGAAAAATATTTAAAGTGTTATCTTTGACATGGCCGAAACTCACATACCCAAACCTGCATTGAAAGTACCTTTAAAATTAATGATAAAAAGACGTTGAAGAGGTGGAATAAGTCGAGAAAAATGTTAAACGTGAAAAAGGTTGAAACATGTTGAAACAGCTGAAAAATACTGAAAAAAATCGAATAAATATGGAAACCATTGATAAATGTTGAAAGAAGTTGAAGAAGTCGAAATATATGGAAAATATTGGAAAAAAAAGGTGAGAGGTTGAAAACCTCAAAAAAAGATTGAAAATTTTGAAACAATTCAAAAAGTCGAATAAATAAAGAAAATAACGAAGAAAGGTGAATGAGGTTGAAAAAGTTGAACAAATATGGGATATATTGAAAAAAAATAAAAGTTTGAAAAGTCAAAAGAATATGAAAAGTGTTGAAAAATTTGGAAATTAAATAAGAAAGTCTGAGTATGCCATGCCCACTTTTCTAATTTCACCTACTTTTGGTTCAAAAAATTATATTCGTGATCGACATGCGCATACCAAATTTTGAAACAATAATTTGTATGGTTTGCGATATATGACGTAATGAGTTTTAAAATTTAGGGCGGTGACACCCCTACTGTTACAATCCAATTCGATTCTGATCCAAAAATTGCTTTTTATAAACAACTTTTAGTATGATTGCTCACATGTTTGGATATGCTACTTAAGGTATTTTACTTGTAGGAGAGGTGCCACGCCCACTGGTGTTATTAAGCCCGTTTATTTCTCAGATATACCTTATAGCATGTCAAACACCTAAACATGCAATATATTGCATGGTTTACGAGAAATGGCGATATAAAAATAAAAATTTGGGGGCAGCGCCACGCCCTTTTAAGAGCCTTTGAAAAATTGAAACCTAGTACAACTCTAACTTGATTACTATGTGCACTAAATCCCTAAGTTTCATCAGAATCGCTGAAACTTTTTTGAAATGAGTTTTTAGGCTTAGCATGGGCGGTAGGTATTTCCGTGATCCGATTTTGCTCATTTTAAGTCCCATGAAGTTTTTAAGAAAGTGTGCTTAATTTCATTGAATTGCTTGCTTGGCTTTTTCGTTAAACTGATTTCAACAAAAAGACATACACTCAGACGGACATAGCTAAATTGACTCAGGTGGTGACGCTGATCAAGAATATAGTTATATGTATACTTTTGTATGCCCCCTTTTATGCGTTACAAACGGAATGACCAAGTGACTATACCCTCTATGTAGGGTATACAATTAAGGTGCTTGCAATTAAATTCGGATAATTTTTTTTAGAAATTGTTCCGTTTTTTTTTTTCGTTAAAATAAAACTAGAAATTTTTAATAATCCAAATTATCGGCTCAAAATGCATTGATGGCCTTGGTCTAATTGCTTTCTCCTCTCCCCCGACTCTTCGTAGTTTTTGTTCATGACCTTCTGGACGAACACTTTCAAGTTTGTCAGATTATCTATACAATGTGGCCCATAATAACTGTCACTAAAGCAAATGAAATTTGGTATGTAGATAGATAGAATCTTGAGTAAAAATATATTTTTTTTTGGGCTGTGCCACTCCTCTTATAAGAAAATACGTCGTTACTACTAAACTAACGGGCCGATTTTGATGAAATTTTGTTAGGATATAGACTGAACCCTAAAAAAGATTTCAAAACTAAAATTTGTTTAGGAGGCGTGGCAGCACTTCTAATAGGAAAAATCGTTTTCACTACTAAACTTTTGTGCTGATTTTGATGGAATTTGTTACAGAGATAGATTGAACCCTGAGGAAAGGTATTTGTTTTAAAATGCATGGTACCAACCCCAAGTCGGATAATATGTGTTCACAGCTAAGCTAATGAGCCGATTTTGATGAAATTTGGTATGGAGACAGATTGCGCCCTAAGAAAGAGAAAGAGATAGTGATAGGGATATAGCAACATGATATGTGATATGACTTACATTTTTGGAGCGATGACAAAAAATTACTCTTTCCAGTTCAGTTTTTTAATACTATAAGGGGAAGTCCATAAATTACGTGAGTCAAAATAGGGAGGGAAGGGGGTCCGGAAAAATCTCGCCAAGTCTCACAAAGGGAGAGGGGGGTCAATTAATATCTCACGTCAACTTTTTAATGCAGAGGCTAAGCATTATTATAGCAGATTATATATAATTACATTAAATTATAAGGCAAGTCTCATGATCCCGTCAGAACTCACCAAAACTCATCAAGGGAAGGAGAGGGGGGGTCCGAATTTTCAAAAATACACCTCACGTTATTAATGGACGGCCCCTAATCGAATCTTAGAGTTGATACAGAGCTGTGTCACTACATCCATTTTGATGAAATTTGGTATGTAGATAGATTGAGTCTTGAGTAAAGATATTCGTTTTGAGTGAGCGGTACCACGTCCCTAACAGGTAAAAATGTTTTACTACTAAGCTAATGGACCGATTTTGATGAAATTCAGAAATAGATTGAACCCTGAGGAAACATCTTTGTTTTAAAATGGAGGGTGGCACCCCTTCAATAGGAAAATATGTTTTCGCAACTTAACTAATGGACCGATTTTGATGAAATTTGATATGGAGATAAATTGAAGCTTTTTTTTATGTGGGATGTACCACGCTCTTAACAGGAAAATGTTTCCTTAGCTAAACTAATTGACTGATTTTGATGAAATTCGGTATAGAGCTATGTATATTGAACTCTAAGAAGTTATAGATAGAGGCAACAGTTTAGCGTGTTTTTTATTTTTAAAAAATAGCTCTTTTTATATCAATTTTTTAATACCAAAAAAATGTTTAATGGTTGAATTTCAACCACTGGGCGAACTCTAGTATAATGAAAAACGTACGACGCACATCATGACAAATTTGTGTATATTTCTTTAGCTTGAATGTTTCCCGTTCCCACACTTTAAGAATGGCACGTAGCTTATGGATGCTCCCTCTATAATTTTTGTTAAAAAAAAACTTCAGATTTTTCGTTATGTATCAATCAAACACCCTGTTTTTGAGAATACAAAGTAAGTTGAATGGAGAAATGTCACGTTCGCTCCTACCAACTCAAAATAAAATTAAATAATTCGATACACTTAACGAATGCCGGTTTAATGTACAAACATGACAAATATTTAAGAATGGCACGTAGCTTATGGATGCTCCCTCTATAATTTTTGTTAAAAAAAAACTTCAGATTTTTCGTTATGTATCAATCAAACACCCTGTTTTTGAGAATACAAAGTAAGTTGAATGGAGAAATGTCACGTTCGCTCCTACCAACTCAAAATAAAATTAAATAATTCGATACACTTAACGAATGCCGGTTTAATGTACAAACATGACAAATTTCTGCACAGTTGATTTCAAATTTAATAGGATTTTCCTTGCACCTGAACGTGAAACTGTGCGTTGACAATTCTTCAGAATGCTGCTTATAGAATTCAGAATTTTTCACTGTGCTTCCCACTATAACGACGTTCAACGGCTCAACGGCTTTTTTATGCCAACTTTTGCAAAAGCTAAGTCCTAATTCAGACAAGGCAATAGTTGTCAGTAATTTTTTTGACTTTTCCCTTCTAACGTGCCTTGTGAATAAATCTCCTAAAATTAAGAGTGTTAAAAATAAACTAAAATAATGATTTAATTAAGAAAATGCTTTTGAAAGGAGTCATTTAGTTCACAATAAGAAAAATAGTATGAAGCAGCATACCATAAAAGCAATGTAATAAATTGCCTTTACAGCGATGTATGCACGCATCCGACCCCTTTCTTCTCACTCGCAATCTTGGCAGAATTGCTAGCAATATTGCCCTGTGCGAATGCTGACAAAGAGATCAACTTCGATTTTATGAGTGCATTTGAAAAAATGCGATAAAACACGCACACGAACCTACGTGTATTTTTACAAAGCGAGGAGTAACAGGAGATATGATGAACGGGCGTGCAGCTGCCGAAAGAATTTTCAAAGGGGGAAAATAATTTCGAGGTAAAGGAATTCCGCATACATTCAATTGAGATGTGACGCTTAAGGATGCTTAAAAGTTTGCCTTTCAAATTTGCATATGCAAAAATCATAAAAGCACAACGACAGGTAGGCTAACGAAGTGAATGTGAGTGGAAAGTGGGTTGTCTCTGATTAGATTTGATGCACTGGAAATTCGGTGAATTTTTACGTGCAGCGAAGTGAAATCGTTTGAAATTTAAATTTTACAGGATAAATATTTGATAAGAAATGAACAGCGCCTGTTATTTCACACCCCTTTGCTTTGGTTAGAGTGTTATCTTTATCATTTAGCACAGATTTTATAATGTTTAATGTTTTTCTTTTTTTTTAGAAAACAACGTTTTGGCTCCTCCTTCGCCCGGCAAAGATGCACCTGGAGAAATGGGTAAGCCCGTAGAACTTCCAGCTAATTTGACAGCAGAAGCACAGAAAGCCGTTGATGATGGCTGGAATAATAATGCCTTCAATCAATATGTCTCAGATATGATATCGCTACATCGCACTTTGCCTGATCCACGTGATGCTTGGTAAGTTTTTCGCATTATAGAATAACATATTGAATATCAGAAATGCTATGAAATTAGCTTATATCAGAAAACTATTTATTTTTAAGAAAAAAATTTGGGCGTTAAAAAACTTCTTGAAACTGCGAACAGTGGAAATTACAACCAGGCAAAGGATAGGATATTCGTCGGAGTTTTACATTTTGGTAGTAAATTACCCATATCTTCCAGTTTTCGTCCTTTGACAAATTTTTCCACATGGAAACATTATACTTCTTGGTCTATTAGATACGTCGAAAACAATATTTACCTTTAGAGCTGGCACTCTAACTAACCTACTCAGTTTTTCTCCAATTTCTTTTTTTAAAGAATCTTCAAACTAAACGAATTTAAAAAAACTTAAATATAAATTGTGTAACGACATATTAAACTTTGGAAAATAGGAGATTTTGGTAAAAAAATCGAAAATAATATGCTTTGAGAATAATTTTAATGTTATTGATATTGATTGAATTTTTTTGTCTTCCAATCAATTGCTTTTTTTTAAACCAGTTTATCGGAATGTCTTCAAAACAATACCTGAATATATATATATATATATATAGGAAATCAGTGAACTAAAATCAGACAGTCAAACACTTGTTTCTACTATTTCTGAATATTTCTACTCATATTCGTACTTAACTCGTTTTGACGCAGAATTTAACTTGTACCCGTTTTCATCTAACAGCCAACATTTAAATGTTATGGATGTCATTGCTATCTATACTATTTACATAAAATTTCTTATACGAAAATGGTTTGTAACGCTTTGGCGCAAAGTAAACTGAACAGATTTTAATAATTTATTTTTTAAAACAACATATTTGTATTAGAGAAGGTTATTGTATACTTATTTTTTTATTTATAAAGTTAAATATTCTGTTTTTTGGGATTTAGTTTTTGAAAGACCTCACACAAAAACTGTCGTTTGATTTTTTGTTGCTGAAGCTTATGCTGCTTCTGGAGTATTTTTGACTTTTTTTTTCTTCTCATTAGTACCGTTTGTATTTGGCTTCGGCTTCAAATGACAAACTCTTTTTCAAATTCTTTTTTTTTGATATTTTTGAAGAGAGAATATATTAAAACTGAGATATAAAGGGAGTAATTTCATTCTAAGAAATAAAAAGAATGGAACGTGCGAAGTCGCGGGTACCACTAGTTGTCTACTAAAAACAATGCTTAAATATACCTCTAATGTACGAAATTTTTTGAAAACTTTTCGAAAACTTTTCGTTTTCATTTAATAAAAGTTCAATCATTTGGGTGTAAGCAAATTCGACCAAATTATTGCCACCCAAAGGAAAATGTCGTAAAACTGCAGGGAATTATTTACTTTTTTTTGCTTTGAGCGACAATTATTTTTATTCTTCAGTGATTTTTCATTGATTAGACCCACATTGTTTTATTTTTGGGTGATTTCGCATTTATGTAACTGAATAATTTTTGAAATTTTTCTCACTTTTCTAATCATTCTGACACAAATTTTTTACAGATACTTAAAATGTTAATTTTTACACAATCTTCTCTTGATGATTTTGCCTAGACTTAAACTTTTCTACAGACTCCGATATTCGTTATAGAGAATCTTCTTAATTTTTTCTCATACTATGCTAAATGTCACAAAACATGTCACTCTACTACACGTCAAGTGACACTGATACACTCGGCGACACAACCTTGTAACATGATTTTTATCACTTCCATCATTTGTTCAGAAACATGACTTGATTGTCACCATTTTTTTCTTTTTAATATTATTCTTTTTCCTCTTTTTTTCACTCATTTAACAACAAAAACAGGTGCAAAGAGCCAGGACGTTATCAGGAAAATCTGCCAGCCACCGATGTAATTGTCTGTTTTCACAATGAAGCCTGGTCCGTACTACTGCGTACCGTGCATTCGATACTTGATCGTTCACCGCCACATCTGATTGGCAACGTCATACTGGTTGATGACTTCTCCGATATGTGTAAGTACTCTTGTATACAACGAACGCGAATTCGCCCTCTGGGGCATATGTGCGCGAGTTCTATCATGACTGATTGATTCATTGCACATGCGCGTGTTTTGCATTTTAATTTCGCAATTTATTTATTTTAATTTTTCGTTTTCTTATATTCTTCTTCTTTATTTATTCATTATTTTTCGCATCACACAGCTCATACCAAGAAACCGTTGGACGACTACTTTGCTGCATATCCTAAGGTTAAAATCTTGCGTGGTCTGAAGCGTGAAGGTTTGATCCGTGCTAGACTGCTTGGTGCACGTCATGCAACTTCTCCAGTCTTAACGTATTTGGATTCGCATTGTGAATGCACTGAAGGTAAGTTTGAAGCTATTAAATTAAGTCCAAACGTAGGTACTTCTCATGGCAGACAATGTTAGTTTTCTGTGAGTAGAATAGTTAAAATGAAACGCCTTTAACAAATTTACCCCAAGCATTTTTTGTAGACAATATAATCATTTGCCAGATTTAATGAGCATATCTAATTAATTGCCAATTACATACGTAGTTTCAAGTTGGAAACATGTCTACGCTGAGGGGGGTGAGTGGAAAGCTTCTTGTCGATAGATAAACGTTAAATTGTTTAAGAAAACTGATAATTTTTTTGGAAACACTGATTACCAGTGCTTCATGAAAGTAAGGCTTTTGTACTATCTGAGCGTAAGTATTGACCCTTAAGGGCCACCGAGAGTTTTTTAAAAAATAAAAAGACATTTTTTAAAACTTTGTTTTGAAGCTGCATTTTAACTTAGACCAACATTTTTTTACATTTTTAAAGTACAACTATTCAAGATTTTCTCTGAAATTTTGGTTCAAAAATATTTGTTAATAAGTAAGAAACGTGCAATGCCATGAATGACCTAAGACCTTGCGGTGAGCAAGATATCTGGAGGCTGGTGCATCCGAAAAAAAACAAAACTTTTTTCGGTTAAGCAAATAGTAAGGGGGCGTTTGATCGTTGATTTTTGGCGGGCGTACAAAGAAAATTTTTATTTTTTGTGCATAAACTTGAGGTCGTTTTAGGTTCTAAGTCAAAAAATATGTATCCCGGCTTCAAAATAAAATTTTAAAAAAATGTCTTTTTATTTTTCGAAAAACTCCCGGAGGCCCTTAAGTTGTTTCCGTATTTGTTAAAATTTTAACGGAGTATTTTTGTTGATATTGCTATGGTTTTCGCAGTGTTAAAACCAAATCGAACCGTGGATGCCTGATCAATTGGCGTTATGAGATTGGTATGCATATCGGCGGATCTTGATGACATGGTGGCGATACTGTCGGCGTAAGCCAATACTTCCAGTTGACCCCAAATGTCCTCTTAGATTCCACTATTCCAAAAAGTAGGACTAAGCACATCTTCCCACAAAATCAGAAATAACAGGGGGATATGAAGTAACCCAGCTTACCGCCGTGTCTCTTGGCTTTTTTTTTGCGCTGAGATAGTGTCAATAAGTTTTATAGCACCATCCTCTCTTATTGCTATTTTTCAAATTTACTCTCTATATTTGCCATCGAAGGGTGTTGTAAGAGTCACTTTACGAGTATGATCCATATATAGCGGCTTATACGGAAGCCGGCTTAATGTTTCTGCGGTAAACTCTTAAGTTTTCATACCATCCGCAAATTGCGTAGATTCGGATATTGGTGGACAACCATTTTTACTTTTATTGGCCGAAATGCATATTGCCGAGTTTTCCCGAAATCTTTTTAGTCAGACTGAAGAGCTTGCTTAGCTCTTCAGCAACACCTCCATAAGCCATCAGATTGGGATAGCAATAAATACGTAAATTACAAGCAAATAAATACGGCGGCATCTAATTAATGTTTGCATGACCTATTGGACCACACAAAAAAAGAAACGCCTTCGGGTATATTTTGTACGCATTTTCAGCCACACGAAAAATGTGGGCGTAGTTTGAAATCAGTGGGTAGAACCTCTCATATAACTTAAGTACTTGAAACGCTTTGTCTTGGCTTCCAAGGCAGATTTTTTTCTATGTTTTAGTAAGTCGGTTTTTTCGTAAAATTTCAAAGAAATCGGACACAAACTCTGTCTGCGACGATTACAGGTTTGAACTAAGAAGCTCAAATCTTATGACAATTATTTTTAAGCCCCATTCTAAAACATTGGCAAAATTATTTTTAAACCCCATGCTAAAACATTCGCAAAAAAGAACAAAAATGAAAACATTCTACAAAATTTTCAAAACAAACACTCTAATGCACATGTGTATTAAATTTGAAAGCACACATATAAAAAAGAGCCATAAATTTGAATTTCACTGAGGGCGAATGATAAATGAAGGACAATGCAATAATCATAATTCAGTCCAAAAAAAATGTTATTGATTTTATTTTATATTTATTATTTTTTCCCTATTTCTTTTTTCTTCAAAGATAACACAGCTCTACAAAAAAAAGTGATGTAATTTTTAAAATTATTGAAACCGAATGTGCAAACTGATACTTCAGATTGGCATTTTTGCCGGTTGATTTTGATGTTGATTTTAAATTTGAACACATAACTTCTAGATGGCAGAGTTTCATGGTGTCAGAACCTTGAGACATTCTATCCTAAGCTTAGACTAGGATATTGACAGTGCTTACCAATAAAATATTGTCCAGGTATTACGTCAATCAGGACGCTCAGGTGAGCACTGTCTGGTGAAATCGCAATATACATTCGTTTGGCATCATAAGAAGGTCGACAATTAAGACCATCTTGAATTATATGTACATCCAAAAAACTATCTGCGGGCTGAGACCCCATTTTTTGTTAAACATGCGCTTACAAATTTAAAAGGCAATGCAGGTCTTCGAAACCTCTCTTCCACATTAAGTTTCCGATCAAGGATGACACCTAGATACCTGGCATTTTCCTGTGGAAGGAGGAAAACGTCTTTCAGCACAGGTAGTTTGGCATAAGTAATTTTATGTGATTTTGTAAAAACTACTAATTGAGCTTTCTGTGCATTAACGGTCACAACACTACGAACGGCAAAAGTTAAAAAACACTTTCAGATCTTTACCCCAAGCCATTAAAAGTAGATCGTCAGCGTATACAACTATTTTTACTCCCTGTTGGGTTATGACTTTTAATCAATCATCTACAAC
Organism: Tricholauxania praeusta; assembly: GCA_949775025.1. Taxonomy (NCBI): domain Eukaryota; kingdom Metazoa; phylum Arthropoda; class Insecta; order Diptera; family Lauxaniidae; genus Tricholauxania; species Tricholauxania praeusta. The sequence continues at coordinate 89,657,688 of OX459031.1, forward strand.
GAGAAGCCAAAGTAAAGGAAAAATAACTTCACCCTTAGGTGTTCCCCTTGAAACTGAACTGGATATGGAACTATTTCCCAGCTCAGATCGAACTATTTTGTTCTCCGAGATGAGTCCGATAAGAGTCTTATCACATGTCTCCATACCGACACGATTTAAAGCAGTGTGAACGGAACTACTTAGAAAACACGTTGTTGAATGCGCCCTCGATATCCAGAAAAGTTTCAAGAGTAGATTCTTTAAAAATAGAGATTTTTCAATGACGTCAACTGCTTCCTGTAGGCAGCTTCAATTTATTTTCCCTTTAAATAAGCATGTTGGGCATTAGATAAACCAAAGAAGTTGACATTTTGGCTTAAATGGTAACCAAATAACCTTTCGAAAGTTTCTAAAAAGAGGACGAGAGCCTGAAGACCCTTTGGAATAAGAGTAACTTTCACTTTATTCCACTCCATTCAATTCTATCCTAAACTTGACAGCAGAAAAATATTGCAAAGATGATCTTTGTGGTACAAAGGTTATAGGTTCAAGCTTTCAGTTCGTTGACGAAATTAGAACATAAGAGTTAAGAGACAGGCTTTCGAGTTAACTCATTTACAAAGAAATGGACGGAGCATTGACAAAATTAGCTATATTATTAAAAAAGTAACCCCTTCACCTTCTTAATGTCCTCCAACAAAAAACCGGACAATTGAAGAGGACGTTCTCAACAATTTCCTGCTTTTCGTCGCAGCAACAGCTTCGACCGGAGTCTTTGTAGGGATTACCCAAACGCCAAAAACAGCTCGCTTCTTGAGAGCTATGATCTTCTTAAAGTTTTCATTTAAATCTTATCCATCTCAAAATTCAGGGATTGCAATTTCTAAATCAGCGATCCAGAAACCCACAAATCATTTATAAATTCTTACGTTTCTCGACATCTCGATTTTCTTTTTGCAGCTGTGTAATAAATCATAAAAATCAAATGATTTCGTGTATCGTCGATGTCCTATTTACTAGTGTCGCTACATTTGAAACAAATCCAACACGTAATAAATAAAATTTTGTAACTCAATCACACCACAACTGCAGCCATCCTGTGTAGATAAGTGTATGTTCGATCCATAAAAATAAGTAAAAGAAAGATACAAAAGTGTAGAAATTAAATTGCGGAAATGGAAATAGAAACGGAAACCTACAAATCTACGAAATAGGCTGTTACTTAAGTTTGGTTCTTTGTTCTTCTCTACGCTTTTATTGTAATCGCTTTAGCAAGGATTTTATTTTATTTCCGAGGAAATTCGTTTATTTGATAACCATGGTAACTGCTTTAATTTCGCCACAAGCAGTGGTTGGGTCCTTCGAATAAATATTGTACTTAAATAAAATGTGGATGTGTCGGATGGAAAGCAACATAAAGAGCGAAACATTGACCGTTTGTTTGTTTTTTTTTTTTTATTATTATTTATTTCGAGTGTAGCGAACCCACATAAATCATTTTATGACATTTTCATATCTAACGAGGCACTTTTTATTGGCATCCTTTTTTAAGGATACGTTAAGCTAGGCACACGTATCAAATATAGTATGCAACACTAAAGCCTATGAAATTTTTTCTTCAAATTTTCATGTGATATCTAACCTTTTGGTGAATATGCAGCTTTAAGGTTTCATAATATAAGAAATTTTATGGAAAACTTTTAAGTATTTCAAGTCTCCTATAAATTTTCTATATAAAAAGATTTCACATTAAAATTTTCCCATCTTAAATCGCTCAGAATCTCTTAAAAAGAAATATGTTCTCAATAATATTTGCAATATATTATGTGTGTGTAAAAAGTTTACAAAAACTTTGATCAAAAATTTTATTGTTAATTTCTTTGAAAACAACATAAAAATTCGTCCTCAGCCAACTGCGGATACGTCATAGTACGATTATATTGTTTACGTGTTTACGTATATCTGACACGTACTTAGCAAAGTTTTAAAAAGTGGAAGGAACTTTGTACAAATTTTTTGGGGATGGTCATACATGCATAAGTTGTAAAAGCGAAAACATGTTTTTATTTTCATATAATTTGCTTCAGAATAATATTCCAGCGATAGAATGTTAAAAACAAACAAAAGTTTTTAATTTGTGGGAGTTTTCTGACGTATCATTGTTTTAAGGAAGCTATTTTTAACGTTTTCGAAAAATGTTCTGAAAAGGTTGATTTAGTTATCTCCCAACACATTATGCCGGAAATAATGAAGCCATGCTTACTTTCCGATTTCGGTGTTCAACTCTCCAGTTTGACATGCAAGTAAGAATATTCCTTAATTGAACCTGCTTGTCTTACAACGCTATACAGCTTTATATGATATTGACATCATCGCTATCTTCAAACGAACTCTCTGTAAAACCTTTTCTTGAGATTAAAGATATCGCAAGACATGTGAGACTGTGGATCAACGAAGTCAAAACAGAGTACATATATGCAATAATAATGTCGAGATAGTCAAACAACATTTTTACGGAGATCACAAAAAGAGTATTGTTGTAGCTTTGAAATATCAAAAGGTTGGAATTGAAGCTCCAAGTCGTTGGATTAAAGAGTTAGGAAGTGAAATTTACGAGACTTTTTTTTGGAAACAACCGATTTCATATTTCCATGGTAAAAGGAATGAAGGCTACTGGAAGGGCCTTACTTCGTACCATTTTGTGCAAAAACTGCGTTAATGCGTTCCGGGCCTCTTTTAAGTAAATTCCACTTAGGTATACCGAAGAGCGCATTTTCATCATTTTCGATTGGTTTGTGTCTTTTTTAAGGAAAATCTTGTTATATATTTGGTACTGTATGCGAAAACGATATATGGAGAAGATACATCAAATAGTCCAGAATGTAAAAATTTGTTGACTTTATTGGTACGCACAGCCACCACGTTCATGAAGCAAAGGCAGCCTAAAATTTTATTTTATTGTACGTTTTGAAACTTCTTAAGTTCAATCTTCGTAGGAATTTCAAGCCATATAATGTAAGCTAAAAACCTTTGCAAGCCTTTGAATTGATTAGTATACGCCAGTCAAGCCTTTTTGTCCAAGGGTGTCAAGTACATTCTCATCAAAAATTGCTATAATTTCAATGTTTTTAATAAAATACTTAAGCTCAGGACCTTTTTCCTTATATTCCCAGTCGTTAGCGAAAAATCATTTTAAATGTAACATTAGTCCTTTTTATGCTCTAAGGGTCGTTTCTGTATTTCAAAGGTCTTTCTTTATCGCTGGCATTTAGTTTTTTTTTTTTTGACAAAATATCCGAAACCTTTGGTGATTCCAAAATTTTTCGAACAAAAATATAAATTTTATGTCCCGTTCTTCTCCGACTTGTTTTAATCGAAACAAGTTAACAATATCACTATCATCCTTATAGTATAAGATATTGCGACGCAAAGATAAAAATATTGATACATTAAACTTTTTTATAATATTCACCAAAATTCAAAAGGAGAATTTTGATCTTGTTAAAAGTAAAAAGCATTTAATTGAAAAGAAAATAGCCTAGGAACTTTTAACTTCATCTCGCTCACGTTAATTTTTGCCGTTGTCTTTAATATAATTTTTTTCTTTTCATTCATCTCATAGGTTGGTTGGAGCCGTTACTTGATCGCATTGCAAGGAACTCCACAACGGTTGTGTGTCCTGTCATCGATGTTATTGACGATACAACGTTGGAATTCCATTATCGCGATTCAGTTGGTGTTAATGTCGGCGGCTTCGATTGGAATCTGCAATTCAATTGGCATGGAGTGCCGGAACACGAACGAAAACGACATAATGTAAGTTGAGCTTAATTTTGGCTTCCTTTTTTTCTTTTGTCTCGTTATCTTTCGACTGCATATTAATAAAACCATTCGCAGTACAAAACAGCGGTCGGGGCGTGGAAAGAAGATGACTGTACTGCATGATGTTGATATAAGGATTACGTTCCGAGATCTTTATGGGTATTTTGTTCGAATTTCGCTTAAAGTTGAACAAAACCACACGCACACTTGAACACTTTGCCCACAAAATGTACCACATCATGCGATTCATAATCCATGGTTTGCATCCTTTATGCAACAAACAAGGATAACTCGTACGCTTGAATAAAGTTTTTCTTTATTTATATTAAAGTTAAAGGTTTTACCAAACTCCGCCGCGATTATTTTCTCTGCTTTTAAAGGAATTTAACAATTTGTTGACCCAGTCGGATTTTTTAAAACAGCATTGCACTCATTTCAGAACTCTTCTGAAGTACATAAGTGGCACACAATAGGTTTAGAGAAAAAGTGCACTTTATCTTCCTTTGAATTGCTCAATTCTAGGGTGATGCTCCTTTATTGATAACCGTTGCCTGCAAAATATTTCCGACCAGGATATCAACGTGATTATTTGTGCAACTGTAGATGTTAGCTTAATACACAAACACACACACAGTGAAAATCATCCTTACAGGAAATACGTAAATTCAGAAATTCTACGCAAGTGTTAAAACGTGACCGTTTTACGTAAACGCAAAATCGCTGGGAGACCATTATACAGGGTGCAGTCACAATTTTGTATTTGTTTGTACGCGTGTTAACATACGACCGTGTAACTACTAGTAACTAAATGCTGATTGCACGTTATAACTGTGTGTATGTATGTATGCATGTGTATGTGTACAAAATTATATGTATGAGTTTCTTTATACTATTCGTGTACACAAGTGTTCATGAACGGGCGGGTGAATATTCGTTGTACTATATATCCTAAGCTTCAAATCCTTTAAACCTCACGCACATTGACAAAGCTCGCTGTCGCAGCGTGTGTGTGTGTATGGCGTCATTTTATTAGAAAACTTTTGTGTGACTTATATCTCTATATTTGTGTTGTAGTTCGTGTCAGTGTGTGTGCTTGTGTCTGTATGTTTCTTTTTTGTGTTTCGGTGGATGTGCGCTTCTTAGTTTCTAAATAATTGGATAAAAGAGGTTTTTCCTTTGCCTGTTTTACTTTAATTTTTGTTGTGCAAAAGGAAAATCTTTATTTACTCATGTTCGAGCAGGATAGAGGAAACGGAAATGCATAACATAATTTCAAAAGAAAAACATAATTTGCTTTTGGAATTTAAAATGGGCATAAAATATTTAATTCTGGCAAATAAGTCAGGGCTTTTTCGCACAGACCCAGTAGTTGTGTTGAATACTATATAAAATTAATATCTCGCATCGATTAATATTGTGATATCGCAGACGAGTTAAGGTACAAATCAGATTTGCCATTGTTAGTCTTTTCCTAGCAAATTTGGTTGGTTTTTTCCTCTTGGTAGATTGATAGCTTCCCAAGTAGCATTAAAATACTACTGTGCAATTATTGCTAGGAATAAGCTTTAAAAAAACACTTAATGCAATTGACAAGTCATTTATTAGCTTTTTTTTAAGTTTAACTTAAAAGAAAATTTTTATTCTTTAAAAACGCTTTTACAGTTTGTGTGTAGCTTAATATTAGCATTACTTCAAAATATTTTTTTAACCTGCTTAAGAAGCGTTTATACAGCCAACTTAGATGTTGAGAACTAGCACAACTTCTTGTTATTTTCTATAGCTATGAACTATACTTTAACGAAAAGATTACAGCTAAACAAAAGCAACTATGTTTATTGTTTTCATTTGGCATTTATTACTTACTTACTTAGATGGCCATAACAACCCGTTGTCAGGTTACGGCCGACCTCATTAGCTCTCGCCAGGCGCCTCTGTTTTGCGCGCGCCTTCTCCAATCGTTAATGCCAAGCGCGGTTAGGGCTTCCTCAGCTTGGTCTATCCACCGGAGGCATGGTCTCCCTCTTCGTCGTTGACCGGGGACCTTCCCTTCGAATACCTTTTTCGCTGGAGCTTCTTTATCCATACGATGGAAATGACCCAGCCAGCGTAGTCGCTGTATTGTTATACGCTTAACTATGTCAATGTCGGCGTAGAGCTCATACAGCTCGAGGTTCATTCGAATTCGATAGTCGTCGCCAACTCGAACAGTACCAAAGATTTTGCGGAGAACTTTCCTCTCGAACACACCAAGAGCGGCTGCGTCTGTTGTCGAAACCACCCATGCCTCAGCGCCATAAAGAAGCACAGGTAGAATGAGCGTCTTGCAGAGTGTTAGCTTTGTCGATCGAGAGAGAGCTCTGCAACGTTATTGCTTACTGAGACCGTAGTAGCACCTATTAGCAATTGTTATTCTCCGCTTAATCTCCAGAGTGACATCATTTTTGCTGGTTACGGCAGTGCCAAGGTAAATGAATTCCTTGACAACTTCTAATTTACAGTTGCCCGCTGTAACATGAGAGTCTAGATCCCGTGCTCTGGCATTGGCATTTATAGCTTTAAAAAATCACAGAGCATAGCACAGATTCATGGCTCTTATTGAAGCCCATTTAAAGTTAATTTAGAGTAACAGCAATGGCTATATTTTATAGCTTTTATATTGCATGCATACTTCAAATTATTGCTAAAAAAAATCCACACACATTTCTTATCTCTATACTGATGCGCACTGCTCGAGAGATCACCAGCTCGTTATGCTAGTTCTTGGATAAAAATCAGCTTTTAAAATCAAAAATTTTGCTGAAAAATACCAATGTAGTAAGCCTTATTTTTCTGCAATTTATTAGCTATTTTTTGAAATTAAACTCCAAAAAAAAATGCAGCGCTCTCGCTGTATCATATTTTTTGGTTAAGTTTTAGCTATTGATGCTTCCATGCAATTCATTTATCGAACTCTGAAGACGCCATTACATGAGTGTTGTGCAAAAATTATTCGAATAAGGAAATTTATTCGAATGTTCAAAAACGCTCAACACTGATTATACTTCAATGCATGGGAAATAATTTTGCCAAATGAATTAGTACTATTAAATATATTTTATCATTTTAGAAAATGTGGGATTATTGCGAAAGGGTTTATGCATTTTAATAAATTTTTTTGAAAAAACTTATAAATATAAAGAAAATTTGAGGCGCATTATTTATCTAAGAGTTTCAGATGAAACTAGTCGAAAAATGTTTATTCGCACACAGTTTGTAGTTCTGGAAGAATGATTTTGTTTGAAATTTATGTAATTGATATTATATTAAAAATATCTCATATTTTTCAAGAAAATTAAAGAGAAGTAAATTCGTTCAAATAAATGCCAAATAAATATCACAAACGTAAATACTTGCTATACATATTAATATAATTAACAAACACATTCATAATAACAACAATACAATTAAAGCTCCTTTATTGCTTCGAATTGCGAAAATAGCGCTTTATTGGTGCTATGTTTTTGCATTTTTCCTTCTGCAAAGATAAGTATGTGAAATGTTAAATTCTGATTCCCAAAGGCGTTTTATAAGCTAAATGATAAATTCCTAGTAGCAAGAAAAGCAATGCAGCTATAAATGCTATGCTAATGATAATGCAGCTTTTGCGAGAAATGCGCTGTATTAGCCAAAAACATGCAACGTGTGCTACTTAGGTTAACACTGATTTTGGTAAGATTTAGATTTGGTTAAAAGGGTTGCTTGCCTATTCTGAGGCAGATAGCCCATCATGATACCCTACATACATATGGATATACAATCCCCTTAATTTTCTTTAAATCCTTTCAGTAAATGGGCGTGAACCACACAGAAGCCTTGGTACAGTTGAAGATTCTGGTGAGCTTCAACTCGACAAGTTCTCAAGCACAATAAAGAACACAGAACCAGCATATTTTTTCGTTTCCTCATTAGCCGTAGACATTCGCAGAGTAAATGTTTAACTGTTTCATTCCAGACAATTCCTTTCAAAGTTTTTCATAGGGACATCATATCAGGCAGCCATATGACCAATGTCACAGTGCCCTGCTAGCACTCCTGTAATAGTTCTTAACTCTCTCCTGCTTAAATTTATGACAGTTTGTGTCCTTCCTAGGTTCAGCTTAGGCCACGTATTTCAAGACGTTTTGCATCCGGCTGTAAGATTTCACCTTCTGTTCGTTTCTTGATTGCGTCTTTCTGAGACTTCTTCTTTATTTTTTATTTGATGATATAACATAAACATGTATGTTATATACGTATAAAATCAAAGTACCTTGAAAGATAGCACCACGTTCCAAATATTACAGTATCATTTCTGTAGTCAGACTTTATTTACTTTCATTGCAAAAGGAAATAATCTGTTACTGAGACTATCACTGTCATGATACTTTCACTTTCGCTGTTACTGTTATTGACAATATCACCGTTTTATTAATTATCTACTACTGTAACAATGACTGTCATCTGCAATGATAGAAATGATATCGTTATCACTGTCACTGGTATGTCCCTGTCAAAATTTACTAACTGCACAAATCCAAGAATAGAATAAAAATGAACATTTCATAGATTATTGATACAAATAAAGCTCCATCCATTTAAAAATTCACTATTCTGCATCATATATTTGATGTTAAAGGAATTTTTTTTTTTTTCAAATGAAAAAATTTGAGCAAATTGTCTTTTGTGCTGAAAATTTTTCATTGGCAAGTGTAAAAATAATACTTGTAACATAAAAATAAGGAAAACAAAGTTTCTTTTGTCTCATTTTATCGCTTTGGCAATTTTTCATGCAACATTTGTTGCTGTAGCGAAAAAAGGATATTTTTTTTATTCAGCCTAAAAACTTTTTCATATCGTTTTAAGAAAATAACGTTGTTGTTGTTGGCAACGTTGTTTTTGCTCTATTGTTGTTTGCATTTTTTTTTTTTTTTTTTTTTCAATATAAAATGCTAAAACTCCTACAGTTGCAAATATTTTTCATTCACATTATTTTTCTTTCTCATTGCAGTAAAAAAGACAATACATTTATTGCATATTTGTTTTGTTCTTTTTTTGTTAATTTCTTTTATCAACACATGCCTACAAGTCCCTTTTTTGCATAACCCTAGCAACCCGTACGTGTGTGTGTAGTGTAAATGTATTTACACTTGTAAATACATTTACATTCGCATTTAATATTAAATTATTTTTTTTGCAACTCTGTGAACATTGCAGAGCTTATAAAATCCCAGGAGGAATATAACAGTTTCTTCATTAAATAGTCCTTAAGAAATTCAGCTGTATAATTACTTTGGGTAATTATTTAGAAGTGGGGTTTCAGCCCTATTTAGGGTACTTTCTGGTATCTACAAAAAGTAAATATATTAACGTAAAAAATTGATATACCAATTTGAGCCCCACATCTACATATATAATTATTTTACTTTGTTTAAGACATAAAGTTAGCAGCTAATTTTGGCTGCGCCTAGCATATTTGCAAAAGCTATTGCAATTATCACTATGAACAAGCGCCATTATGTCAATTTCGAACTGTGCTTAGACTAAGAGATTTGATAAAACCGACATTATTATTTTCAAGTTTTTTTTATTTAATTACTAGGTGTACAAATATGAAACCGATAATTTTTTATTCAAAAAAACACGTTCATTTTGCGAAAATAGTTCCAAATTTAATCGTCAAAGTAATTCCCCTCGCTAGCTACACATCTTTTCCATCTTTCAGGCAATTTATGGATTCTCGCCAAAAAAATTCTTCGTTTTTTGAGGCTATCCATTCATCGAGCCATTTTTGCACTTCCTCGTAAGATTGAAGTGCGAATCGTTGAGTGCGTGTCCCATCGATGAAAACAAATAGTAATCGGATGGCGCCAGGTCCAGTGAGTACGGCGGGTGGGGCAGGGGCTCCCAGTTGTACGATTTTACCAAGTTTTTATTGACCGCTTCTCGATGCGGCGATGCGTTGTCATCTTGGAATACAATTTTGTCATGGCGAAGTTGAAATTCGGGCCTCTTCTGACGTATAGCACGGTTCAAAGCGATCAATTGTTGATGGTAACGTGCACCAGTAACTGTTTCACCTGGTTTTAGTAGCTCATACCAAATAACACCACGCTGATCCCAGAAAATACACAGCATTGTCTTTGGTCTTGGCGTTGATTTGGGTCGTTGGCCTGGCGAGCAGCAATTTACAAGTGGTTTTTCGGTTTTCTTGCTGCCTGTCGGTCAGTTCATGTGGCACCCATCTACCGACCTTTAAAATCTTTCCCATGGCCTTCAAACGCAAGGAAACGGTTTGTTGTGTCACATTAAGTTGTTCAGAGAGCTGTTGTTGCGTTTGACCATCATCTTCGTCCAATAATGTTTGCAATTCGGTGTCTTCAAACTTTTTCGGTGGCCGGCCGCGCTCCTCATTTATCACATCAAAATCATCACTTTTAAATTTATTGAACCACTCATGACACTGTGTACGACCAAGAGCATGCTCGCCGTAAGCTTCAACAAGCATTCGATGCGATTCAGAAGCGTTTTTCTTCAAATGGAAACAGAAAATCAATGCTTCCCGCAAATGAGAGTTTTCAGGCACAAAATTCGACATCTTTACGAGCAGAAAAAATGCGTTGTTGTATGAAACTTGACAAATTGTGAACTGAATATTGTTGACAGATGACAGAATGAACAATTAAGACATTTGGTGCGGTTCGGAAGCTCATACATATACGGCTATCGACCGCTAGATGTCATTACCGGTTTCATATTTGTACACCTAGTAATATGGAGCACTTCTTAGAAGTTAGTTGGATAATCATATCTAGACACTGGTCTAGAGAAAAAACAGCTTTTCGATATTTGTATGCTAGACGTAGTCAAAGTTGTTACAAATCTTGGATACTGGTCTAAAATTACTATGATTTGTTGTTTAATATGTTCTTTTATGATTAAGTTAATTGCGATCAAATTTGCTGCTGTCTGCTCTTAGCATATAAAACTCTCAAAGCAATCCTACTAAGGCTCGAAGGATAACGGAGTTAAAGATCAAATTCTTAAAAAATGTGGAAAGTCAAATTTTTTTTAATCACTTTATTGGATCAGAAAATTGAAAAGTAAATTTCTGATAATTAGACTCTTTACTGGTGACTCTGAAAACCCCCGAGCAAGAAAATTTTTTGAAACTTTGTTTCCCCATTTTAGAGCGTTCGACGCTCTAAAATTATTGAAAAAGACGTCTGTTTTAAAAAAAAAAATTGAGTTTTTTGTTGAATTTTATATGAAAAAACTCGCTTGATTGGCATTTTTTTTTTTTATTCAAACCAAACTGGAGTTTGACGTTGGCAAAAATCGTATTTTAGATACTTCTCAATGGCTCTAGAAAAATTCAAGTGGTTTGGCAATGTGTTTTTGCTATTTGATCCTGCGGTGTACTTACTATTCATATGGCGCTATTGTTTTATGAATGCTTTGTTGTTTTGTATGCACTACCATATTTTACAATTGCTGCATACTTTAAGGCTTCTGTCAATTTTAACTTTTTAACTTTCGCTTTATCGAAGCATCTTGTAGCTCAGTCATTTAAGGAGAAAAATGGATTGGATCACGGAATGCAAGATAATGACCTGTAAACTTGTGCAATGCTTTGTTTTAACATTTTATAAGTTTGCTCAAATTGCTCACAGAATATCGTTAACGCCAGTCAAAATAATCAAGGTCGCGAAAACATATTTTTTGTAAATATCTTGAGATAATTTGCTCTAAATAACATTTGCAGTTATAAGAAAAGTTTTAGAGCATAAAGTAACCTACAAATTTCGTCTTGGTCAATGTTTTATATCAGTGATGGGCACATAGTGGCTCTATTTGCTCTCACCGTTATTCGACGCACAAGCAACGAAAAAAAATTCGCAGAGTTTCAACGCCATCAAGGCACAGCGTTGACTTGAATTCAAATGAAAACAAAAAAAAAAAAAAACAAAGACATAAACGACGGCGCCGCATTGTGTCTTGACGAATGTAGCAATTGTTTTTGCTTGTTGTGCAATTTTGTTTTTTTTTTTGTGCTAATGTCAAATTTGGAAAGTAAAAAAAAACTTTAAAATTTCTTTGTTGTTGCTTGATGTTGTTTTTTTGCTCTTTTGTTAGATTTCTATGCCCACCGTTGTTTTATATATTTGATTGTTCTTGAGATAGAGCGCGGAATTTGTATGTTAAGGCTGTGCAACGAACCGATCGAACACGTTCGGACTTTTGTCATACGCAACGAGTCCAACTCGAACAGCTCAGTTCGTTCGACTCAACTCGTGTTCAGTTCGTTCGTTGTTCGTATCGTGAGTTTCGCACAACTCAAAAGTTCGTACAATACGTTTGTTCGAGTTTTAAAATGTTCGATTTCTGTGCGATTGGGGTGTGTTGGTTAGGTGCAGCCTGGAATTTTTTTGAAGATACCGCTGAGCCAAAAAAAAAAAAAAGATGTAAGGAGTGTTTTAAAACTTTCACAGTTACTTCGGCCATAACAACAACTTTACTTCGCCATGCAGAAATACATGATCCAAGTGTCATAGCTAGTAAAGGTAGATCATTTGATTTGATTATGCTGGTAAGTATCGTACTAGAATCTACAAAAGATGCTGAAAAATGTCACGGAACACGTTGAAAAAATTGAATTTTTGCATGAAAATATGAAAATAAGTTAAAATACATGAAATATTAAACAAATAAAAAAATATTTAGTTAAAGAATCTTTTATTTAAAAATTCTTTAAATTCAATTAAATATCTTGCTCTTTCTTCCACTTTACGGCGCACCGAAATTTTCATTTTTCTTCGATCCACTTGTACGCAGGCACAAACAGAAGCAATAAGTAAAATGAAATGTGCGCGAACACACCGAACTAAACCAACTGAGTTAAGTCGAACCAAACGAACTTGGTTCGGTGTTGAAATTTTGTGAAAAGTTCGTGAGTTTCGAGTTTGTTCGAACAAGTTCGGTTCGTTGCACAGCCTTAGTATTTATGATAACACTAGCATCCAATATGTAACTAGTACAATTTGTTTTTTTTTTTCGAAAACGATAGCAACGATTTTAATGAAATATAAAGACTTGGTGCACATGTAAATAGAATTAAGATTGCACTAGGTTTCGAGTTTTTGAAAACCTTTCAAGGGACGTAGCACGTCCCTAAATTTTTATTTATATGACGTCGTATTTTGAAAATCATGCACGATTTTGTAATGCAATTTGGTAAACGATTGCAGCTCATAAATATCTTGAATTGTACCAAAAGTACATAAATGGAATAGGAAAAATGGGCTTGCTCTTTTCAGCAACCGAAAAATTCGATTCAGTATTACTCGATAATGCTCTATTTCAAGAACAGTATACAATATTTCTCAATAACAAATTTGTAGAGAGTTTTATGCTTTTCAACTTTTCTAATAACTCCAAATGTTATTTAGAGCAATAGAAACGTGAGATTTACAAAAAAACCTGTTTCCGCGACCTTTGATCTCGTATATTTTGACTTGCGTACACTTAAGACTTTTGAGCCAACTTATATAATGTCAAAAGAAAGCCTTATATAAGCTTACAGCTTATTGTCTTTCATTCCAATGTTGCACTCCTATTTGACTGGACTATAAGCATTTCGACACAACGTTTGTGATTTTAATTTTAATTTAAAATTTTTTTTTTGCATATCTTTAGGCATTTCATATATTCCATATAAGTCAAGCATACTCGTAGAAGACACTTAAGTATGCAAAATAAGAGAGTTGGGATTTGGTGAATGATTTTCATACTTGAAATTAAATTGAACATAAATTTCGCTGATAGCCGCACAAAGCGTTTGAAAAATGGTTTTTGGTCATTTACTCGAAAATTATGCCTCAAATGAAAGAATTGTTCAGGCCATGGTTGTTGAGTGCAGGAAACCATATTGACTTCTTGACCGACCTTGTGTGGTTTTCTTTTTCATCCCTACAACTTTGTACGGCGATATTTTTCGACTCTAAAGATGATTTTGAAAAAAATCCTTTTGTATGAGAAATTTAAAAATTGCGTAGTTCGGTGAGGTTTTATTTTATAGAGGACTTTTAGGCAAAATACCATTGAATTTTTTTGACTTTGACCTAAGCTTGTTTTCCTCCCTCTTCTGAGTTTCCGGTCTAATATGATATGTAATACTATATATGGTGAGACGCAAAACTCTGCTCTGTTTTTATCTTACATTTATTTCAGTATATTCAATTATAATTATAACAAAAAAGAGACCGAAATGTATATTAATAGTATAAATATCCACGTGGCTTTTGTGGCGTACAGAGTCAGGGTCATATATGTATGACTATTTTGCGTTTGAAAATGTTTGCTGGGATTTCTTAAATGGAATCAGTTTACTGCGACATATACATACATACATATGTACATTTAATTTCCCTTCAGATTTCTATGTATGTATGTAGCTACATAACGCGTTCAAACAGCTTATTATTGCTATCTACTTTTTTTATAGCATAGTTTTAGGGAGCTGTGCCAAAAAACTTGAGCATAAAAATAATTATTACCTACTGTTTCGCGCATGTTGCAATGTGTGTTATAAAAGTTTTTACATTACAAAAGCGAAAAATACTTCTGTTAAATGTAGCTCTTGTCTATGAAGAATCTCGAGTAATATTTCGTTTTATATTTTAATGCAATCTGCGGTACACTGTGGGAGTATTCCATTTCAAATCACATGCTTATTGATTATCTACGAAAAGGTTGAGGCTTGAACCTACAAGAGCTCGTAAGTCTGTATTTTTTGTTATATAAAATCATTACAATGAAAATATTTTTTACAGTGTACACATCTGTCTTGTTATAATTTAAACAAAACGACGAAATATCTCGTTTGCTTTACAAGAATTATATGCAATTAAATTCAATTAAATTCAAGTATTTCTGCAGACGACGCTACTCGTAATCATTCCACAATTTGGAACACCATAAGGCGCTAAATGGAAGCTCTGGTACTTTGTAAAAATGTTGCAAATATTTTTTTTTTTTGGCATAATTACGAGTAATTTAACTCAAAATACTCGCATTTTAAATGGAAAGTGTTTTAAAAATCAACACCAGCAACAACAATACCAACAATAAATACTAAAAACAACTCAAGGCTCAGCAAAGAGTTGCATGTCAGGGAAGAATTTATCACGCTTCTCCGCCTATTTTGAAGCTATTGTTTCTGCTGTTGTTGCAATTGTAGTTAAAATTGTTGTAATACTCGTTGTTTTCTCTGTTGCCAAAATGAAAAGTGTCGAAAACAAAGGCAACTACAGCGGCGGCGGCAATAACAATTCCAACATTTGCCGGAACAAGAAATTTATTATGATAAAGCAAATGATTCTTTTTGCTCCCCTTTCTTTTCAACGCTTTCTTGCATCGTATTCTTCGTCTTGTTTTTGTTGATAAATTAAATATCAAAAGTTTTGAGTCACTGCAGTTAGAGACGTGGTTACAGAAACGATACTGAAAGAACTCGGGGTTCTATACGATACTCGGAGGCGTTCATAAAATATAAAAAATGTTCGTTTTTAAAGTTTGATTTTTAGTTATTTTATACCATAAACATAAGGGAGCGTGGTAGTCTTAATGCCTATTTTCCAATGTTTTTATCTCCTGATGAAATAGTGCACCATATCTCTCACATTTCGAAACTACGACACCATGAAAGAAACACCCGACATAACCTTATGGTATAGATCACCTCAAATCACGACTAGAAATCCGTTGAGGTATTCCGAATTATAATCAGATCCGATCAAATATTCCTTAATACACACATCCAATTAGTTCTAGATCAGGATACAGTGCAGTATTCCTTGATCAAGTTTTCTGATCAGCTTCTCATCAGAATACAATACTACAAGTCGCACTACGGTCCCGGTACATTGGTTGAGTCAAGATCGTATCCTAAGTCCTGAACTAAATCGTAATACAAAGCTTAGTTTTTCTTCTGATCCAGTCCATGCGTAATTTTAATTATAAAAACTTTTATAAGGAATTTAGTAATTCTTAATATGTTCAATACAATAACTACTTAAAATGTTCGATATAATTTTGTATTAAATGTTCAAAAAATTTTTGATATTATGGTAAAATTTATTAATTTTATTTAGAAACATTCTCTGTTGAGAATGATGCAAATCTCATCACTACATAATTTAGTTTTCTGATCGGGATCTGAACAAAAAAAAAATCATGATAGATCCTATAATCTTAGTCGTTTCTGAAAACAATTTGTGATCAGGACCGGATCTGTTGAACGGATCCGGTCTATTTCAGACCTGAAAACCTGTCCCGTTGCTAATCATACCTGATATTATTCGGATCCAAACCTGAACTAATCTCTAGTCGGGATGGTCTGAAGTAGGGTTGTAACGGAAATCATCTATGCGGAGGCGGATGCGGAGTTCAGAAATTGATCTCCGCGGATGCGGAGTTTTAACGGAAGCGGAGGTGGAAAAACAATTTGAAAATATTTAAAATATAGTATTTGTATTAAATGAACACTAGTAGGCATCCTAGATTTCCAGCTGAAGAAGCTATTTTTCAGAATTTATTATGCAACCCTCAGTAGGAGATATTACTCGTATTTTAATTCTTTTCAGGATCAATAAATACACTTTTGAAATATACGAGCAATGTTTTGTTTTTAATTCATTTAAAAT
This sequence comes from Tricholauxania praeusta, assembly GCA_949775025.1. Taxonomy (NCBI): domain Eukaryota; kingdom Metazoa; phylum Arthropoda; class Insecta; order Diptera; family Lauxaniidae; genus Tricholauxania; species Tricholauxania praeusta. Next base: position 89,674,208 of record OX459031.1, read on the forward strand.
AATATATATGGGGCATTCAATGCCAAATCACCTAGGTTTTGGCCCGACCCCTTAAAAGCAACAAGCACACCAATTTCCAGTCTTTTATTCGAAACCGTTGTTGAGTAATCGGTTTTTTAAATTTTAAAACAAAAAACGATAGACTAGCTATAAATATTGATATCAATAAAAAGTAAGGATATCATTTTTTTTCGTATTTGAATGTAGTTTCTGAAAAAAAAAAAAATTATTCGCAGTAATAATCAGTTAGTTTATTAACGTTTAAAGATTAAAATCGACATTTTCGAAAAGTGCGACGCCTTTGATTTTTCTTAAAAACTTTCTCAAAATTCTACTCTATATTGCGCAACTTTCCAGCTGTAGTTCAAGATGTGCTGACAATTTTTTTAATTTTTTTTTTTCGAATTTTGAAAATTTTATATTTGTTTTTTATGATGGAATTATATATATCACTAGTTTAAACAAAAGAAGATATAGTTTCTCACATACTTTATTAATGTATTTTGAGTCATAAATTCTAGAAATGCCCACCATTTTTTTCTCTTAAGAATGGTTTTCGAGTTATTCCCCAAAAACCAGTCTTTTGAACTTTTTTCATTTATTTGGTCATATTTCCATAAATTTTTTTTAACTAAAAAAAAATGTAAGAAAAATAAGGATTTTATGGGTAATTTCTGTTTGAAAAAAAAAAAAAAAATCAATATTTTGACTCAATTTTAGTTCATGCGATACCCATGAATGTGACGAATATGTTGATAAAATTTCATAAGGATCGGCTCAGTAATTTTGGAGAAAAGACTGCTAGCACAGTATGAAAAAAGTGAATTCGAGAGAAAAGCGTTCAATATTTGTTTATTGAACCGGAGAGTGCGCTCAAATAAAGTTGCAAAAATTTACTTAGAGAGCGATGTTTCAAAACGATGTTTTTAAAATGGACTACTTTCGAAATCTGTGCAAACGAAATTTATACTAGGTTGTACCCATAACCATATCTTACGAATCTAGCCCATCACAAAACAATAAAATGTAAATTAGCTTAAACACAGAATTTTTCACTTTGTAAGCTCTAATGTTGATTTTATAACTTCCCTTATACCTCCGATTTACCTCATCAAAATTTGCGGATGCGGAAGCGGAAGCGGAGGCACAATATCAAGCGGAAGTTCCGCACTTGCGGATGTGGATGCGGATCTCCGTTACAACCCTAGTCTGAAGTGTTACTATTTTGGATAGTTCTATGAGGGTTGTGCAGGTGAGGGAACTTTTTGTAACAACCTGCTTTCAAATTGATTCAAAAGGAAATAGTGTACCTCGCAATATCAATATAACAAATATACACACCCAACATGTTATCCTTTTCATAAAACAAAAAAAACCGTTAAATACTTGCCCTCGTGTAATTTATTTGAGTATACGATACTTTATACTCGATATTGTGTTCCTTAATTCGCAACAGAATCAAAAAGGACAAAATCAAACATCCGTAGTCTTTCAACCAGACAGGCAAAAGGAAAATTGTAAACAATTATCGTTTTAAATGGAATTTCCGGAAGCTATTCCTTAATCTGTAGGAATGAAAGGCGTAACAACAAGTAACGACGGTGTTTGATGAAATGGCATTGTATAAAACTGCAAGTATTTAGAAAACTATTAGATTATTCATCAGAGTATAAGACGTACACTGAAATATTTTCCTTTAGTTTCAAAGACTTATTGCTTATTTATTTTTCTTCAGACTAGTTGTGATTTTTGTATGAAAGAAAATGTTCCTTTTATGTTAAAGGTGGTTTTAAGTAGACCTTCCAATTTAAAGGAATTGTAACAAGAAATTACATAAGAGCAAAAATTTTTGCGGATTATCATCGATCTATGATGTTCTTCGCATGCTTTTATGAAGTATCCCTTTGATACGACTTTGACTACAATTTGTTTGTGAAAAATTCTTAAAAATTATGTCATCAGAAACTTTTCTTTGACAATATAATGATGCTTTCTATTACGAAAATCAATCTCGGTAAGAACTTTCAGAAAAAATTTATATTTATTAAATACAAAAAAAAACAAACAAAAGCATAGAAAATGCAGAGTATATCAGTTATACTTATGTATATTAGAAAACCTCAAAATTAATTAGTAGTTAAACGATATTTTATTGCACGCAAGATCGGATACTTGTCTCCACTGCAACTGCCACGGAAGTCATCAAACGTAAGATCGAACAGTGCAACACCACCCAAATGTAAATTACGCACATAACCAGCTTTTTCGGCAGCTATATCAGGATCATCATAACTGACCCAAACACCATTCTCGCCCTTCTTATCAGCAGCGCGGTATGCATAGACACCGAAACGTCTTGTTGGGTCTCCTACCTTTGTGAGCGGTGCACTGGCACCTTTTTTATGTGCATTATTAGCATTTGGCAATATATTACAAATCTCAGGCCAACTGTACAAGCCAGGAATCATGCTATATGGTCCCTCTGGTGCCTTGTTTTCAGTCTTCGCAACAGGAGGTAAACCAGTCTCACCTGAGTCGTCAGTCAACTGCCAAACACGTCCATAGCTAGCAATGCCAACATTAATCTTAGAGGCGGGGCAATTATTCCTTAGCCAATATTGAACCTGATAGTTTACATTGAGCTGTGGATCACGTTCACTCATCTCGTGAAGTGGCGCAGTAATATCGGCTACTTCAGGATTACGTGCTGGCGTGTAAAAATCGAAAGTGCCCAAATTGACAAAGTCCAGATAGTTAATAATGGCTGGAATATCAAAGAACACTGCAAACAAAAAAGTATTAAATTGATATTGCACTACAAGAAAAAAAACTTTACTTACATGATGAATTAACATTTGGTAAAACTGTTGCAGACAGCAGGTAATTATCAGGACGAAACTCGTTCTTGATGTCTCGTAGCAATGCTGTGAATTGTTCCTTATGTGTCTCTGAATTTTCATCGACAATGCTGTCACCGCTGAAGACTTTCTTGAAACCCTTCCAAAAGCTGCCAATACTACCATGCACCTTCTTCGGTTTATTCTTTGGGAATTGCCAAGCCATATCTAGACCATCGAAGCCATAGGTCTTGACCAAAGCATAAGCAGTGTTAATGAAACGCATGCGACCAGTTGGATTTTCCAACAGCTCCAAATATTTATTGGGCAAATCCTTAGCGTCATCACCGGTTTCAATATCCTTGTCACCGCCAATACTGAGTAAAATTTTCAAATTTGGATATTTACGCTTAAGGCGGGTCACGGTACGATACAGACCCTTGCCCAAATCCAAATCGAGATTTTGATTCAAACTGATAGCCTTGTGAGAATCGCGCTCAATACCGGCATAGCCATAAACGAGATAATTGCAAAATTGCAACGCTGGTTCCACATCATCGATGATCACTTTGCCAAGACCTAATGGAACATAAAAACAAAAAAAATTCAGTAAAATTTAATTCAAGATAACATGCAAATTTATTTGACGCATAAAATCCGGTTTCAGCTTGTTATCAGTTACACTCTAAGTTTTTATTTTTTCTATGCGAAGAATCAGTAGATTTCTTAAATTAATACTAATTAAGCGTAAGCTATGATGTAATACTTCAGTAGCACTTGATGCATTCAGTGTATTTCACATTTTTTTTATATATTGCATTACCTTCTTTGATAAAAGTCGAGGAGTCATAGTAGCAAACCATATGGGTTTGTGGTCCCTGTGGTGGACCCACTTTCCCAGCCACCGTCACGGCAATGAATAGTGAAAAAAGTATGAAAATATTCATTTTCCTTTTTAACACTCGATCGCTTCAATTGATAATGAGTCTTAACGTCGTCACTTTAATTTCACTTAAAAGACTTCCAGCTGTGATCTACTCAACACCGCGTTCAAACTGAAACTGATCACAGTCGCTACTTGAGATCACAATCGAAGGTTTTGTGCTCGTTAGATGTGACCTCATCTCCAACACTTCAATAGGCAAATGTTTTTAAATCTTTGTCGTTATCACTTCTCAAAATTTGTCTTCTAAGCTCTGTCGTTTTTGTATACGCGATCGTTGCTGTATTCCCCGAATTGGGTTGATCCCTAGTGGTCGGTCGGTACCTACTCACTTGCTGGGTAGCTACACATAGAAATTGTATTAAAAGTGATTACTTGACCTATTGCTGATTACCATTACCATGTGTGTAACATGTGTACTTTGAGCATCAAACTCAGTGTATTGGTGTCGATTGCTTTGGTCTGTCTGGTATCGTTTGGATTATTGGGATTTTTTTTTCGTGTTTGCATAGGCATTGATTTTTCGCTTCGGCGCGCTGAGCAAATTTACATAGCTGAAATGTTTGTTTGGTACTTTGTTTTTCACATTTCATTTCACGTTTATTTTGTGGGATTTATTGCGTGATTATCGCAACTTTCGATTAAACACATCGTTGAAATGCTTTGTATCTGTTTGCGTGGTTTTTTTTCGGACTACAGAGAATTTTTATGGCGCTTTGCTTTGTTATGAGGCTAATGGATATTTGTATTGATAAGCGTAGATTTAAGATTGCTTGTATGTAAAATTTGTTATTGTTATTACCTGTAGTGTTTTTTAGTGGCCCATTGGTACTTAAATCTTCAAAGCGTATGTTATTTTCTGCTCTTATTTTTTTCTGATAACTTGACAAATTTGAAGCGACACGACGGTAATAATTTGTGAAAAATTAGTCAGTGGAAAAATTAGCTTTTTGAAAAATGTCCCAATTGGTTTAAGTCAGGGTTGCCAAGTTAAAAAGATTCAATTCCGGGATTTTCCCTTGAAATGGTAATAAGTTAAATTAATTTTGGAAAATAGTGAACTTTTTCTTTTGGTGAGAATTATTAAAAAATAATTAATAAAATGTTCAAAACTTAACTTAAATTTTTGTTTGGGAAAAACTTTATTATCTTTTTTCTTTTTACTTGTTAAAAAAATATTAAGCTCATAAAAGAAAAAAAAATCATAATAGAAGAGAAACCTTTAGAAAACTAAACTGCGATAGAATGTGTTGAAAATGTTTTATTAAAATAATAAAATAAAATAAAAATTGCGAATCCTTTGAAAAATATGCATCACAAAATAAAAGTTTCCAGACTACAACAACATAGCACCAAGTTGTTTTTCCTTTGCTCTTTCTCATCAAATATCAAACTCCAGTGAAAAGAATTATTTACTTGCATTACGCACATATACAGTGTATTATACACTTATTTTTTACTGTTGACTTTCTTATGTTAATAACAACAACGTTTAATTGGGAGACAATAATGAGGGTATTCCTGAAAACGCGAAAAAGCCTCGAAAACTGCGTAAACTGCAAAAACTGAGCACATTTTCGAGCCTCGAAAATAATTTGTATGTAGAGTAGTTTGCTCAACTCTCGAAAACTTTCGAGGCAAATTAGTTGAGCAAGTAGCCTCGAAAAGTCGAAAAGTTAATCAGTGTTGCCGTTTGTCGAAACGGCAAAAGTAAATTGTTTATAGAATTTTTCAATAAATTGAATCAATTAATTTTTTTCACTATTTTACGGCATTTTAAGGATTCTATTTTATTTGACAAAGAATTTGATGAAAAATTTAATTATTTTTCAATAAAATCAGTCATAAATGAAATAGTGGACGTTTTGACTAAAACACTGCAGCATTGATCGAACTGTCAAATTGCCATTATTCAATCATTTACGCGTTTGCATTGATAGGGGTGTTCCCGAAAGCAAGCTCGTAAACTTTCGAGTTTTCGCGATTAGAGGAATACCCTTAATATCAATTACAATGAGAGCACGTAGTAGAATTTTTTGTTCTCCTCACTATGATATGACTTTGGCAGTTGATCAGTGCAATGCTTGAAAAAATTAAAAAAAATAGGAAATCTTCCCACGCTTATATATCAGCTCATTGTCCACCGATCTCGAAGCTGATAATTTTTGAGTACTATTATTGCTATAGCAATTCTAGATCACGCCCTTACCTTTGAGGAAAAATTTATACTAAGTGGAAGTACGGCTAAAAAAATAGTGTCGTTTCAGTATACTGCCGTACAGATGAAAAAAAGCACTATTTGCATTAGAATCAAAGTCGAATAAATAAGAAAAACATTTAAAAAGTTATTTTCTCTTATAAAATTGGTATTTTAACATTACAATTTTTTTATGGTTTTTGGTATTTTTGAGGGTGCTCTTTTCAATGGTGCACAAAAATTTGGAAAATTATTTCATTTTCTAGGTGAAATTGCAGATAGGCAGTTTTACTATGCCAATTTATCGGAAATTACAGATGAAAAAACGCACTATGTACAAAGGCACATTTTATATGTATAATAAATGAAAATTTATTACTCAAAAAGATGAAAAAAGCCCTATCTGCAATAAAATGTAGATAAGCTTAATTCTCATGTAATTTTCCATTTTATTCAGATCATCTGAAGTTGTAGGTTTTAGTTGGCTTACTTATCTGATTTTCACAAGCTTTTGAAAAAACGTTATACACACATAATTTCAATCCCTCTAATATACATTCATTAAAACTGCCATCTCAAACTCCTGATATCCATTTAAATGTTAAAAATCTTGATAGTTCAGATAAACAGGTGCCAGATACGGTAAGTAAATCCTTTATACAGTTTGCACATCAACTAAGTTAATACCTTGGAAACAAGCACAACAGTGGTCATCGAAAAAATATTGTCTAAAGAGACAATTATTGCACCTCTTCTATACAGCTAAGAGATCAAGGCCAAAAATAACTGGAACGACAGATGATTCGAAAAAGCTCTGGACAAGAACTGTGCGATTTTCTACAAGCGAACGTGACACCCTCCATAGAAAGGAAAACTTGAAAATTCTTATTTAAAGTAATGAAACCAAATTTAACACAAATAAAAGAAATGGCTTGATGTAACATTACACAGAGTAAAAGAATTCCGAAAATAAGACATGGCACCTTCCATGAAAAATTAAATTAACTTCAAAACGCTACACAGAGAGCTATTTCAGTAAAGTATTTTTAAAAACTTTGTCGATTTAAGTTTTCAATTTAATTACATACATATAATTTCATTTCGTTTTTTTGTAAGTTCCGAAAATTTAAAAACATCTTTTCATAGTGTAAGTTTTAACTGTCAACAAATGTGTAAGTGCTATAAGTTTTTTAAAATTCATCAACAGAATAATATTTTTAATAGAGAATTTTTGGACATATCCCTGAAGATGCTTAAAAACCATAAGTGAGAATTTCACATTGTTTCATTCAGCCAAATATAAGTGACCAAATAGCCCGATTTTCATAAGCAAAAAATACTATTTACAATTTTAAAATATAAACATATTGGTCAGATATTACTTATATATAACTGGCGGTAATATGACCACATACATAGTTTGAAAACAAATAAATATTTCTAGACCTTAAACGCTTATTTTTTTTTGACTAAAAACAAAAACTCGGAAAAATGTTAATGATTTTACAAGTCCTTTGATTATTTGTTTTTACAGAAACTGATCAGTATCTTGCAATCTTCAATTTTGTTTCTTAATACTAATATCAAGTTACTCCTCCTTTAGCCAGTATTACAGCCTTATTATCTTTGATGGCATGGAACCAACCAAGGCTTTGATGTTTTCGTCATGTATCAAATTATACCAAAGCTTATCTAAGGCTGAAATTAATTTTTTTTATCTTGGGTTTCTGGTTAGTAACTTTGCTTTTCATTATATGCCACTAGTTCACGACAGAATTCAGGCCTGGCGAGTTTCCAGGCCTGGTCAGACGCGAAATTCCGAGATCCCTGAGTACTTTTCCGAGTTACAAAAACTTGATTTGTTTTTTTAATATCCTGTTTATAATTTTAAAGTCTGCAAGAATCATAAAAACAATTATACGACTTACCAATTTCGCACGGTGGCAAGGTGCAAAATCGTCCTGTAAAATTGCATCCGTAGTACAGGATAAGTGCTTTTTAAGCACCGGCTACGAGTACTTACATATAACTTGCTCATATTTTTCGAATTCATAGTTCCTTCTTAAAAGTGTAGAGGACCACGAACCTTGTAAGAAAAACATCTCCAGATCATCTGGCTGTATGGAAACTTTGCTGTTTTCACTATGCAGTTTTCTTTCTAACGTTCTACATCGGAACGACGCACCTACGGCAAATTATCGGCATATAGAAACTTGAATTTGCTTTCATCCGACTAAATAATATTTCGCCACTACTCCAGTATCCAGTTTTTGTAGTTTTAAGACCAGGCTAGACCCGCTTTTTTCATTTTTTGTGTCAACAATGGCTTTTTTGCAGGACGTCTTCCATGTAAACCAGCATCTTGCACCCTCCTGCGGTCAGTTTCCACAATAATTTTTATGGAATGATGCGTTTCTGTCCGTATAGCAACGACACTTTTACTTAGAATGATCCTTCAAACTTATTTTCTACTAGGCCGTCTTTGTCCTTCTACTGGTTTGAAGTTTAGGACCAGATCTTTATTCCTCTCCAGCGGTTCCTAAATATCCTTTTTTTTCAAAAAGGCACAATTGTGGAATATGAGAAACACATTCTTTCCGAAATTTTACGATACGATACGTCTTGGTCCGCTAGTCGCTTTTGATCACGTGACACCTGTTTGTGTTTTGGATCCATTTCTGTACTAATTTCAAAAAACGACCTTCTGTTTTAAGCATACGCGTAAAAATAACGTATTTTCGTTGTCAATACACTTGCAATACTTTAATGCTGAAAGTCCCATTAATCGAAGTTAAAAAAAGTACGGAATTGTTTTAATTTTTACATATAAAAGCAGTTTTGCCAGTGGTGCGGTTTCTATGACCGCCAGTGTATAAGTAAATGTTGTCAAGTTCAATATGGTTATGTTTAGTCAAACAAGCCAGATTGAAGTGTGGTGCCAGAGATACTAATTAAGGTCTTACTAGTTTCTAATTTAATTTGAAAAAAAAAAATTTTTAAGTATTTCAAAAATGGTTTTCCTTCACGTTTAAACATTTCAAAACAATGAAACTCTGCAAAAGCACTTAAAAATGCATAAATATATAAAAATCTTGCGCGGAAGATAAGAGCGTGTCATAATCTCTCGTCTAAAAATTCTGTCCTATGTCTGACTTTCAACTATCAATTTTTATGGTTTTGTTGTAGCCTTATTTAAACATGTTCACAAAACTTCTATTGCGTCACAATTTCGGAACATGCTGTTCCGATGATTTCCGATTTTTCTGCTGTAACAAATTGAAATATTCTGTAACCAAGTTTGTATGCAACATTTAATTTTGAATAGAAAATCCCTAGAAAATCAGTAGCATTACTGGAAATTTGTACAAATCTATACAGCTAATATCGTTGAATCGCCTTGCAAACTTATCTAATTTCTGCCTAAATTATTTCATACAATAGTTCAACAGCAGCTCACTACGATCAGATTAACTTATCTAATGTACACTTATCTGCGTATCGTAGTGAGCTGCTGCTGCTATTGTACGAAATAATTTAGGCAGAAATCAGATAAGTTTGCAAGGCGATTCTACGATATTAGCTGTATAGATTTGTACAAATTTCTAGTAATGCTACTGATTTTCTCGAGAAACTCTGTTCAAAACTAAATGTTGCATATAAACTTGGTCACAGAATACTTCAATTTGTTACAGCATTACAGAAATTTTATATTTATTACCGGAACAGTATGAAAATTGTGATTATGTAAGCTTACGAAGGCTATTCGAGTTGAGATGAAATTCCTTATCATAAACTGTTAAATCTCACTTTTTTCCGAAATATTGAGGTTAAAAGTCAACAAATTGTCATATGAATAAGGGCATGAAACATTACAGGTCTTGATGTTCTGAACCAAAAAGTTGGACGAAATTCTTCAATAACTTTTTAGTTTATAGTTTTGCAAAATTCGACACTAAATATTTCAAAAACTCAGATGGTTATTATAAATGTTTTGTCGACCTTTTTTGCTCTGTACATTAAGATCTATTAGGTCAGTTATAAAATATTCTTTACTGCCTTTTTCACATGGAAATTTGACAAAAAACCGAAACTTTGAACCTCCATTGTGATACATAATTTTCACAGAACTTTTTAAGTTTCATTGAACAAAATTTGACAATTGCAACCTGCTGTTATAAAAATTTTTCGAACTGAAAATTAACAAAAAAAATGCAATTTTGTTGTGCAGAATTTTAAGAGGAGTATTTTCTCATTTGACACCAATTTAAAGTATATTTTTCACACTTCTGAATTGGAAACTTTTTGGATCATAATTTCTACAGCACTCTATGTTATACGCGAGCAAGTTCATAAGGTTTTGATGTTATTCTGCCATTTTCTATTTGCATCTAACTACGCTAAAAAATATTGAAATTGTTTTGCTTATAGATTAGTCCTTGAGATTTCATCCTAATCTATTTTTCTTTCTTTTGCTTTAATTTTGTAATAAAATGACAGCTGATTCTAAGCATTTATCTTTTAATTTCATTAAAATAACTATATATTACTTGAAACTTTAACGACTTTTATGTTTAAAAAATTTTCAGTTTTTTAATTAGCTCGAATACATCTTTTTTTATCCCAGATTTCCGTACCAAAAATATAGTCACCGTACTAATACTGATACTGTTTTTAAACTATGCTCAATGAATAATATTCAACTTAATTTCATTACATTTTCCTCAACAGCTCAAAACAAAGCTTTAGAAAGTCTCTCTAGATCTTTACAACACACAGCCTTGCCACGTTCCCCCACCTTATTAAACTTTAAAGTCTCATAAATAACAGGGTACTCGAAAACACTCTACTTAAAATGTGAAATATTAACTCCTTAAAACTGGATTTACATTATAAAGCGAACAAAAATGTCTTTTTCAATGGTACATAATAGAAATTTCATGCGAAAGAATAAAAAAAAATTCGACGAATTTGTCGATATATTATGTAATAAAAATTGTTAGCTGACAAAAACATTACTTGTTTGTTGAAAGCAGAAAAATGGCACACAACTTCTTTGAACACAGAAGTAACGTAGAACATCATCGTAGGAGCGCGTATTAAGAGCAGCGCTATTAAAATATCAATCAATTTTGAGTTTGGAATTCTATACAAGGAAGCGACAAAAAAAAATACTGCAGAATCCCGCTTAGAAAAAAAGGCGCAAAAGCAGAAGAAAGAAAATGTACTGTGTCTTCATCAGAAAGTTAAAAAGAAGAAGAAAATCAAAAAAGGAAACATTTTTCATTTCAAATTTCATGAGGATATAAAATATTGCTGCCGCGGAACGAAACTTACAATTTAATTGCTTTTCAATGATGCTTCAAAACTGAGTACTTCTTAATGACCAGCATAATATTTTTGTTTTTTTTTTCTTGAATTTTGTATCCTACTGCTTTTCTTCAAAGTTTTCCGTGAAGATTTCACTAAAAGAGATAATTAGGAATTAAGTTATAACACAAAATCTAGTGGGATTGTTTTTTTTTGGCCAGGACAAAAATTATTTTTTTTTTTTTTTTTTTTTTTTTAAAGCATAAGCCAACGCTCAGGGGATGCCCCCTATAAATGCAATGCACCGTGTTGGTTTTAAGAAAAGGAGAAAGGTTAGAGGGAAGGGGGATAGATGGAGTAGTGTCGGTGAACATTAGTCTTGAATCTATGGATGTCACAACTGCCGGGGAAGACAGACGCAGGTAACCAGTTCCACAACTTGATGGTTCGGCCAAAGAAAGAATTATCACGAAAGTGTGATGTCCTGTTGAACACCGGCGTGACGCAAAAAGGATGGTTCTGATGGGATGCCCGAGTGCTGCGAGAGAAAATCCTGGCTGATGGGATCAGTTCCCGTATTTCTCTAGAGCACATCCCGTTATAATATCTATAAAAAAGGGTTAAACACCCTACGTTACGCCGGTGGTGAAGGGAATCGATAGAGGCGATGATAGATTCATCACCTATTAGTTTCAACACACGTCGCTGGACACGATCTAGCAGCTCCAAGGTGGTTTTAGGAGCCCCGGCCCAAATGTGTGAGTTGTACTCTAGTTTGGGTCTAATAAAAGTGAAATAAACAGTACGAAGATCAACAGGAGTGAAGTATTTCTTACACCGTTTCAAAAAACCAATACACTTGGCCGCATCTTTCGACAAATCGAATACATGGTCAGACCACCTCAGGTCCGATTGAACCGATATGCCCAGAACGTCAAGAGTTGTTGACCTCGGAATGTCTAAGCCAGCCATATTATGGGAAGGAAAGGAGAGATCCATTCGTCTGTGAGACAACAGACAGCACTGAGCGCTTTTTGAAGCAATAAGAATGACATATGCTGCTGTCGTCTGCAAAGGAATGGATTTTGTTGGTGGTCGATGACAGAAGGTCATCGATAAAGACCAGGAAAAGGGTAGGAGATAGGACAGAACCCTGGGGAACTCCAGCATTGATGAAGTGTTCGTTAGAGGTGAAACCGTCTACCACAACACGGATAGAGCGATCACTGCAGAAGCTCGTAATCCAACGAGCAAAGGAATTACCGACACCAGAGGCAACTAGTTTTGATATGAGGGCGCAATGCCACACTCGATCAAACGCCTTAGAAATATCCAGAGCGACAACCATACTTTCACCGAAAAGGTGAACGCAATGGTTCCATTTTTCAGTGAGGAACGACATAAGATCACCGGTAGAACGAGACCTACGAAAACCATATTGGCGATCACTAAGTAATTCGTTGCGCTCCAGATAGTTCACTAGGTGAAAGTTTATTACACTCTCCATAACTTTGGAGAGCGCAGAGCATATCGCAATGGGTCGATAATTATTAGGGTTGGAAACCTCGGCTTTTTTGGAAACTGGCTGAACATTAGCAACCTTCCAACAAGATGGAAATATCCCACTAGTGTAGGATATGAAAAAAAGATTGCGTAATGGCACACTTTCTCAACACATGGGCTGATATGCCATCAGGCCCTGAGGCTTTATTTATGTTGAGGTTTGCAAGGACTCTTTTTACTGCCCTTGTTCGAAAGTAAATAGTTGGCATTGCCGAAGACCTATTCTGAACAGGGGGTAAAGGCTGACAGCTATCTGGGAGTGTAGCATTTTTCGCAAAGATGCTAGCCAATAGATCGGCTTTGTCAGCAGGGTCAGTGAATATTTGGTCGTTCATTAAAAGAGTTGGAATTGACGATGAGGACTGATTCTTCACTCTCTTAACAAATGACCAAAAACTTTTGCTACCTTTCGGTAGTGAAATGATTCTTAATGGCTTAAAAATAAAAACCTTTATTTATTTTTTTATTAAAAGGGAATCTTCTGATATCTTCTGAAAGCGCGTTAGAGTTACGCTGTTACGTTGCATTTAAAGGCTCCCAGTTCTTAGTTTTTCTCTTAAATGCCCGTATCTTACTAAGTTACTAGCCAAACATTCTGGCATCGTTCGCACGGTAAGAATTCAGCAAAATGTTGTATTCCTTAGCTTTATCGGATTTCTGCTTGTATGGAAGATTCCACGCCCATTTCATTATCCAATGGTTACTTGCGCCAACAAACGTTTTTATACCAAGTTTTAAAACACATTTTTGAGTGCTTTTCTTACTATAGCGTTTCAAAGTTTTCCATTGTATGGGAGGTGCAACATCCGCTTGCCCACCACAAAACGGCTTAAAGTTCTTATATGTATTGGAGGTGCCACTCCCACTTATGGCTTAGTATAATTTGCATCAACAGCTTTCCTAGCATAGCATTTTAAAATTTTAGTTGTATAGTAGGTACCACGCCCATTCAAAATATTAAAATCTTATATGCTTCTTGGAACCTCAAGTCACACACGTTTTCCAACGGTAATTAATTTTTGAGATTCCAGAAAAAACCACTTACATGTGGAAAAATTTTGGAAGAATGTTATATTTTATTTAGGTCGTTAAATGATTTTATCCATTGTACGTTATATGTTTGAAGAAGTATCCAGTACACCGAATTTGATAACTTGCCCTGCTTTGTTATCAGTTAATGTGATTTCCACAGACAGATAGAGTGACATGGCTAGATCGACTCAGGAGGTGACGCTGCTATAAAATATATGAGGCATACTTTGACGAAGATTTTTGGTGAAATATTTGACTGGTTGAAGATTTAGTATAAATCTTTTCTGACAAAAATTTTCACCAGGCTCATTTTTTAAAAAAAATCAGACCAAATAGAAAGTATTGAGATCTCAACTTAATTTTCATTCATACTTTACTGTTGTTTTTGTCTTCAGATCTCAAAAAAAGAAAATAAAAATACTGAAATTTCATCAATTATTATGATTAATGCAAAGTGTAATGATATTTAGATGATCATAATTTAAAAAGGTTTTTTCGAAAGATGAACTAATTTCTAACATTTTATGTTCAACAAATCATTTGAAAAAATGATATTTTCGAAGGTAAAAAATGAATTTCACAATTTTTTGAAAACCATAGTTATAATACCTTTGCACGATTTCATTGAATGCCCTGATTTGAAGAATCTAGAGCTCTGCTGGAAACATCCTCAAGTACTCAGAATCAAGATTGGTGACTGTAGAGAACCTTGGCGCACACCTGACACGAGTTCAAAAGGATAATAAAGTTTTCCCCTGAAGAGAATAATAATATTTAGTGGCCGACATAATCTATTTGGATGCAATTCCGGTCGATGCTGTGCAAAGCGGTACTATACTCAATGAAAGCTAAATTATATATTTACCGAAGCCGAAGAGTTTTCATTTAAACAATACATGATCTGTTCGAGTGAAAACGTCCGTACTTTTCATTGGATGGGTGATTCTATGTTATCGAAGACTCTAGTGAGGAGAGCCTTGTCAGAGCTTTGAATAGGGTTGACAGTATCGTGATGCCCCTGTAGGCTTGGCTTACCGATAAGCTCCCTTTTTCGGGATTTTCGCTAAGAAAAGCCTAAAGAGCTATTCTTCTTTAAAGAAAAAAATCGATTACGATAAGTCACAAAACTTCAGCGGTGAATTTCTGGGAAGCGTTCTATGTTTTGGAAACTATATGAACTGCTCCTGCTTCTTTGTTGTTTTGTTTAAGCAATTTTATAGCCTTTACTATTTATCACCGTTAATTAAAGCAAGCAAGAGGCCAGTTGTTGTTTTCCTCAGGGAAAAGCGTATGGCGAATACTAACGGGTAGACGGCTGACGGTCTCTGAAAAGTATTCCTTTGAACGAATTACTTAGTCATCTGTACTAGTAAATACGTTTCTTTTTTTACTTTTATCTTAATTAGTTGCCTGTCATCTCGCGTGTTATTTGAGAAACCATGCGAAGGTTCTGATTTCTGTGACTTGTTGTACTTTGGCTGAGGAGTTGATGTACATTTCTCTATTTAGGTGTCATATATTTGTGCGGCCCCTTGCCTCTAACCAGCTGTTTGCAATTAACTCTTGCGCGTTTTACAGCTCTTCTTTTTTCTACGTTATTCCAGCTACGCCGTGTTGACCCATTTAAGTGGTGAAGTCGTCTATGAAAATATGAAAATGTTATCTTCTTGAAATGCAGTCTATTTTATATGAACCAACACTCGGCGCAGAGCTACACTGGGCTTCACACAGAAAAAGCAAAAGTTTTACAAGACAATACTTTAAAGTTTAAACTTTTGAATCAGATATTTTAATGAGATAATTATCTAGACCAGAATCACCCACAAATCGTTGATGGACTGTAAAATTGTCAATGTTATATGGAAAGACATTTTAGAGATAGGCATCTCGGTAAATACTTTGAACACAATAAGTATTTAAATAAAAATGTCTCATCAAAATAAATTCCGTTCGTGCGGGTTCGAAAAAGAAAGCCCCATTGAGAAACATTACTTACTTACTTGGGTGGCCATAACAACCCGTTACCGGGTTACGGCCGACCTCAAAAGCTCTCTCCAGGCGCCTCTGCTTTGCGCACGCCTTCTCCAATCATTCACACCAAGCGTGGATAGGGTTTCCTCGGCTTGGTCTTTCCATCGGAGGCATGGTCTTCCTCTTCGTCGTCGCCCAGCGGCTTCCGCAGCAAACACCTTTTTCGCCGGAGCTTCTTCGTCCATACGCACAACATGTCCCAGCCAGCGCAGACGTTGAATAGTGATGCGCTTGACTATGTCAATGTCAGCGTAGAGCTCGTACAGTTCGTGGTTCATTCGAATACGGTAGTCGTCGCCGACGTGAACAGGACCGAAGATTTTGCGAAGAATTTTTCTCTCAAACACCCCAAGCGTGGCTGCATCAGTCTGCGACACAACCCATGCTTCTGCGCCGTAAAGTAGCACGGGTAAGAGTGTCAGTTTTGTCGGGCGAGAGAGGTCTCTACTACTCAATTGCTTACTGAGACCATAGTAACACCTATTAGCAAGAGTTAGTCTTCGCTTTATCTCCAGGCTGACATCGTTTTGAGTGTTCACGGCGGTGCCAAGATAGGTGAATTCCTTGACAACTTCGAAAGTATAGTTGTTCGCAGTAACAAAGGATCCAATACGCCGCGTCTCCCTGTTTGTGGACAGCATATACTTTGTTTTGCCCTCGTTCACCGTCAAACCCACTTTCGCTGACTCTTTTTCGATAGCAGAGAACGCAGCAGTAACATCTCGCTTACAACGTCCAATGATATCAATATCATCGGCATATGCAAGGAGCTGGACACTTTTGTAGAAAATAGTGCCATTACGATGTACACTGGCTCTTCGCAACACCCCTTCCATCACAAAGTTGAAGAGGTTGCAGGATAATGGATCGCCCTGTCTGAAACCTCGTTCGGTATCAAATGGTTCGGAGAGGTCCCTTCCTACTCTGACGGAGCTGGCTGTGTTGCTCAACGTCATTCTGCAAAGCCGCACCAGCTTCGCAGGTATGCCGAACTCAGACATGGTGGCATACAGGCAATCCCGTATCGGGCTATCGAAAGCTGCTTTAAAATCGATAAAGAGATGATGGGTATCGATCTGTTTTTCGTGGGTTTTTTCCAGGATTTGACGTAGTGTGAAGATCTGGTCTATGGTGGACTTACCAGGTCTAAAGCCGCACTGATAAGGCCCAATCAGTGTGTTGGCAAACGGCTTAAGTCTTTCACACAGTACAGTCGACAGGACCTTGTAAGAGATGGCAAGAAGACTGATTCCCCGGTAGTTAGCGCAGATTGTCGGGTCACCTTTCTTCAGTACAGGACAAAGGACACTGAGATTCCAATCGTCGGGCATGCTTTCAACTAGCCATATTTTGCAGATGAGTTGATGCATACACCCTATCAGCTCATCGCCGCCGGTCTTGAACAATTCAGCTGGCAGGCCATCGGCACCAGCCGCTTTGTTGTTCTTAAGTCGTTGGATCACAACTCGTACCGCGTCATGGCTAGGTGGTGGTACGTCCACACCATCGTCGTTGATTGGTGGTATCGGGTTAATTTCTCCAAAGGCGGGATTGGTGGAGTCATCGCCAGCAAGCAGCTTGGAAAAGTGTTCCCTCCATAATCTCAGTGTACCCTGCGTATCCGTAACCAGATTTCCATGTTCATCTTTACAGGTAGATGCTCCGGGCTTGAAACCTTGGGTCAGACGCTTGACTTGTTGGTAAAATTTTCGAGCATCATTCCTGCCCCGTAACACTTCGAGTTTCTCACGCTCGTGCCTTTCCTGCTCTCGTTTCTTGCGTCTGAAAAGGCGCCTCTCATCCTTTCTCTTTTCCCGGTAGTTTTCGTGCACGGCTCGCGTTGCTGCTGACTGCAGGGTTCTTTTGTAGGCGGCGTTTTTCACTGCAGTAGCTTCGCGACACTCCTGGTCATACCATTGATTTCGCGGAAGTGGGCGTCGGAAACCAATGACTTCCTCAGCGGCAGAGCGCATGGAGCGGGATATATGCGCCCAAAGTCCACCGGCATCATCGGGTAGAGAGTCAGGTTGAAGGAGCAGTTCTGAGAGGCGAGCGGAATAGGCTTCGGCCATCCGATGTGATTGCAGCTTAGCGACGTCCAGCTTTCGTTGCGTACCAGAGCGTACATCCTTTGCATTGCACAGCCGCATGCGTATCTTGGCTGCAACAAGATAATGATCGGAGTCAATATTGACTCCCCGGAACGTACGAACATCTAGCACGCTCGAAGCATGCCTTCCGTCGATCACAACATGATCGATTTGGTTGCGTGTTTTCTGATCAGGGGACAGCCAGGTGGCCTTGTGGATATCGAGGTGTTGAAATCTGGTGCTACTTACTACCATGTTTCGCGCCGCGGCGAAGTCGATCAGCCGTAGACCGTTGTTTGAGGTGGTCTCGTGAAGGCTGAACTGACCGACAGTGGGGCCAAATATACCTTCTCTTCCGACCTTTCCGTTGAAATCCCCGAGTACAATTTTAACGTCATGGGCCGGGCAGCGGTCGTATACTTCCTCGAGTCTCGCATAGAAGGCATCTTTGACAGCATCGTCCTTTTCCTCCGTCGGGGCGTGCGCGCAAATCAAGCTGATGTTGAAAAATCGAGCCTTGACGCGGATCGTAGCCAACCTTTCGCTCACAGGTGTGAACCTGGAGATATGGTGGCGAAGTCTCTTGCTTACTACGAATCCGCATCCCAATTCGCGCCTCTCCGCATGGCAGCTGTAGTAGATATCGCAACTTGCTTGCTTAGAGCAACCTTGTCCTATCCATCTTATTTCCTGGATGGCGGTGATGTCAGCCTTAATTTTTCCGAGGGCATCCGCCAATTCGATAGAGGCACCTTCCCTATTGAGGGTCCGGATATTCCAGGTGCATATCCTTAAATCATAGTCCTTTTTTCGTTTGCAGTGGTCGTCAACGTTGAGGGGTTCATTGTCCGAGGCTTTTTTAGTCTTCATTGGAGTGTTTTTTTTACGTGGCGGGTACCAAACCCTGCGCACAACCCAGTTTACTTCCAGGGAGGACACGCTGCACACATTCGCTCACTATCTCAGCGGATGCGGAGATAGCTACCCAGATGGAGCCGCGGGGAGGCTGTGTGTCAACTTGCTAATGGTTGGCTCAGAGATCGCTCTGGCAATCCCCAGGTGGAAAGCAATCAGAAACTTTACTCTGATCAACCAAAAGCCAATCCATTGAGAAACATTAGCAAAACTTAAATTCACTTGCTCATTAGAAATTTCTCCACGGAAAAGTTTTTGGGCTTGCACTAATGCATGTCATATATTTGTGGTTTATAAAATTATCAGCGTACTGATGCGAGTTTCTCCCTAATACTCAACTGAAAACTGCAATTTTTCAACAAAAAAAAATATTTAAAAATTGCAGTATTTTCGTGATACAAAGAAATGGAGAAGAAATGCTTTCACATTTGTAGAACAACGAGCTACTGAAAATGTAGATGAAACGGATTTGCTCATGCGAAACGAAAGTTAATGAAAAATCGCCACAGTGAGATGCGTCAGTTTGACTTGAAAGGGTTGCAGCCGCATATGGTAAATTTATCATTCTAACGAATTAAAATAAAATGGACTGGGTGGGTAAACTTGAAAGCACGAAATACTCCAATTTGCAAGCTGAATAAAACAACAGATTGACCTGACCTGACATACGTTCAGTTGAGTTGAGTTCAAGCGTAGCAGCGCCGCACAGTGTTATATTTTGAGAAAAAATGGACAAAATCAAATTCCCGTCGATAACAATGCCCAAAAAAAACGAGGTCGGTCTCATTCGAAAGGTGATTTCATGCTTTTTTTAGAAAAATTATCCCGAATCGAGATCCCAGCTTTGGGCATTTCTCAGAAATGCCCAAAATATGGTCTTTTTCACTTTTAGACAGTTTTTCCCAATTTTAGTACAATTCTGACTCGTATACATATCCGATGATAATTTATTTTGAAAGTCGAGAGTATATATATATATATATATATATCTTTTAAAACTAATTCGTTATAAAAAAAAAATTTTTTTTCGTATTATAACTAAAAAAATTACAAAAATGACAATTTTTTGTCATTTTTTTAGTTATAATACGAAAAAAATTTTTTTTTTTATAACGAATTAGTTTTAAAAGATATATATATATATATATATATACTCTCGACTTTCAAAATAAATTATCATCGGATATGTATACGAGTCAGAATTGTACTAAAATTGGGAAAAACTGTCTAAAAGTGAAAAAGACCATATTTTGGGCATTTCTGAGAAATGCCCAAAGCTGGAATCTCGATTCGGGACAATTTTTCAAAAAAAAGCATGAAATCACCTTTCGAATGAGACCGACCTCGTTTTTTTTGGGCATTGTTATCGACGGGAATTTGATTTTGTCCATTTTTTCTCAAAATATAACACTGTGCGCCGTGTGTAGGATGGCAAAAATTGAGCAAACTTTTTTTGTTATTGCCGCAAGGTGAACCATATTTTAATAATTTTATAATTTTTAACAATTTTATTTTAAAACTGACAGAAGGTAATAATTTGACACTGAAGCTAACTTAAAACATATGTGCTCATTTAGATGTAGACAAAAAATATCTGGGAAATTATGGAAAGAAATAATTAAGATAAAAGTGAACTTTGGAAACAGGAAATGTGTAGTACCATAACTGAACCAAATATCAAGTCCACTTCAAACTCGGTGAAATCGTGTTAAAAAGTTCACTCTATTTTCAAATAAAAAATTTCTCAACAACGAAAGAATCAACAAAATATATTTAAATAAAATGACAGTTATGTCCATCGATGTCCGTGCATTATGTAAAAACTACTAAATCAATTTTGATCGGATTTGCTTGGTTCTATTTCATAGACGCGTATTCGCAATGACGAAAATTTTGACGATATCCTAATTTTATATCAAGTTACTATAGTTTTAAAAAGGCATAAAAAAAATTATTTGCGCAAATAGGAACAAGCATGCAAACCATCAAACCGTCTTATGGCAAGTTGATGTATTTGTGTGTTTGCGTTTTGTTTTTCCATGGTATAATTGTATAAGTTGAAGTCATTAAAGAGGAGTCATTTTGAGAGCGTGAAAGTAAATCGATTTTTAAAATGGAACTCAATAAAATACAATAAATCTCAATGTGAATGGAGAAATTGCGAAGCGATAGGGAGAGCAACGTTTCTTATGACTTCACCTTCATGTTTTTTTTAGCACAGCAACGTCATGCGCGAATGTAGCTCTTGTCGTCTTTTATGCACTCGGAGAATTTTTTACAGTTATAGCAAGTGACATAATGTATTTTATGCCTTTGGTAACATACAATATTTATGTGTTTTAATATTATTTTATTGTGTATTTATCATTTCCTTTTAACGACATGTAACAAAATAAATATCGCACTTTAAAATTTGGACTATAAATTATCATTTCCATTTTCTGCCGTAATATTTATTTAGGAAAAGATTTCTGAGAAAAATTTCTTCCAGTGTAGCCTCTCTTCTCACACCAGCACACTCAAACTTCAATTTTGCCAACCCCTAACATAGAAATAGAAGTACACTGATTATATAAAACTAGAGAAGCTGTTCTCAATGTGCGCATTGTTGTTTACTTGTTCACTGGCTTCTTTTTTCTGAATGATGCAACAAAAATGTAAATCTCAATGTGAACATAGCGCGTAACAAAATCACAACAATAAAAATTTACATAGCAAGATAGAGGCTTGTGTTTGTTGTACAGAGCCACGATTGGCTCATTTTTCGTATTTTGCCCATCGCTGCTTTACAGGATGGTCCGTAAAGAATTCTATCTGTACAATGTTAAACCAAGTTATTTTGTTAAAAATAATAATACATAATATAATAAAAAAAAATATTTGTCGCAGCACAGTCGTAATATTTCAGTTGATCTTACGTTTGAAAATTTTTGAAGGTTTGACTTTATCAGCCGTTAATATTAAATGAATACAGTACCTACTATTTTTTTATTTGAAAATATGTTAGTATACGATTTCATCACTCTGATATGAAATGCTACCCTTTAACACGCGAATTGGTTTTCAGCTTGTACGGACTATCAAATCCATCCATGGTGGTTAAAGACCGACGCAAAATAACGCATTTGGTCAAATGCATCATGTGAATATAGCACCAGACTTGATAGTTGACAGCTGTATATCTGTATGTGTTTATAGTTTGGTACACAAATTGATAATCCTATTTGAAACTGGAAAAAGCTCCTACCACTCTAAAGATACGTTAGCAATAAACGAAGCACATTTTTTGGAACTGCATAATAAAATATGGTAATATTCATTATTTCTACAAAAAGAATGCGAATCTGATGGCCTTTGTACGCATCACGGCCCACAAATGATGCTCTTTGAATGCCATTAATTTTTTTTAGGGTTGCCACAGAATGACAACAATCTGACAGGTAGTTTGCGTTGATTTGCGAAAGCGAAACGTGTAGGGTCGTTGATGAGTCGTTGCTTCCGTCTGCTGTAAAGGATGTTGGTGTTTGGGTTCGTAATGTTTTTTTTTTTTCTTTCGAGGAGATACCACTTCCTACCTTTGCCTGCTTATTTCAATTCTTTCTCATATATGCAAATTAGCTAAAAGTTGAAAGTGCGGAAAGCAATGCGCTCAAGTTTGCGAGCATGATTTATGAGTTGTTAGTGGAAAATGTTGCAAACAGCATTATATCTTCTTTATTTTGTTCCCTTTGCCGGAAAACGTGATGTTTTTGATGAAATCATGCTGTGCAGTGTGAATGGCGATACCGAATGGGCCATTCTTGGTAATTATGACATCCGGCGCACAATCTTGCAGTATTTATGTGTAAGAAAGTAGAAGGCAAAGGAAATAATAAAAAATGAAAAATAAAAGCTTTTTTACTGCGAAAATGTTATTTTCAAGTCAGCTACTGTAGGAGGAAGAATGCATTACGTAGGTAACAAAAATAAGAAAAAGAAAATATTAAATTTTTAAAAAGTTTTATCAAAAACTTTCCAAAAAAAGAAAGAGTAGCGCAAAGTTTTTTGCCGTACACAATTAGTTTTCAGCAAAAGTTCAACACAATGCAGACGTAAGGCACAAAACAAACAAATAAAACACAAAAGCAATAGGAAAACAAATTTTCACAATAAAAAAGCAAACAAAGAGTTTGGCAACGGAGTCGACAAAAGAACAGGAGTAGAATCCTGAATTGAACCGAACAATAAACAGAAATAAAACTTTGACTCTGGCTGGCTGGCTGGCTGGCTGGCTGGCTGGCAGGCATCTTCTTGCACGTGCTGCGGCTGCAATTTAAAGATTTCAATTGCTTCACTAACTTTTAAAGTACAAAGCTCGTTGTGGATAAACTTTAAACTGTTTGTAGCGTTGTTCACTTTATAAATGAACTATCCGTTTGCAGGATTTTTTTTTATGCTGGGAATTTTTTCTATAAGCTTTTTAATATCCTTCTTAGGTTTCTGAAAAAAATTTTTTTAAATCGCATTATATATGTATGTTTAGGGTATTTTTTTTCTTTTGTGAACTTTTTTATGTTTGACACGTTTGACCCTGAGGACCTTCTTTCAAATAATTTAATTTCCTTCAAAGTCGCTATTAAAAATTTTTTGTTTTCGATTAAATCAGTGAGACAGATTGAGATTTGAAAAAGAAATTAAGTGTCTTAGTAATGATACACACCGCTGCTTTATATTTGAAAATTTGGCTGTGATGAAGCAGAAATGATGATGTTCCCGTTCCGAAGTATTTCGGAACTCGTGTTTAAACAAAAATGCTGACCGAAAGGCTTCGCATTGAACCTAACAATCTAGTAAATTTTTTTTCATATCTCTGCAAACTTTGTCTATCGAAAATAAATAGCAAGAAGCAGGAACTTTAGCTTGAGTAAATTTTTTATCTCCATTTGGGTTTTATATAAAATATGTGGACAGTTTCAGATATATCTTTATGAAAAAGTGGGGAACGTCTTGCGTTTCGAATAAAATATGTTTTGTTTGAAAGATGATGTTATATGCTTAGAAATGATTTTCGTGACTTCAAAATCGCTGTAGTAGCTATCGAGCTATCTATACTATTTATATGGAAATGGCGCTTGTAACGCTTTGTTGCAAAATATACTGAACCGATTTTAATAATTTTTTATTTATAGCAACATATTTATGCTAAAGAAGGTTATTGTGTACTTAGTTTTTCTACTTTTAAAGTTAAATATTAGGATTAAGCTTTTGCAAAACATTACACAATAATTGTGGCTTAGTTTTTCGTTGCTGCTTCTTGAATTCTGTGTTGTTATTGTTGTTTTTTTTTTCTTCTCATATGTACCGTTTGCATTTGGTTTTGAAGTTTTTTGGAACAAACTCTTTCAATTGTTTTTTGTTTTGAAGAGAGCAGATTGAATGAGATGTTAAGAGAGTAATTTCATTATGAAAAATGCAACGGGAGGTGCGCGTGCAAACTGCGGGTACCACTAGTTTTTGATAAAGTTTGAAAAATATCGTCTTATTATTTAGTTTCTCAAACTCTCTCATAATACACCATCGACTATACTTAACTTAAAAGTTCCTCTAACTCACTTCAACAGTAAAAACAATGCTTTGTGTTTTTCGAAAGCTCTTATGCACTTAATTAAACTTAAGAAAAATGCACTCGACTTTTTTCTTTAACATTTTTGTGTAAACTTTGACAATTTTTCTAAATTTTATTCCTTCACGTCTCTTCTTGCATGATGTACTTTCAACAGCGTCTTTCGAGGTGCAAAAACGTGTTAAAGAAGTAGTCTTCAGCAAGTCAGGAAGGTCCACAACGAATGCAAAGTGTTTTTGTACGAAGCACCACTGCACAACATTCACCCACTCCCAGCAGTCGATGCTTCCCAACCTACTCATAAGAAACGTAGCGTTGCGTCACTGTATTTTTCTGTTGCTGCTGCTGCCGCTTTGTGCGATGTGAATGACATTTTGAATGTTTTGTGGCATATTTTTTGGCGCAACGACGGCATTTTTCTCTCTCTTATTTTAAACGTAGCCACAGCAGCACAGCGCCAGCACCAGGACCAACAGCTTCTTTTGCTACTAAATAAATGTTTTTGTGTACGTGACTTTCGTGGCAATAGTTGCGGTGCCTTTATTACCATGGTGTCATATGTTATGCCATGCAGCAGAGCGGGTGCAAAAACAAAAATTAAAATAAAAAAAATAAAATAAAATATACGGGGTGAATATTTAAAACCATTAAGAAAGCTCTTAAGTTTTATGGCCTCATTTTTTAGATATTTAAGACGAATTTTGTGAAGTGCTGCTTTTTGCGCTACCTTAATTTGTACGCGAGGGGATAGGCTTCTTATTTTTAAATGTAAAATAGTAAGGGAAAAAATCATGCTGTGAACGCTTGATAGCTTAACGTCAGCGGGTGGCAACTTTAGGTAGTCTATAAATTTTTGAATATACCTTAAATCACTTCATAAATTTGAATAAAAGTAAATGTGTTACATCAATCTTAGTGGTGTCTTCTAAATTCATGTTAAGCAAATGAAAAAGTGAGGACAGGTTGACATAAGTAGCTCACAAAAACTTAGTGCACACCGGTCTGAAGTCCTACAAGTAATAGCTTTATAGATAGTTTGCTTGATTTGGATGAAAAGTAATTAGTCAGCTGAAAATGTCATTTTAATTCGTGCATAATTATGCACTTTTGATAGAAGTTACTGTCGTTATAAATTTTTTTTCGATCCAAAGTAATCGTTTTAAAAATTTATATATTATTAGATCAAATACTTCTGTATATATTCGTCATTTTCTATTTCTATCAGCGGGGGCGTTTTGCGCCTATACTCTTCTTCAATACAATTCGATATATTTAGACAAATCCAAAATTACGATTATTTCTGATCGAAAAAAAAAAACAAATCTATGTGCTTCCAGATGTAACCATTGACTTGATGCATATGTATATTCATTGGCGATTCCTAGCTTCCAGGAAGAACCGTTAGATAGTTTTTAATTTTCAAGACTCCTGGGGAATAGTGCCACTGGCGAGGCGACAGGGTGCTACCCGCGATCTCAAAAACAATTTTTCTTGTGGTGCCCTTGACTTCCTCCACAAAACGATAATTAGCACATGCAGTCAATTTTCTCAATCACTTCCTCGACTTACGTATATTCTATTCTGGTGATCCACGTTGATTAAGGCTGGCCGAACCTGACTCTCTACACGCTCTACTTAAAGAATTTGAACTTCATTGTCGTGCACAAGTGCAAAGATATTCAGACTTATGAACTTTCCTGGTGGCATTTTTCACTCTGCCAATTTATCAAAAATCTGACGACGATAGAAGAGCAAGAAATGTAAGATTTAACTGAGGGTGATTGAAGTTGGCAGTACTTAGATTATTGTCCGATGTCCCGCTTTGTACTTAACGAACTAAAAAAAGAAGGAATTTAAAAGGAAAATAGCCTAAAACTTTTTCATCAAACAATCGAATTGGATCCCTTGTAAAATTGTAATTAATGAACTGTTCATTATAATATTTACATAGAGTCTGTTACCTACCCAATAGATTACAAACAACCAATTTTTTTTATGTAGCCCTCTAACCATTTTAACATTTTTCAACCTCATTCATCTTTTTTTGTTACTTTCCATATTTTATCGATTTTTTTTAACCTCTTAAATTGTTTCCAAATTTTTATACCCTACACCTATTTTCACTTTTTCATTCCGCTTGTAACGCATAGAAGGGGCATGGTTGGTATGTATTCTTGATCAGCGTCACCACTAGAGTCGATTTAGCTATGTCAGGCACTTTTTGGTACCCTTTTTTTCGACTTCAACCTCTCTCCAAAGGTTGGTGCAAACAAAATTTCGAAAATGGACCAAAATCAGGCACTTTTTGGTACCCTTTTTTTTGACTTCGACCTCTTTCCAAAGATTGTTGCAAACAAAATTACGAGAATGGACCAAAATCGGGCACATTTTGGGACCTTTTTTTTCGACTTCGACCTCTTTCCAAAGATTGGTGCAAACAAAATTTCGAAAATGGACCAAAATCGGGCACTTTTTGGTACCCTTTTTTTCGACTTCGACCTCTTTCCAAAGATTGGTGCAAACAAAATTTCGAAAATGGACCAAAATCAGGCACTTTTTGGTACACTTTTTTTCGACTTCGACCTCTTTCCAAAGATTGGTGCAGACAAAATTTCGAAAATGGACCAAAATCGGGCACTTTCTGGTACTTTTTTTCGACTTCGACCTCTTTCCAACGATTGGTACAAAATTTTTTTTTCAAAACAGAACAAAATCGAACACTTTTTTAGTTGGAACCAACTCTGGTGATGGCCAAAGCCCATTGTCAACCAAAACAACGTAAAAAAATATTTTTTCCAAATTAATAGTTATTAACAACTAATAAAATATCTCTTATTCATAATAGTTATGACTCAACGTAAAAAAAATCCATTGAAAAATAATAGTTATTGACAACTAATAAAATATTTCTAATTCATAATAGTTATGACTCAACGTAAAAAAAATCCATTGAAAAATAATAGTTATTGACAACTAATAAAATATTTCTTATTCATAATAATTATAAACCAATTTTTTGACATAAAACTTATAATAGTTATGTCCCTGGTTTCAACCTCTTGCAACTTTTTTAACATTTTCCATATATTTGCAACTTTTTCAACTCTTTTCAATATATTTTGACTTTTTCAAGCTCATTCAAGTTTTTCAACCTCTTCCAAGTGTTTCAACATTTTCCTAGTATTTTCCATGTTTTTTCGATTCTTTCAGCCTTTTTCACCTGTTTCAAAACGTTCTGAACCTCTATCAACTTTTTTCAACCATTTCTTTTTATATCGACTTCTCCAACATTTTTCCGATTTTTCAATCATTACTTTCTTAATTTTTTTTTGATTTTTTTACCCTCTTTCGACGTTTTTCAATTTTTTTTTATATTTATACCTTCCTTACATTTTCCAAGAGTTTCTAACTTCATCGAATTTTTCAACTTTTTCAATATTTTCCATATTTTTTCGACTTATTTAACCTCATTAACACCTCAAAACAAAAATCAGATCTACCTATGTTCGGTTTCCTGGTACTACGAGTAAGTATTAAAAACAATCAAATTTTCGTACTTCAGTTGCCAAGAGACATGGGCTAAAGCCAATTCTCTAACTTTTTTAAGGTTGATAACGGCCATTTAAGAGAGTTTCAGGGGGATGAGGATTAAATCAATATTTAATTTCACATCACGAAAAAAAATAAATCAGTTTCATTCTCAGGGCAACATTTGTTTATTATATCTTTGATTTAAAAAAAAAATGCGTGCTCTCTCGATTCCCTGGACAAACCCGAAATGGTGGCAATTCATTATAACCAAAAACATCATATGAACTTCGAAATCAGCGGACAAACAGTTTGACATTTTATGTCCCCCAGTAGTATCACTATGATTGCTCCAAGTATCAAATTAAATTATACTGACACGCGCACCAAAATAGTCAGTTTACATACGAGTATGCAAGTAACATACATATGTACCTACATTTTTTCGTTTTGCAATAAAAAAGTTGTCAGCGAAATTACTTATACGAATACGACAAAATAAATCTCACTGCGAGCTGTTACATTACTTGTAGTTTTATTCTCGCATATACTTGGCTTGTAATGCATAAAAAATTAAATTAGCAGCAAAAGTTTTACTTCCATTTTTATTTAATTTTTGTCAAAAGAAAACAAAAATTTAAAAAAGCTTTACCAACAAAAAAAGTGGGTTGCCCCCACGTGGAATTTCAGTAGCTGCAAATGAGTTTTTAACTTTCGAAAATAAAACTACTCTCTGAACAACTGGAATTTTTTACGCACAGGACGCTTCAGTGGAAAAAAAATTTCGTCACAGACGCTTTCGTTCGTGCCGCAGTGTTGTATTTTTAATGGTGCTGTATACTCCTTTTTGCTTGGAACACATTTTTTTTTTTGGTTGTCAGCACAAAAAATTATCGCTGCTTTGAGTTGTGATTTGACGGTTGGGAGTAGCAGTAAAATTACTGCAACATGTGTCAACAAGTGTCGGAAGTTAGACGTGGAAATTATTTTAAATGTTATTTCAAAATATGTACATGTAGTGCTCTTGTAGAGTGAGCGATTTGGGAAGTATGAGCTTGTTGCGTTACGCTCTGCGAATAAAAATTGTCAAAATAAAACATTTACATCGTTACATCTAACAGTACCAAAGAAAATTAGGTATTGAGATAAGTCCTAGATGACTACTCTTAAAGTCAACAATACTCAGAATTTGTAGATACTGGCATTTATGACTAAGAGCCTTATTTTTTTTGAAATTTTCTTGATATCTCAAATGGTTACCGAAATGGTACATAGTACATATATTGTAGGCATGAGTGAAAAAAAGCCAGTACTACCTTTATTGTGAGTTATATGACACTTAGAATAGACAAAGCTGTCAAGTTGATCTAAGGCGCATTTTGATATACGAAAGTGTATCTTTATCAGGAATTGTCCTGATAACCTCGGCTTCGAGTAAATCTTAAAAGTAGTCGTAAAAGTGCATTTTGCAACATGCCCAGACTTATGAACGTTTTGTTGTCAAGATAACGATGGAATTTACCTTGAACTGCAAGGCATTCGCAGAGAATGCATTCAACAGGTTCTTTCTCATCTTTGCAGCTACTATATCTGATCCGATGGTATAAGCCAAGCCTTTCAGCTAATGTGTTGATTATCCTTTAGAACTATGAAAGGGCAGGTTGTTCTTTTACTGAACTGCAAAAGGTTTTTATTTTTCTTTTGGTTCAAAGTCAGCAATAACAATTTGGAGACTACGCAACCAGATGTGTTGAATCACATTTGAATATTTGAGCCTCTTATACGAATCCCTAGTTTTTTTTTAACATTCTTTGATTCTTTTCGAGCAAGTTCGTCGGCTTGCTTATTGCTCTCAAACCCGATAAGACCCAGCATCCAAGCCTGATGTCTTGCTCGTACATATTATGCAGAGATTTCCTGAAGTTCATCACGCATTTCGATTTGATGTAATCGGAACTTCTGGTCTTAATTGTCTCTAGACTGTTAGTATTTATGATTTTTGGTACAGGGAGACTGTCCTTTCCTGCAATTGTATGTGCTGCCTGTCAAATAGCATAAGTCTCCATTTACCCTATAATAGATAAACTGTTAATTTGTTTTCCAAAATACTAACTACTTTCTAACATTTAAGGTTTGGCAATTTTTTTTTCCTTATAGTCCGGGAGCCGGCAATCCTAAAAGCCCCGTGATCGTGGATTTGAAAAATTTTAATGAAAAATAATAGTTTACACTTAGACGAATAAGATAAGCTTGGTCGGCGTGGATGTAATTGGTTATTAATATGTTTAAATAAATTATGTATTATTAAATTTCCATAAGGTTTTACCGTCATCGCGGATTTTGATCAATCATATGATAATTGATGCGAAATTTCATTAACATTAAGAAAAAATCCCGCCGACCAATTTTTTTTAGGGGGAAAGGTTCGGCAAAACTATTTGAAGTATGTGACAGGGGAAACAATTTCTCCGTCATCACGTAAAACTTTTTTTTTTTTTTAATTTACTTGATTTATTGTCAAATTCAAAAATGTTTTGGTATGCGGGCTTAGAAATTGTTGGAAGTATCGCGCATGCCAGTTTTTATTGCATCACACTCCTAAAAGCGAGCGAGAGCAACATAAGGCTAATGTTAAATTTTCGTACGTACTTACTTAATTTTTTGATTAATTCAAATTAAATTTTTCCCTTAAATCCATTTTCTATATATGTATAAATATAATATATCTATAAAATATATCTACTCCGAAATAAATGTTTTTAACAAAGTAAAATGTGTGATGGTAAAAATCGAGAGCATGCAATAAAAACTGGTATGCGCGATACTTTTAACAATTTCTAAGCCCGCATACCAAGATATTTTTGAATTTGACATTAAAACAAGTAAATTAAAAAAAAAAAAAAAGTTTTACGTGATGACGGAGAAATTGTTCCCCCTGTCACATACTTTAAATAGGTTTGCCGGACCTTTCCCCCTAAAAAAAATTGGTCGGCCGGATTTTTTCTTAATGTTAATGAAATTTCGCATCAGTTATCATATGATTGATCAAAATCCGCGATGACGGTAAAACCTTATGGAAATTTAATAATACATAATTTATTTAAACATATTAATAACCAATTACATCCACGCCGACCAAGCTTATCTTATTCGTCTAAGTGTAAACTATTATTTTTCATTAAAATTTTTCAAATCCGCGATCACGGGGCTTTTAGGATTGCCGGCTCCTCGCCTATTAGAATAAATGTCTAATGAATTTAAAAATACCTTTAAAATTTCTCTTTCACTATTCATAAATTTTGAAAAAATGTAGTGGAATGCCTAAAATATTTGTGGTTTTTCAAAAACTAGTGAAGTATAACATATCGTCGTTCTCGGGTAGAAAGGCCCTATTTAATTTTTTTCGAAATATACTTTTTTTGATCCTAAAAGATAACCACTCAAAGTTTTGACGTGATATTTCAAATCATAGCGGACTTACACCCAGTTGAAAAGAGACCTTGATATGAGATTTTGAAGTTTTTTCGTCCTCCTGTAAAGTTGCAAGAACATGAGTTAGGGCCTTTCTCCCGATAGCGACGACATAGAAAAAAAAAAACAACAAAATCGGAGAACTCAAGGTTAAACGATTTTCGTATTGGTAAAAATTGGCCTAAATGTAGATTTTTGCTTTTAAGAGGTTAACAGCCATTTTCTGTGCAAAATGATGAAAGTAACTTTTTTAAGTTTTTTGACTATCCAATGGGCTCATTATGAAAAAAATGTCAAATATTCGGCTACTCATATATATCGTTGAAAGAATATTTTTTACGAAGAGATTTATATCCTTGTTTTGAGCTTATTATCAGATCAAATTACATTAAATTTAGTTATACGTTAGAAAAAAAAGGCTATTCCACAATCGAATCGCGCTTTCGAAGTTGCTAGAAGCGGTAAGGTTCCAAGTTTGAAAATGTGTTTTCGTAGAATTATTCTGGAGCCATTTTCAGGCAATATATTAACCAATAGCCATAAATACTATATATAATACTAACAAAAATCTTTTCAATGAGACAAATTTCATCTATACATTTGAGTTATCGCAAGCAAAACGCTTTGACGTTTCGAAAATTATTCGTTTTAAGCACAATCATACGCAAATTGTTTATGTTTAGTAATTCACTTTTAAAAATATTTTGTTTATCTTTATGGATAAAGCAACTAGTTTCTGATTTCTCATTTCTCTAATCTGATTAGAACATAAAAAAAATAAGCATATCAAAATAATTCTACCTTATCGGTTTAGTTGAAACTTTGCATAGAGTGAAATATTTAATTAATTTATTCTTATTTCAATTGAAAACATGAAATGTTCTTAAGCTATTCCATTTATCCGTACGTTGAAGCTACGAAATACTTAGTAGTTTGGAACTTTGAAATGTTCTTAAGCTATTCCATTTATCCGTACGTTGAAGCTACGAAATACTTAGTAGTTTGGAACTCCTGAGTTTTTAGTTTTTGCGATAGCTACACTGAGAGAACAAAAATAATGCCTTGGCATATCGAAATCATTACAAATGTGAAAAAACTCACATGCGTGAAGTTCAAAGTTTTTCAAAATTTTGAAGCATTTTCTACTCATGTAATGAAAATGAGTCTATGTGTGCGGCACGGCGACGCTGAACCAACTTATTATTGAAAATTTTGTCATTTCACATTTTGTGCTAAGTTTTGTAAAGTACTCTAGGCTGAGTAACGATAGAACAATGTATTTGTATCTGCATTAGGCTGGGAGGAAAAAGATTGACTAAGAATATAGTAAAATAAAAATCTACGAGCAATTCTAAGCAAATTTTCCAAAGGTCTAAAATCAATATATAGCTGCCGAGAAATTTTTTTGAAATTTGGAAGTCGGAAAAACGTTACAAAATAGTACAAATATGATTAGAAATTACTAATTTTTTAATAAAAAAAATGTAAATGGGGGGTTTTTTGATACGACGAATCTATTTTTGACTTTTAGTTTTTGCTCAGATATCCGCCAGAGAGCACTACAATGGATTTTTTTTTTTTTTTGTTTTTCTTTAATTTTAAAGGAAAAAGTTCGTTAAAGATTTACTTTGGCTCCCATTCGCTAATTTTAATTTTTTTTTTACAAGGCAAATAATGCTTTTAAGTTAAACAAAAATTTGTAAAAAAAGCGTCGTTCGGATCTAGTTTTGGAGTTAAAGAAAACGAAAGCATCGGATATATTTTTTTATACAATAGGGTGTCATATGAAAGTGAATTCAGTAAGCTTAATATAAGTATATACATTTTTCAAATCTATGTCATAAATTTCGAGATATATTTTTAAGCAAAAAGATGGTTACCCAATGTGCACAAAAACAGATGCGTATCAGTTTCGAACCAGTAACGTGTCCGTCAAAGCCATGCACAGATCATTAACACAAAAGACAGTTTTCAAGTTGTCATCAAAACTCTTATTTCATTTTCCATGTATTAGCGATACGAACTATAGTTCCGTACTTATTTCTATTTTAAATACTTTTCTTCACGTGCTTCATTTTCAAACCGAACAGAATTACTTATTAGATTGTTCAAATTATTGTGATAAGTGAACAAATTACGTTTAACTTTAGGATAGCCGTACACAAAATTGTTGTTTTTGTTTCATTACGAAAATAAAAAGTTAAACATATAAGTTTTTATTTAATATATTGAGATGTTGTTGTATACCGTCGGAATCAATAATAATACCTTTCCTATCGAACTATATTTCCTTCCGCTAGAATCTCCTTTCAAACGCAATAAGGAATAACACCCATTGCTTTAATTGTTCACATTACATACTCAGGAATTGTTGGCTTTAATGTTATTAAATGTTACATTATTAAGGGGTCTTACTATAAATAATGATGTGATAACTAAAAATAATAAAAATTCGAGTTCATTATGTTGTGATAACTAAAAATAGTAAAAGCTAGTATTTAAATTACAAATACATCATAAGCCTTATTATTTTATCTCGAATCCATATTATTTAAAAAAAAACGAGTCCGTAAAGTATATGAAGTCCATTCCGAGTTCGAGACGTATCCGAAAAAGCGATTCACGTTTTTGAGAGGAAATTCATACGAAAACGAGTCAGTTTCCGATCCGTAACGAAAACCGTTTTGGATAAAATAAACGAAGAAGCGAGTCCATCTCGAATTTGAAACGGATCTGTTTGGCACACTAGGCAATGCCAAGAACTTCAATAATAAGTTACTTCAGCGCCGCCGTGACGATATGTTTCTATACATGTGTGTGTGAGTGTAGTTGCGTGAGTACTCGTACAGAGTATGGGTGGCTGTAGAACTCGTTAATTTTGAGTGCTTAAAAATTCCTTTGAAAAAACTACATCTGCATTCAAAAAGGATTTGCTGCAGTTTGTTGGAATTTTCTAATTAAATTTTAATTTTTTTACCAAATTCTTGTTGCAAATTTTTTAAGGAGTTACTTTTTTATGTCTATATTAAATTTTTAATTTTTGAATTTCTCTTTG
Source organism: Tricholauxania praeusta (assembly GCA_949775025.1). Taxonomy (NCBI): domain Eukaryota; kingdom Metazoa; phylum Arthropoda; class Insecta; order Diptera; family Lauxaniidae; genus Tricholauxania; species Tricholauxania praeusta. The sequence continues at coordinate 89,708,779 of OX459031.1, forward strand.
CAGAATTCCGCTGAGCCAGTTTATTCACCTACAATGGCTGGTGGTCTTTTCTCCATTGATCGTAAGTTCTTTGAGCTGCTGGGCACATATGATTCTGGCTTTGATATTTGGGGTGGCGAGAATCTGGAGTTGTCTTTTAAAACTTGGATGTGTGGCGGTACATTGGAGATTGTGCCATGCTCCCATGTGGGGCATATATTTAGAAAACGATCGCCATATAAGGTGAGTAAATGAGACCCAAATAAGAACATTTTATATATAAAAAGAAATCAATTGAAAAAAAAGTTGTGCACTCGAAGAATCGCCAGTGAGTTGGGAGAGGGATGCCGTAAACATCAGAAACTTTCTGTTTTCCATTGCTCAATTTAACATATCCCTTAGCATAATGATAGGCGACGAAACATTTAAAAGGATTTAATCTTCATTTGTTATTTAGAGTTCAATTTGTCTAATGATGGAATTGCACCATTGCTTCTTATCCACATTCATTAAATTCAATGTTTTCCCATTTAAATCAATTTATTTTGGGAACAAGTATCTACCAAATGAGAAAGAAGGACAAAAAAACACCTGTCCATATAACAAAGTACATACGAGACGCATCATTTGAGTATGGACTGCTTTGCTCTGTGCTGTGTTACCTCGGGGCCATTTCATATGTATGTTGTTATTTAAGCGATTTACAAAGCACAAAATACGCTCTGGTCCACATACTGTGGTTTGCTGGTCTTCGGAGGAATGTTTACTTTCCCAACCACATTCTACATCATACTTCAGTTCCACTTCTTCCCTACTGTCCCCCATTTGTGTGTCTGAACAATTAGTTCGGCGCTGTTGTGGTTTCATGCCTCAGCTGCACAATTCACACGATACAGCGAATAAGGGAGAGTGTGATGGGGGAGCGGGTATGGGCTGAAGAGACAACTCACTGGGGCTTACCTGATAGAATTACAAAGGTAGTTAAAAATGTAATTAGTGTCTCTTCTGTGAATACACGATGCCGATGCTGCCGGTTAGTCGGTCGGTCGTATCCTGTTCGAGCTAGCCCTCTGCTGTATTCGTTCATGTTCCTGTCGTATTTTACTCCTTTTTATGTCTGCAGGATACCGGCATCTGTGTTTTGTTTATTTTTGTCATGTTCTTGCTTTATTTACTCACTTGCTGGGTTTGTTTTTTTCGTTTTATTGTTGCTTTTGCAGTGGCGGTCAGGTGTGAACGTGCTCAAAAAGAATTCTATCCGCTTGGCCGAAGTTTGGCTGGACGATTACGCGCGGTATTACTACCAACGCATCGGAAATGACAAGGGTGACTTTGGTGACGTCAGCTCAAGAAAGGAATTAAGGTAAGTAACTTTTGCATTGTTTTGAAAGGGTGGTCAAACGTGGGAATCTTTGCATGAAACTGAAAAGCTTTGAAAACCGCACTTTTTGTTTTGAAAGGACATGGGCATTGGATGGGAAATTTTGATTAGAACATTTTTATATGAAAATTAGCGTTGCTTTCGGAAACTTTAAAGTTAATACTTAGGTACGACATGAATAAAAATAATAGTGTCTCAATTACTTGACGTTAGGTAATGATCTTTAACAAGCTTTCCGCTACAGATTTTGCCAGTGAATGATTTTTTTTTTTCGATAAATTAGAAACGAGTTGGAAATTTTTTAACGACAGCATATAGGTGATAAATCTAACTTGAGTACGCTGAATTCAAAATTTTTTTTCAAATTCTAGTCACCTTTTCGAGCTAAGAACCATTAGCAAGTGAATACTTATACGGATATATGGCGCAATCGGTAGTCATCGGCACGAATTTACGATTTACTTAAAATAAATATTTTTTCGAATAAATCAATCGCTTTTAGTATTGCCGTTCAAGGCTTATTATAACAATGCACAATAAATTAACCAAAAGTAGCTCGAAGTTAATTCTTCTCCACGTGATCGTGAAGCAGTCGTTGAGAATGTTCTCCGAATTCACCGATCCGACGATTGGCGCAATACACATCGAAGAAATGTGTACTGCTTCTCACGATATAAACATTCGAATTTTATTAAAAATAAATTTTTTGAATTGACAAGTGGCAATATTCGCTGAACTCACAAGCTGAATCTGATAAGCGGGGCAAGCGCTCCCATCAAATGACGGCAAGGCTCAAAATTTGAAAAATTAGTTATAGACTTGAGTTGGTAGGGACATTCGCAATTGCTGGGCGGATTCTTCTAATTTTGACATACCCAGTACTTCCCTAAGTAACTCTTATACAATTTCTTAGTGGGTTCCCAATCTATTAATCACATATTGGGCATTATGAGGGGGCAATGAACAAAAACAAAAATAACAAAGTTTATGGCAGCCAAAATTTAAGAATTATAGCAAAGGAACTGTTTAATATCACATCAGAAAGGGGCACCTAAACCGAAAAACTTTTTACAAGTTATATTATATTAGTACAATTTTCGAAGTAGCTTGCGAAACCGATATGTAGATTTTAAATGATATCCTTGCTACGATATTGAGGTTTTCCATGGATCTAGATTGGCCAAGTATTGGTTTGATTTTCCATGCTGAGTTTTCGTGGGATTCGAATGCCACAAGTTTAAGGATTCTGTAACGAATGCCTTTGTATGCAAATTATAAAGCTTCAATTCATATAACTTTATTTAATTATCAAATTTAGTTATTACTTACGATTTGCACGCCCATATCTCAATGATCCATAATCCTTTACTACAGTATTAAGACAGACGCAATACATGAGGTGGGATAACTACCCAGCAGGCAAATGAGCAAGGCCTTACTCGGAGAAGGCCTGCTAGCACTGCTGCGATTATATAAGGACTTCTCAAAACTAGATTTTCATGCAAATAAAAATACAATCACAGAAGGCATAATATGCCTTGCCACAACAGACGTGCTATCAGGCCTGATATTAGAAGGCAAAGAAGAAGGACTCTATTTACTTTAGCGCTTTTCTGTTTCTTTTTTATTTCGTGTATTGCAATGTTTTATGATTCGGCATAACTTTTTTGTCATATGCATTGTACATATACGACATGAAAAGTATACACATGGTTAGAAAATAAGAGAGGTGTGCAGGCTAGTCTTCTGTTGTTTCATGTTATGTTAAGGAGGTAGAGTTTTGTGTATTCTTTGTCAAATTGTGAAGACATTAAAAAAATATCAACGCAAGTGAGATGGCGCGGATGAAAAAAAAAACAATTAATATTTAGAGTCTTTAAATTTGTTAAAATCAAATTTTTGTCAAGTACTTCTGAGAGTCCTTCTACGGTAAGCGGTCTTAGAAAGCCTGCTTAGGAAGGCCGTTTTCTGCGGCCATTTCATATAAAAAAGAAAGTACGTTTGAAAGGAGGGTGGAAGGCCTTATACTTACCAAGGAAGGCCTTCTAGAAGCACTGTTAGCTCCTGCCCTTGCCTACTGGGTATAGACCAGCGCAAATATCAAATATTTTCTCACTCTCAAATGAGAGAGAAATGACAGAAGCACCAATCACTGCGAAAAATGTTTGCACGTTTTGCTAATTACGCTCCATATGATTTCTTATTTCAGGGGTTAAATTTTAGTGATAAAATGGATTTTTATATGAAATTTATGAACTATCACTAAAACACGCTTGCATATTAAGCATCGCGCATTACCAAACAAATTTTCAGCGAAAAAATATTTATTTTGCCATTAACGAAATAACCAGCTGATTTTGTAGTTTGCTTACTCTCGCTTATTCTCTTCGTTTGATCGCGAGCATATGGGGTGCCGACCACTGCTATAGACACAAAAGTCACTTGAAAGGCCGTCTCGTGTTTTCATAAGCATTTTATTATGTACATACGAGACGTGCGGTGGCATTTCTCGCGTGTCTTTATACTGTACAGTATTGTGACACATACGAGACATGCCACCTAATGTTTTTATAATCAGCCTTTAATAAGCTGCAAAAATGCATGTTAAAGATATTTTACGTGTTAAAGACATTAATTTGAATGAATTGTTTTATCCTATTTCGAACCACTTGAGGGGGCGTCCTCAATTTTTCCTCGTACAAAGGCATATCAAATTTTGCTTTATGACATATTATTATTTTTCTTATTCTGCTGTCATTTCAAGCTCTACCTTAAACAGAAAAATGCTCAAAATATATTACTGATATATAATAGATGGATTTTTCCAAAATCAAATTGTAAAATAAAAGAAATATTGCTCCACTAATTATAAAAGGCGAGAAAAAACAAAAAACAATACATGGCCATTTCAGATCCATTAATATGAAGTTTTATAAAAAAAAAATTTCATCAATCGATGAGCAAAGCTTAAAGATCGATTTAGTGCGCCTTAAATTTCCTTCTACATAGAGGAGGGAATTGAATAAAATACTCATTGGCTTAATGAACAACTGTAAGTCCTACTAACATTGTTTTTTTTTTTTTGTAGAAATCGCTTAGGTTGTAAAAGTTTCAAATGGTATCTGGACAACATATATCCCGAACTTTTCATACCCGGCGACGCAGTAGCTTCCGGCGAGGTAAGTCCATGTAGCTTAAGTAACACAATCGTACGCACATACCTACACAAACTAAAATATATAAGCAAAATTTTAACAAACTTACATTTCGCAAAAATAAATCCCTCAAATTTAGATAAGAAATCTAGGTGCTGGCGGTCGCACATGTTTGGATTCACCAGCGCGTAAGAAGGATCTGAAGAAAGCAGTCGGCTTATATCCCTGCCACAATCAAGGGGGAAATCAGGTATTTCTTTTAGGTCTACCAGCTGCTGCTGTCAAATGCGACCGCCACAAACTCCGTTAGCAACAACTTTCTCGACAAGGTTTTGGGATTATTTATGTTTTTGCCTCACACTTTGTTCCACAACTACTTTGTATTTTACAGTTCAATTCTTTTTAAATTTTTTTTTTTTTTTGTTAATGTAAACCTTCACAACTACATTCACAATTTCAGATAGCTAATGTTTTCACTGGTATGTGTCTCGATTCGTCCGCCACATCGGACACCATAAAAGCGGCCGTTGAACCTTACCAGTGTCACGGTCTAGGAGGCAATCAGGTATTGTTATGATTTCTTTAAGTTTGACAAATTTGTTTATTTTCGCTTGATTTAGATGGATGCATACAATATGCGCCAAAACTTATTTTATTTTCCGCAAAAATGCCCATTTTATTTTGGTAAATTGGTTAACAGCATTTATTTATTTAACTTACCCGATTTCCATTTAGTTATTGAATTACATGCAAATGCTTTTATTTAGAATTAAGAAAAGTTTCTCAGTAGTAAAATCATTTCGCAATGCGCGTTATTTTTCGTAAGTCCATATCTGGCTTCCATATTGAAATTTAATAATTTAATTATACACTTCATGCGCTTCAACACAAAGCCTGAGTTTCAAGCATAAAAAAGTGCAAAAAATAAATTTAAAGTAAACAAAGCACAATATTTCGGTTAAGGGTTTTTAGGTCATTTACGTACATCACGTTTGTATTGAATTTATTTTTTATTAGCAAAATAAAAACAAATTACAGAAAAAATATTGTTAAAGGATATGTATTCAGTGCTTTATAGTAGAATAGCCAGCGACTTTCATACTGCCTGACGACATGTTAATTTGATTAAAATGGATGTTGTAAACAAAGAAAATTGAGTACTACCGGTGTGCTTTGCCGAGATATGACAGCTTGAAGGAGTCGAAAAACGATTTTTATTCAATAGCGAAAAAATAAGCGCCAAATAGCAAAATATAATTTGATACAAAACTATAGCGAAGATGACATCACATGTATTTCCAACCAGAAAGGCCTCCGTACGATAAGTTTTGCCTCACCTATCATCGTTTAATAATTCCCGAAAAAAAAAAATATTTTCGAGCGAAATAGCTATTGCCTTCTAGTTCGTTCCAGAGAGATATAAATAAATAATATTATTTAAGCCTCATGAAATGCTTGCTTGAGAATCTCCGCTGAAAGCAGTAAGATTTCTATAGCGAAAACGTATGGATTTTGCACCATCGTATAAAGTCATCGTTGGGCAAGAGTTCTCTTGGTATGATCTCGTCTGACTTTTACCTGCTCACGAAGCTAAAATTACCACTTCGAGATAGGCGCTTTGAGTCGGTTAAAGCCATAAAAACAAATTCACTGAAGGACCTGAATGCTTTTCCTCAAGTAGTTTACAAAAAAATGTATGGAGTTAGTTAAGTCGCTTAAAGCATGTGCTTGCTCGGCATCGCGGTTCTTATCAGATTTTTAAATACGATGAGAACTGGTTCAAATCGTAGATAGAAAATAAAGGGTGTTAAAATATGAGGTTTTTACAGCTACTAAATTACAGCGATGTTTTTTAAGTAGAAAGCAAATACATACATTTCGGTTAGTCAAAATGGATCATTACACGAGTGAACAACGTGTTTTCATTATTAATACTTATTTTAAATATGGTGAAAGTTGTTCAGAAGTTGGAAGAAAATTTCAATTGAGAAAATGCTCCGACAAGCAAGATCAGAGAAGGATAATTTATCATCGTAGTGATTGTTCAAGAGAAAATATTGCAGCTGTTAGCACAAGTGTTGCTGAAGAGCCAAGTACATCAACTCTTCGTCGTTCACAGCAATTAAACCTCAAACCCACAAGCTTGTTCAATATACAGGGTGTTTTTTTTAGAGGTTTGTTTTTCGAATAGAGATAAAACTGGCATTTTATGGTCAAATCTGGCAACTCTAATGTCATTTATGTTCAGTTTGGTTTGCCATTTCATCATGAACAGGTTGACAGAAGAACAACGCTTGCAAATTGTGCAAATTTATTTCGAAAATAATGGTTCAGTTCGCGAAGTTTACCGCAAGCTCCGTCCATTTTATGGTCGACATAATCGTCCATCAGAGCAATTAATTCGGTTAACCATGGGTCGTTTTCGCGCTACGTTTACTCTATGTGATAATACGCATCCGCAGAGACGTCGAATAGTGCGCACCGAAGAAACAATTGCCGCTGTAGAGCAAAATGTTGAAGAGGACCCGAATGAATCGATTCGCCACCGTGCACAGCAATTGGAGCTTTGTCCATCAACTTTATGGAAGATTTTGCGCAAAGATCTTGGCTTGCGACCTTACAAGATCCAGCTTGTGCAAGAATTAATGCCGCGAGACCATGCAATGCGTCGTGATTTTGGTGTATGGGCCGAAAATGAGATTGATCTCGATGCTGATTTTCATCGCAAAATTTTGTTCAGTGATGAGGCTCATTTTTGGTTGAATGGCTACGTCAACAAGCAAAATTGCCGCATTTGGAGTGAAGAGAATCCACATGAGACCCTTGAGACGCTGACTGTTTGGTGTGCTCTATGGGCTGGTGGAGTCATTGGGCCATACTTCTTCCGAAATAATGCTGGAGAGTCAGTTACCGTTAATGGAGACCGGTATAGAGCCATGATAACCGACTATTTTGTTCCCGAATTGGATGGCATGAATGTGGATGAGTTGTGGTTCCAACAAGACGGCGCTACATGCCACACAGCGCACGTCACAATCAATTTATTGAAGGAAACATTCGATGAGCGCATAATTTCGCGGAATGGACCTGTCAATTGGCCACCAAGATCGTGTGATTTGACACCATTGGATTATTTTCTTTGGGGATATGTGAAGTCACTCGTCTACGCCAACAAACCAGAAACGTTAGGGGACTTGGAAGCCAACATTCGTGGCGTTATTGCCGACATACGGCCCCATATGCTCGAAAAAGTGGTTCAAAATTGGACCTGTAGAATTGGCTTTATTCGAGCCAGCCACGGCGGCCACATGCCCGAAATCATATTTAAACATTAATGGCATAAAATTATCCTTCCAATAAAGCCAAATTGATGAACATTAAAACGATTTTCTTGTGTTTTATTTCAATTCGAAGCTCTATACCTCTAAAAAAAACACCCTGTATTACATAAAGTTCTTCATGTAAGGGCTTACAAAATACAGTTAACAGCAGAATTAAAGCCAAATGATCACGCATTACGTCGGCAATTCATTAATTGGGCCGTAGAAAAACAAGAAGAAAATAAGAATTCTTTCAGGGAAATTATCTTCATCGATGAAACTCATTTTGAAATTGACGGCTATGTTAGCAAACAAAACTGTGGCTTTTGAGCTGAAAAAAATTCTATTTGTTTCAAAAGCCAATGAAACCAAAAGAAGGTACTGACTGTATTGTGTGAATTTTGGTGTGGTGACGTAATTGGTCCATATTTTTTCGAAAATCAAAACAGGAATGCAACTACTGTGAATGGAGCTCGATATCGTGAGATGTTAAGAAACTTTTTTGTGGAGTCAATAGGAAGATATTGATGTGCAGAATATGTGGTTTCAACAGGACGGTGCAACATGTCACACAGCAACGGAATCAATCGATCTTTTGAAAGAGAAGTTGATTAATCGAATAATTTCTCGAAGAGCACCATTGAATTTCATCTTATGGGGTTTCTTAAAGAGTAACGCTTATACGGATAATCCTCAAACAGCTCAACACCTCAAAGACAACAACATCGAGCAAATATCACAAACTGAACCATCATTATTTGAAAAATTTATTTAAAATTATGATAAAAAATTGTTAGCCATTATTTTTCATTATTAACCGGATTCAATGTACTTTAGTTTCCAATCAAAATAAATAAAGATTTCACACAGTTTAAGTCTTTTTTTTAATTTTTAAAATATACATCAAATTTTAACAGCCTTTATATGGATTTTAATCTTTTCTACAACTTTGGACCAAGAGTAATTTTCTATTTTACTCTCATTTTTCAACTTAATGAGCAAAAACGACATTTTCGGCATCTTGAAGCGGTTATATCTGGTGTGCTATCAGCAGGGTTCGCATTATTTTGAACCCCATTGATGCTTTCATAAAAAAAATTACCTATCGATGTAATATAACCTCAAATTTTTCGAAGATACGAGGTTTGTGCACTTTTAGGTTACAATATATCGAAAATCGGCAGCATTAGAGAAACTCTAACCTCAGGTTCGAATGCAGCGCGGCAAAAACCTGCGCAAAATTATATTCGGGTTTCATAAACAGAACTTTGACCAAACTTTGTCGTCCTGTATTGGTAATTGCCAAAACTAAAATTAAAAAACACAAAAACCAATCCATTATCAGACTGGTTAATTAAGGACTTCCTGAGACTTGCAACCAACAGACTAATTTATTATTAAATGATTAGGTAGAAGCTTTCAAAGTCAGAAGTCTGATTGGACATGGTCTTAGCGCGAATTGCATAGACTGATCATTATTTTCGTAACTCTCACGTATTCGTACACAAAAATCATTTTTTTAAAGTTAATTTTATGATGGTATATTCAGCTCATGCCATACAAGATACACTTCCTACAACCTTTAAAATTCACTTTTTATCGAAATAAAGTTTATTGTTTTGTGAACTGGTTTTATTTAGGTAAATTATAATAAAAAAAAGCATTTAATTTGTAAAATACTCCTTTGTTTTGTTTTCTACGTCCGTAACTTTTAACTCCAAATTAATTTCCCTTAATTACCCCTATTGTGTTTTTAATCTGTACCCGATAATTTATTTAATAATTTTTATTATATAACATATTTTGTTTCACCAACACTCAACAAATGCATGTCCTATATGTTGGCAGACGGGACCCTTTTTTTAACAGCCACATGCAGTGTCAACGGAATTTTGCTTGCAACATTCATAACAGAAATACCAATTCATTTTTTATGGCTAATTGACCTATAAATAAAATATTAAAAAATTCTAATACCGTTATGAATGCAGCAAATAACAAAAAATAAAAAAAAAATATTAAAATGAATTTATATAAAAATTACATTTCCCAAAAAGTTGTGAGCACGACAAACCTTTTATTTGGAACTAATTAACGGAGTTTGTGGCTTAAGCTAACTATGGTAATAAGCAATGGTTTTTACATATACAATAACAATATGGTATTTTATACAAACACTTTTACATACATACATAAGTATAAAAAATATTAGTAATTCACATGTATGTTACGAGCACCAAAGTATATTCTATGTCATAGATAGAACAACACATAGTCATATAGTAGTCACATTAAGTACACATATTTCCACAACCATTTTGATCCATATTCATGAACAAACTAATGCACATATATAAACACACATGAACACATGTTAATACCCTTATAAAGGGTGATTTGTTTGGAGTGATAGAACTTTATGTGGAAATGAAGCACACATAAATTAAGTCAGATTTAATTTTATTTTTTTTTTTTTTTTTTTTGATTTAGTAGATTATTTTATTTTTTGCTAAAAGTTATTTCCGGCAGACGTATTATGTCCAGCGCATATTACTCTAAGCCAGTGATAGGTACGTAGTGTCCCTATCCGCCCTCATTGTCCGCTCCGTTATTCGACGCACAAGCAAGCGAAAAAAAATTCGCAGAATTTCAACGCCTTGACTTGAATTCAAATGAAAACAAAAACAAAACACAAAGGCATTAGCGACGTCGACGAGCTACAGCAATAAGCGATATACCAAATTAAAGTACTCAAGTGCAAGAAAACTTTCAGCTTCGAGATCGGTTGAATAAAAGCTAAAATATAAGCGTGGAAAGATTTTCTATTTTTTCAAGCATTGCACTGATTAACTGCCAAGCTCTTGCCACAGCAAAGAGAAAAAAGTCTACTACGCTTTCTCATTGAGGGTATTCCTGAAAACGCGAAAAAGCCTCGAAAACTGCGTAAACTGTGAAAACTGAGCACAATTTCGAGCCTCGAAAATAATTTGTATGAAGATAAGTTTGCTCAACCCTCGAAAACTTTCGAGGCAAATTAGTTGAGCAAGTAGCCTCGAAAAGTCGGACAGTGAATCAGTGTTGCCGTTTGTCGAAAGGGCATAAGTAAATTGCTTATAGTATTTTCTTCAATAAATTAAATCAATTTATCTTTTTCACTATTTTGAGGCATTTTAAGGACTCTATTTTATTTGAAAAAGAATTTGATTATTTTTCAACAAAATCAGCCATAACTCAAATAGTGGACGTTTTGATTAAACACTACAGCACGGCAACACTGATCGAACTGTCAAATTGCCATTGCTCAATCATTTACGCGTTTGCATTGATAGGGATGTTCCCGAAAGCAATCTCGAACTTTCGAGTTTTCGCGTTTAGAGGAATACCCTTATTGTAATTTGCTATTGCTTTTGATGTTTTAATAACCACAACGCTGAATTGGGAAACAATGACAATTACAATGAGAGAGAGGTAGTAGTAGATTTTTTTTGGTCCTCATTATGGCAAAGCTTTGGTAGGTGATCAGTGCAATGCCTGAAAAAATAGGGAATCTTTCCACGCTTATATCTGAGCCTTTGGTTAACTGATCTCGAAGCTGTAGTTTTCGGACACCGTGCTTGATAATTACTTTAATTTAATGCATATATCATTTATTGCTGTAGCTATTCTAGATCCCGTCAATTTTTATCATTTTAATAAAACAATTTCGTCTCATTCTATCGCAGTTTCATTTTCTAAATTTACCACGTGTAAACTGCACACATGATCCTTTTTTATTGTTACGTCACTCTACTTTATTGTTTGTTAAATTTTTACGAGCATTGAAATTAAATTCTGCTGTTTATAAACATATTTAAAATTTCTAACTAATTAAAAACAAAGCTGAAACAAAGTTCAAAAATGCTTCCGAATCCAAGCTTTTATATGACTAAAGTGTTCGTCCTTCTAGCTTGAAAATTAAAGCATTTATAATTTTCAGAAAATACCCTACACTTAAAAATAAATTGCAAGTGCAAGTCGTAAAAATGTACGACTTTTACACAACGCGTCAACGATATTGTACAAAAGTTGTATAAAGCTCGGCACAAGGAAACAAAGTGATATAAGCGCAGTCTAGAAAAAAATCGAAAATTCTGTTAAGTTGGTGTAGAGCCTCAATGGTCAGAGTCTTTAAATAACCATATCGAGACAGAAAGCCAATGCATTATAACGAACAAGGGCACGAACACCAATGAAATAAAAATTGGAAGAACCTTAAAAGATCCATTTAGCATCTTCATCTTTTACAGTCAATTTTGATGAAGTTGAGTTCATAAATTTAATTCACAAATATTCAAATATTTCTAGTTTATCTGAAATTTATTTAACAAAAAAGTCAAAATTTATTTAATTCTGTTAGATAGATATCTGTGTAAACTAAAACTAGATATGTGTTAAGTTATTATGAAGGATAAAGAGGGATGTAGTGTTTCACCGAGGCCGAGGCGAGGCGAGGTTCTAGTTGATCTCGGTCTCGCCTCGTTTTATAAATTTAAGTCTCGCCTCGCCTCGGCCTCGGACGAGATCTTGCCATCACATGCCTCGCCTCGCCTCGCTTCGCCTCGTTCTCGGCCGAGGCACCTCGGTAAAAAAGCGAGGTTTTTATTAAAATAAATAAAAAATTATATATGTATCAGGGCTGATAGGCTGATCAAACCTCAAGAAATAAAATTAAATATTTGTTTTTATTTTTGGTGAATTGGATGAGATATGATGAATTTAATTCTTTTCTTATATGGGAAGGAGACGCATTGCCTATTTTTCCAAGCCAAACTAAGCTATGAACCTTTTACAAACTATAAGCATAATATGTACCAAATCTTATTTATCTACGTCAAATAGATATTGAGATATGATAAAGTTAATTTTTTTTATATTGAAGGCATGGTACCGCCCATTTTATTAATTGAATCTTAGTTATGCCTCTACCTTTTATAAATATACCAAGTTTTATTAATCTGCATCAAGTTGTTGATAATATATGATGAATTCTGTTTTTCTCTTATGTGGGGGTGGCATCACCCATTTATCGTAAGCTATATTACGGAGCATCCCAAATCATAAGAAACATATATGTATGTCAAATCTTTCGTCGGTCGGTTGAACGGTTTAGGAGTCCATTAGCAACGAACATACATGTATTGATCTTTATTTATATACTAGCATTACCCTTAGAAAGACTATTAGAATAAATCAATTTCAATGCAGTGTTGTCAATCATGCAGTTTTGCTTATAGCCTTACATGCTTCCCTAACTGATCAATCGAGGCGAAGTCACATAGAAGCTGATGCGATCCAAGCACTTCTGTGCATTAACGCTTGGACCAAATCTGAACTTGTAAGAAGCACATGCGGATTAAAAATAAAACAAAGTAGTTTACTCAAAATAAAATACTAAAATATTAGTTAAATATAGATTTTAATATAAAAATTACATTCATATTTTGAATCTGCATATGATTCTTACGAGTTCAGATTTCGTCAAAACGCGCCTCGCTCTTGGTTTCGAAAACGAGGCTAGGACGAGGCGAGGCCGAGGCGAGTACGAGGCGAGGTGCCGTGTGATCTCGCCTCGCCTCGGTCAAGCGAGGAAAATTTATTTTTCAATCTCGCCTCGTTCTCGCCTCGGTCTCGCCTCGTTCTCGTAGTCAAAAACGAGGCTGCCTCGTAGCCTCGGTGAAACACTAGAGGGATGCCATTATGTGAAATAGTGCGCCAACGTGGAATGAGTCTACAAGATCTAACCCCAATGGGGCCATATGGGGATATGTGAAGTCACTGGCATGTTAAATAAAAAAGAAAAGTAGAAATCCAGCTGAATTTGTTTTTTTTTTTTTTTTTCAATTTTAAGTTCCATCACTCTAAAAAATCACCTTATATGTACTATGTTTTTTAAGCTTACCGTGCACAATTGTTAAACAATGCAGCCCATCGCACAATTTTTAATGTCACATTTTCATTGCAAGTTTTACAATCCTTGTTTAACAAAAGTATTGTTGGGGGAGTTTTTATGTTCCCTTATCTTTTTTGAAACATTGTCCGTTGAGATTCTTATGAAATCTCATGGTACAATTTAAAATTCTTAAAGTATAAAGTACTTACTTATGAGGAAAATCGTAAATGTGATACATTTGGTGAATCGTTTTGAAAGAGTCTTGACGTAAATATTTTTTTTTTTTACAATTTATCAAGCTTAATTTATTGTACAATAAGACTTAATCTTTAATAGTACATCAAATGAGGAAATCATGTATGAACAAAACAAAATTTAAAGATAAAATAAAACATTAGCATAAGTATTCAATGTAAAGTTCATAGAATCGAAAATGGAAGTAAGAAATAAAATACCATGAAATTTTAATAGAAGTGCAATATAAAAACATGAACAACATATTGTTTAAGTCCCAGAAGACTTTTTATTGACTAGAACTTCCACAACCAAATTAAGCTATATCTAGACATTTAAAGAATTAAATTTGATTTCTCTGTGGAAATGTGATCCAATTTTTTTTTTTCGCCCCGAGAAAAACCAATGGAGCACTTTTCATTCTTCTGAAGGTCCTTTTTGGCTAAATAAAAAAGTGCTTTTTGCTCGTAACTTTTATTCCTTTACAGAATGGATACCTGAATTGGCTTGAAAAATAAAGATTGCATTCGTGCAAAAAATTTAACGTTAAAAAATTTTAAATTTTTTTTAGTCAGAAAATTCGATTTTTCCACATAAAAAATGTGGACTGGCTGACTTTATTTTGTTTCATACAAATCGACCCGGTCCAACCTACACCTTAGTATAAAACTGAAACCTAAAGACCATAGCAAACAAAGAATTTGCGCTTATTGAATGTTCGAGCAACAGAAAGTTAATCTGAGTTTTCAAAGGCAATTGTACTCTCTGACGAAACATATTTCTACCTTATTTCACGTTGAAAAAATTTAGAATTTGAGAATCCCTATAACACTTCCGAGCTCCTCATCGATTCGACAGCATACATATGTATCTCACTTACGCGTGTCAAAGATTAAAAAATAAAAAAATCAAACATATTTTCCCCTAAAAAGTTATCATCAGTTTGATCTACCTTTAAATGTTGAGCCAATAAGCCTATTTCTTAGATTTTTTTAGCACAAGCTATTTTTTTAAGGGGCAAGACCACAAACAATTGTGGTTGATATGTTTTTTTAAAGCTGTATGAATATCCTTTTCGTAGAGGATACGGATGTTCATGTGATATAGCGCTTTGAGTGTCATAAGAAGTACGTAAGTATCTACATATTCACTAGTTTGCATCATTTTTGCAGAACGAAAATTGTGCAAAGTTCTTAGGTAATTTTGGACCGCTTATTATGAAATTAAATGCTCTATATATAGACCAGAAATTCTGTCTCTAGTGCTTTATATTTTTCCGCACGCAACTAATCCCAATCACCAATCACTTTCACAAACTTGGTTGCTTCTTTGCCAATTTTTTGGAGAACGAAACCCCGATCACAATAATAGCAGCAATAACTAAAACAGCACAAAAGCAAATTTGTCAAAACAAATTGCCTGCACTTAAGCGGAAAAACTAAAGTATATCCTTTTCGCCATTACACACACACACACACACACACACACACATATATATATATATATATACACGTGCATAAGTACACGCACCAATACAACAATAAAATGTACATTAATCACAGTGAACAGAATAAAAAAAAAAACAGAAAAATATCACTGCAACAGCAACAACATTATGATGCTCCCCAGTAGGCAACTGAGCAGGGCCTATCCCGGGGAATGCCTGCTAGAATAGTAGCATCAATATATGTGGTCTTCTTCTTGCCTATTCCAAGGGATAGGTGGGACGTCACTTCTTGGATTCTATGCGAAGCTACGAAAAAGATATGTATTATTAAAGTACAAAAGGAAGGGGTGTTTGCTACAGAAAAAGGTAGTAAGCTCAATAGCCTTTGGATTGTAAGGGAAGACAACTGGTAGTGGTTTGCCACGAAGTTTTACCAGAGACTGTCTGATATCTCGGCTGAGATTTTAGATTGGCCTTATTTACACCATTGGCAAACTATGTCCTCACACATAACTTTATTGGTAACTATTTGGTACTTAAACTGTATCATTACTTACTTCCTTAGATGGCCATAACAACCCGTTGTCAGGTTACGGCCGACCTCGCCAGGCGCCTCTGTTTTGCACGCGCCTTCTCCAATCATTAATGCCAAGCGCGGTTAGGGCTTCCTCAGCTTGGTCTATCCACCGGAGGCATGGTCTCCCTCTTCGTCGTTGACCGGGGACCTTCCCTTCGAATACCTTTTTCGCTGGAGCTTCTTTATCCATACGATGGACATGACCCAACCAGCGTAGTCGCTGTATTGTTATACGCTTAACTATGTCAATGTCGGCGTAGAGCTCATACAGCTCGTGGTTCATTCGAATGCGATAGTCGTCGCCAACTCGAACAGGACCAAAGATTTTGCGGAGAACTTTCCTCTCGAACACCCCAAGAGCGGCTGCGTCTGTTGTCGAAACCACCCATGCCTCAGCGCCATAAAGAAGCAGAGGTAGAATGAGCGTCTTGTAGAGTGTTAGCTTTGTCGATCGAGAGAGAGCTCTGCAACGTAATTGCTTACTGAGACCGTAGTAGCACCTATTAGCAATTGTTATTCTCCGCATAATCTCCAGACTGACATCATTGTTGCTGGTTAAAAACTGTATCATTGCAATTTCTTAATCTAGTGGCCGTTCTAAAATAGCAAGAGATGTGGGTGGATCTCTATTCAAACCAAAGGTGGAGTTATGTCCATAAACATTGCTTTACTTGGTAACTGTTTCCAAGAGCAGTCGCCCTATGGTTAGGGACGTATAAAAAGTAATTCAACTGTGGGAAGGCACACCGTGGCCTTAATCCTCTCCAGGCAGGCAGTCACGTTAATGAAACCAAGGCAGCTGTGATCTGTCACAGTTGTATCATGGAAGATACTCATCGTCCTAAAATTCAGATTTTGAAGTGATGGCGCAACATGAAACTAAACATTCTAGACAGGAGTTCACGTAAAGTACAAGACGCATCTGTACCTTGCAATAGAAGGCATGCTTCTAGGGAAATTATTTCTCTGTTTTCTCTTGAAAATCGTTTAAACATAACGACTTATCTCCAACGTTGCAAAGCCAATTTTATCCCACACATGCCCTATTTTTATCACTGCCACGGAAGGTCTTCTTTGTTCGGCAATCCCATATAAAGTTAAAGGTTAGTTTAAAAGGAACTATAAATAGCTGCTCATTTACAACGAAGGCATTCGAATAGCGCTTCTTACTCCTGTTCTTGCCTATTGGGTTATAAAAGACCACAACTTTTGTAGTGTAGCATTTTCTCGGAAAGAGAACAAAAATGTGGAAAATTAATTAAATTCGCATCACACAAAATGTTTAAACCAAAAAAAAAACAGCAGATAAAACAGTTTCCTCATTTTTAAACATGGCTTCCATCATGACAGCTACCACACACAAAATACACCTATACACGCATACACACACACACAAACCAATACAGGAAGCGCACATAAATCCATAAAAAATGAAACATCATCATCACATTTTTTTATTTATATCATGTTTTTTTTTTTGCTTTTTCTTGTTTGTTTTTATTCGTGTTCTCTTTTATTAATGAAATAAAATTTATTTTCCATGCTCTGCTCATCGCTTTTCTTATGCCGCCTATCTCCGCTGCTGCTGCCACCGGTTATTTTCCTTCGTGTACACGCATACTTATCTCAACTTACCCATACACATGCACACCATTGTAGTATTGGATGCTGAGCAAAATCGGCGAAATCCGTCGAGATGAAGCGTGTCTCGATTACGCCGGACGTGAAGTAGTGCTGTATCCCTGCCACGGTAGCAAAGGAAATCAGGTAAGCAACATAAAAAAGTCTGTCTTAGGGTGGATGACATTTTATAAAAAAGTATTTAAATTTATTACAAATTTTTACTATGTAACCTTCTTAACGTGGCTGCTTAAATATTTTACTGAAGTTCTATGTTGAAATTCAAGACAGATCAATTTTTAACTCAAATCACCCACTTTTTGGTAAAAATTCCATTTGGAAGTCAATTTTTATGAAAGTTTTGTTAACGAAATTTCTTTATCATCGCGACACTTTCCTTATTAAGATCAAATTACCAAATTTGCAAAATACTGAAAAGTACGTTCTTTAATTTACAAAGCAAGACAGCAATTAAACACAAATTTTCAATTTTATCTAAGCAAATCAGCGCACAGTGGTGTGAAATTAAGTTCTTTTGGATAAAATCCATTTCTCAGCTCAGCAAGCTTAAACTTCGTATTACTCGTATAAAGCTCTAAGAATCCTTGAACAGGAATTCACAGCATATGTTTTGATTGTAAAATGTTCTATCCAGCCGCCTGAATTCGAAATTTTTTCCACCATACTAAACTAGGACTTGTAGAGGGAATACGAAATTGATTTTGGTAAAAAAGTTTCACATGATGAAATTGTTTTGAGTAGTTTCGCTTCGGTCAGATTTAATTCTTAAGAAGTTTTTTTGGTTTATGCTCGTTTACAGGAAAAGGATGCCTTTAATCAATTAATATGTAAAAGAAACGACCGAGGAACGAGGAAATACCGACAATTTCAAAAAAAGTCCTTCAGATTTTTTTTTCCATATTTCCAATTTTAACATGAAAAAGTTCAAATGACGTTTACTTTGACAAATGTTGCTTTTCAGCAAGATAAAAAAATATGAGTCTCTCAAAATTGAGCATGCCTGTAAGACTTAAGCAAATTGATAACATTGTTGTGGTCCGCCTTAGTCGATTTGAAAAATAATGTGCATTTATAAGAAACAATTTTTTTTTGCATTGGTGTTAATAAAATCCTCTAGCCTTTAAATGCATAATTTTTATTTTTTGTTTTTTTTTGTGAATACAATATATTTAGTAGACATGATTATTATTATGCAGGAAAAGGTAAAAAAAAATTTTATTTAAAAAAACAACCTGTTGCAGATATGCAACACCATGCACTTAGTATATTTTAATATAAAGGACCTAAAGCGATTTCTCAAAACTATTAACTGTATTGAAGAAAAGAAAAATTTTTACATAGAAAAATTATATTATGTATGTATGTACTTAGCTTAGAAAATCACTTTTTACACATCAAAAAAAAACTGTAATTCTGATATCCAACAAACTTCAGCGAACTTTCTCGCAGTTCTACAGCACCATGCATTTAAGGGTTAGACATAAACTATAAACATATTTTCATTAAAATTACACTACTCAACAAGATTTTCCACAATGTTATCCGATAATATTTTCCACGATGAAAATTTCCGTAGAATCTGAAAATCGTAATGGTTTTTTCGAGAGCACATACATACTTCACATAAATGCTTGTAAGAACTTTAATTGTCAGCCAAAACAATTTTTATAGTATAGAGGAGAGTCTTAGAAGCATTTTAAGGCACAAAATGTGTCAACAGTATTAATGTTATGGCTGTTAGGTTTGAAAAAAGTTTAAAAAAATCCTATCCCAGCTGTATCTCGATTAAATTATGTGGTTTACAAAAAGTATAACTTGATTATTTAACTTCAAACACCTCAAGAAAGGAAGAATCTTCAACCCATAGCAAGCAAACAATAATCCAAATATAAAAGGAAATAAATAAAAAATAGTATTACATGTGTATAAATTAAGTAAAAGTGCTTACCTTAAAATGGCCATTAAGCGAGGAAATGATAAGCTACGATTTTGCGATTAATATTTTTGAACTCTCCGGACACTAAATAATAATTGTGCACTGTCCGATTTGGGTGAAAATGTTTACAATCTTGATCTGACTTGAAGCGAACAGTGCGTAAAGGAATACTTTTTTTATATGTTTTAAGTATTTAGAACAATGCCGCACAAATAGTGCGAAATCCAAACTTTGAGTGAATTTTAGAACTCCCTTTATTAGTTTACCAGACAGCAAAAGTCGGTATTAAATAACGAAAATTTTAGCATAAAGCTTTCTTTAAAATTATTTTACAGTACTTAGCATAGAATAGAGTAACTTCGGGTATTGTGATATGGGTATTTTTGTATTTTAAATTACACGTAACTTTTATAGCATAGCTTTTACTTCTTTATGTATTATGGTTTGCTGATGCATTGTGCAGTAAATTACGACTTCGGAGCTCTATAGCGTAAGCCAATCTGAAGCTATTTCAACAAAATGGAAAAAAGCCAAGTGACATCCCTTAATGAAATTGGCGGGTAATGTGATATATAGCGTTCGGATAATGTGATATACCATCATGAAAAGTATAACAAGTATAAAACAGTAGGAACTAAAAATACAATAACTTTACATCTTTCAATAGAATTTCCATAAAAAAGGAAACTAGATTTAAACTGAATCAAAAAGCGAAAAGCATAACATATTAAAGTCAGATAGATGACTCAAATTTATAAATTGCTTGCCGCCATTACTAAATCGCATTGCAGGCATTGAACTCAAGTCTGAATCATTGTATCCCTATGGAAGGCTTTGTTGCAAAAAGCACAGATATTGTCCTTGCTGGGTGAAGCAAATTTGACTATATCACATTACCCAAATTTCAGTTTTAATACACCCAGGTTATTTTTATTAAAACAGATTTCAGCAAATAAAGAACTCACATTATTTATTACGAAGTATGTTCACTCACTAACAAATTCAAGTACTTCGGCTATAATACTTACTTTTGTTTTGGGCTTCATTCACAAATGAAATGCAGGCAAATAAAATCTCGCCTTGTGGCTAGATCAATTTCACCATACTGAGACCAAAAACTATGAATGAGAACGTCCAAAACCTTGCAGCACGTATCTTTTTCCGTTACTGCTATGTTGACAAAAAAAATTTTGTCGAGAGTGGTTTATTTAAGGAAATATGATGGCATATCACATTACCCGACCATATCTCAATACCTCGAAGTTACTCTACAGATTGTAGGGCAGTTAAGTAAAGCTGTTATACTTTCATTCATATTTAATTTGTCTCAATTACCGGCTTAAGAAGAATAAAATTAGAAAGTACTTAACATATGTACTTAGATCAAAATCATAGACGGAAAAAATTTGATTTGGATTACTTTTTGCCGATGAAAACGTTAAACTTTTGATATGATGAATATTCTAAGCCACTTATGAATAATAGTTATAAGGATTGCTCCATTAGATGAGAAAATTGTACTTTTACTGAGCATGTACGTCGCAAGTTGACAGACATGTGTCAGTTGCATGACAGCTGCTTTAAGAGTAAAAGAAGAGCAAAAATATTTTTAATTATTGTTTATTATTACTCGTATTTATTAAACTGTCGACAACAAATCAAAACAATAACAAGGGAACTGTCAAACGAATAATTGAACTATTCTTATAGGGAAAAACGGATTTAATGCCCCGTTGTGAAATACTAAATTATGGTCAAAATTTGTTCTAAAAAAAATTATTTATATCATCAAGAGATTTCCGTTTATTGTTTTCAGTAAAACAATTAAATTTTTATATATACTTACTAATTTACTTAGATGGCCATAACAACCCGTTGTCAGGTTACGGCCGACCTCATTAGCTCTCGCCAGGTGCCTCTGTTTTGCGCGCGCCTTCTCCAATCGTTAATGCCAAGCGCGGTTAGGGCTTCCTCAGCTTGGTCTATCCACCGGAGGCATGGTCTTCCTCTTCGTCGTTGACCGGGGACCTTCCCTTAAAATACCTTTTTCGCTGGAGCTTCTTTATCCATACGATGGACATGACCCAGCCAGCGTAGTCGCTGTATTGTTATACGCTTAACTATGTCAATGTCGGCGTAGAGCTCATACAGCTCGTGGTTCGTTCGAATGCGATAGTCGTCGCCAACTCGAACAGGACCAAAGATTTTGCGGAGAACTTTCCTCTCGAACACCCCAAGAGCGGCTGCGTCTGTTGTCGAAACCACCCATGCCTCAGCGCCATAAAGAAGCACAGGTAGAATGAGCGTCTTGTAGAGTGTTAGCTTTGTCGATCGAGAGAGAGCTCTGCAACGTAATTGCTTACTGAGACCGTAGTAGCACCTATTAGCAATTGTTATTCTCCGCTTAATCTCCAGACTGACATCATTGTTGCTGGTTACGGCAGTGCCAAGGTAGATGAATTCCTTGACAACTTCTAACTTACAGTTGCCCGCTGTAACATGAGAGTCTAGATCCCGTGCTCTCTTGTTGTTGTTAGTAGACATCATGTATTTCGTCTTGCCCTCGTTTACCGTCAAACCTACTTTGGCTGATTCCTTTTCAATAGCAGTGAAAGCAGCAGAAACATCTCTCTTACTCCGACCGATAATATCAATATCATCAGCGTACGCAAGGAGCTGAACACCTTTGAAGAAAATGGTGCCATTATGATGCACACCGGCTTTTCGTACGATCCCCTCCATAATGAAATTGAAGAGATCGCACGAGAGCGGGTCGCCTTGTCTGAAACCTCGCTCGGTATTAAAAGTTCCGGAGAGGTCATTCCCTACCTTGACGGAGCTAAACGTATTGCTCAACGTCATCCTGCAGAGCCTTATCAACTTTGCAGGTATACCGAACTCAGACATTGTTGCGTATAGGCAATCCCGCACTATATATAAGTTAAAGTAAAAAAATTCAAATTCAACCCCTTAAGCAGATGGGGACTACGTGTCTGTCAATGGTTCCGAATTTCGTTCCATAAGAAAATTACGTATTTGCATGTCGTATTCTGGATTCATCATTCTAAGCTATTAAAAGTATTATATTTTAGTTGCACACTTCTATATTTTTTCAATTTACAGGTAGTCCCCGATTTACGACCGTTCGACTTACGACTATTCGCACTTACGACCAATTTTTTTTTTCAATTTTTTTCATAGAAAATGCTTAAAATAGTTTCGGGGAATCCCTAAAATACAGTGCCGTGCAACTAATTAGAAACGATCTTGTGCACTTTTCAAACGTATTGAAAAAACTTTAAATCAGTAAGCCATGAATTTTTTTTTTTTTTAATAATTTGCCAAATATGCCAAACTCGACTTACGACTTAATCGACTTACGACCGATGACTAGGAACCTATCTCGGTCGTAAGTCGGAGACTACCTGTATTATAAAGTGTGATCCCTCTAAGCACGAACACTCAACACGCATGTAAACTCAAAAACTTGTTTATGGGAACACTCCATCTATGCAAATATGCAAACGAATGAGCAATGGCAATTTGACAGATTGGTCAGTATTATATTTCGTTCCAACAAGATTAAATATTTCAAAATAAGTAGGATTAAGTAAATAAATAAGAAAGCAAATAAATGAAAAAAAAAAAACAAATATTCTAATAATTGTGCTTTCAATATATTTAAAAATTCATATGCCAATTTCAAAATAAATTTTGAATTGGCAGTAAATTGGTTCGACAAACAGCAGAACTGATTCACTTTCCAACTTTTTGGGGCTACTTGCTCCTCAAATTTGGCGTGGGTAAACTTTGCTCCATTTTGTCACGATAAAGTCCAGAAGAAAGGCTCTTACCTAGACTGTTCAAAGATTCACTTGTTAATTTTACTGATATATTATGATTATGATTATTATTTAAAGTTTAATTTTAAGCCTTTTCCAATCTTCTAACGAGCACTAAAGTCCTATTTTTACGTATATGTAGAAATAAGAGCTGAAGACGGATCTTCTTACCAAGGTTATAATAACTTTGTTTGTACGATAGCTTCTACATTCTGTAATCGATTGGAATTTCTCTGTCCAATGATAGCATTCAGCCAAACATTAAATGTTTTAATTAAAATAATGGTTCACTCTTACGCACCAATAATGATAAAATATAATTTTATTTGGAAGGGGGAGTGGTGATATCCCAAAATACTTACGCACTCATAATCCTAGAGAAGAACCAGATTTCTGTGGTTGTTTTTTAATTGCATGTTCCTTCTGCGTATGGACGGATGCATAAATTAGAAGCAGAATAATTCATACGAAATGACATAATATGACGAATAGAACAGATTTGAATTTGAATTGAAATTATTACGGCCATAAATTCATAATTACGTTGAACACAACATAAGACAAAAAATGAATTGGTTGAATGGCTCTGAAACCATTTCAATTTCTGAAGCTAAAGATTTCATTTTAGCTGAATACAGCGTGTACAGAATTAATAAACAAAGCAAAACCTTGTCTAAGTTTAAACCTCTATATATTGAGAACCATTAACCATGTCATGTTTGACACCTTTTTTTTCTATTTAAAAATTTTTATTTCTGTACATTGAATCCCCTCCATATAAACTGTTTGTAAAAATGGAGTATAAATTTAAAATTTGGCAGAGCTGTTCTTTTGATAATATCAGAGCTTGTGGCAGACGGACTCGACCACCTGCCATCTATCCGAATGTTACTATGTAACTTATTTTGCTAATTTTGTATCATTTTTGATGTTCATGCATATTTATGGCAATTAAACATTTTTTTGCTTATTATGAAAAAAAAAAAAATCTTCATCATTATTTTCTTGTCACATGCCTTTAAAAAAAAATCTGGCAGACTCAAATTTTTGTCACATGCAACCAGCGTTGCCATTGTAGCAGTTTTAACTGCAAAACCAAGTTTTTTAGACACGCTGCAGTTTTATTTTGCAAACCACAGTTTTTTTATGAAATTATGACTAAAAAAAAAGGTCATAAACTTTTAATAACCACTAAAATTTTATATTTTCCAAAAAATCTGGTTTATTTCTGAGGTAGCAGTTTTTACAGTTTTTTTTTCAGAATTTGCAGTTTTCCCTAAAAAAAATCTGGCAACATTGCATGCAACGCATGTATGCAAACAAGTTGTCT
Source organism: Tricholauxania praeusta (assembly GCA_949775025.1). Lineage (NCBI taxonomy): Eukaryota > Metazoa > Arthropoda > Insecta > Diptera > Lauxaniidae > Tricholauxania > Tricholauxania praeusta. The sequence goes on from OX459031.1 coordinate 89,733,550, forward strand.
CCCTCTTACTAATAGGAAATAAGGGCGAAACACATCAAAAGCATGCATTCATTAAAGCATTTGACATATCATTTAAATACACGTGTGCTTATAAAGTAACGCACATAAAAAGTGAGCATGCATGAATGCTTCAAAATGCCTGCCTGAAGAGCTAAACAGAACTGGGACGTGCGATTTATCTTCAGTGGCAAATCGCATCAAAAAATAGAATTTATTATATTTCTCTGCGATAAGTTTTCTGGTGTCAGTTTTGTACTCACTACAAACGTATAGGAAAAACAAAAGAAAAATCGCACGTCCCAGTTCTGTTTTGCGCTTGAAGTTGGCAAATTTTCAACTTTTTAAGGCATCAAAGCATTGACAGATTTTGTGTGAGAGAATCGTATGGGAAAAGAGAGTGACAAAAACAAAATTTGTAACAATACATTTTTGCAGCGAAAATCGTATGGGAAAAGAGAGCGACAAATTTTAATAGATGCTTTCTATGTGAGATGAAAAGCATGCGACGCAAATGAGGTAGGAACTGCTAGTAATATGGCAGCGATTTATAATGATTCGCTACATTTATTATGGCCAGAGGAAATCAAATACAACTAAGTTTTGCTTGTGGTTACTGGTGCTGCATCTTACACGATGCCGGCAATGTCAACTTTACAAACTGTTTATCCCAAATTGTTACACATAACCTGTCTCACTCATGGGCTTCACAGGGTTGCTGAGTATGTACGTTCGCAGTTCAAAATCGTAAATGGTTTAATTTCAAACACAAAGGCTATTTTCATCAAGGTAATTCTTTAGGAAACATTGAAGTATTTTTCATAATTTTGTGTGAAATTCACACTTAAAATAGGCGGAGTCCACATACATATACGCCCAGCAAATGCATTATTCAAGCTTAAGAGAGGTGTGGTTTGTCTAAACATAAATATTATAATAAAAATGTTTATAGCTTTGAATTTTTCCAACCCTCTTCCAATACAACTCAACTCTTGTTATGGACAGAAATTCGACATAAATCTATGAAATTTTGTTGAAAGGCTTATATTTATAATCAGGAAATATTCTCTTCTTTTTTAATATTACGACTAAGCTATGATCATCACTAAAAGTCTAAGTGAAGTACAAATAGAAAAAATATAATTAAGTAAAAGGTATAGTAAATTTGTTCGAGAAATCAATATTTTCAAAAGTTTTTCATTCAATTTCGCAGAGCTCTAAGACCATATTTCCCTCACTCATATTCAACGATTAAGGAGGCCTGTTTTTGATGCGGAAGGTTTTAGTTTTTACGATTTTTTTTCGAGGAACCATTTTTTATTATTACCGATGCTTTTATGGTTTTGGATGCTATCCCGATCGCTTTTGAAATAAAATTTTACCTAAATAATGAATCAATTTTATGCTTTTCTTTCAGTTCTGGTCTTATAATAATGATACCAAGCATCTACGACATGGCCCATCAGACATGTGTCTTGCCATATCCGAGAATAAAGAGAAAATCATTGTGGAAGAATGCAATGCAAGCCAACAGCGACAGCAATGGAAACTTGAGAACTATGACGCTTCGAAATTGTGAGGTTATGTTTTTGCCAATGGCACAAATATACCAACGCAAAAACGAGGCAAATAGCAGCAACGACAAGTGCAATATGGCAATAATTATCCATGGCTATAAGTTATGATCGAAAACTTCACCACGAAACTACAAAAGTTCAAATGAACATCATGCAAACTATAGCAACACAAAAATGTAAACACAAATAGTTTTTTTTTTTTATTATTAATGACTTAAAGTTTCGAGCGTGACTATTGTACAGTAATTTTACAATATTTTATATATATACATACATATTAGTAGAGAAACAGGAAGATACGAGAGTAAAAATCATATATATTAAGTTTAACATAAGTTAAAAGTTTCATAAATGTATGTATAGCGAGTATTAAAAATATGATAATTATTTAGAAAAGTGGGCTGACTTTCATTATTTCATTATAAGTCTAATTTAGGTATAGTCAAAGTTTTTACTACTTCAACTATCTTCGCTTATTATCGTATCTTGAGAATGGTTCAATATCCGAAAAGTTTTGGTACACATACAACATGCAAGGTTCTTCGAAGTCACTTTTCAGTGTTGATGCAGGTAACATTACTTTTTCGGAATTCAATTGACACTCCCTAGAATTCGGTAGATTATTGAAAAATAAAACAAATTAACTTTTGAAATATCAAAACCTGTTAATAAAAGGAAAGCCCCCATATATTTTCTATGGAAAATAAAAGGGAAATGAGCGACCTCTAGGATTCAAAATTAAAAGCTAAAGTTGGCTGCTAATGGTCTTATTCGACAAAAATATTAAAATTAGAGATTGTACTGCGAATTAAATCAGTCCGATTTGGGATGTTGTAAAACGATGACAGTCTGGAAGCCCATTTTTTTAAATAATTACCAAAATTATTTGTTTTTTAAAGATTATTTAATGATATGTACTTATATACAATAAACCTATTTCTTTTATAGTACGTATATGTAGATATTTAATCGCATATATCATTTTCTATTTGAAAAAAAAAAATGCAAAAATTAAAATCGTAGATAAAAACAAAAATATTAAAGAAAGTTACTTAAGTCTAAAATTCGTATGTAAAAAAATTAATTTAGCAAAATGTAAGCAATAAAAAACTTAATAAATTTTATGGTGGCTTAACTTAACCCCTTAAGCTTGCTTTCAGAGTATGAAAAACATTAATTTTTGCTTCAAAAAGTTAAGGGTTAGGTTAAGTACCCTAATTACTAAATCTGTGAAAGGGTTAGTGATACCTTAAGAAACATTCCTTTTTTAGTTTTTGTTTTACAATTAATCCTCATGTCTTGACGCTGCGCGACTAATGCAAAGCACTTTGTGCTTTCACACAGGCTTAAGCACTTGTCCCCAACGAAAGCTTGCTGCTCTTAGAAATGTATTTGTTGTGTGACGAGAGCTTAAAGCTTTTCAACAACTACGCAATTAGTTATTGTACGTGTGTGGCCAATGCAGTTTTTAAATTTTGTTACTTAAAAATTCTTAAGGAAACCTAAATATTTATATTTAATTTATTTTAGAAAATGCACTCTTGCCCAAAATTAAACAATATAAATATGTACCTAGTTTTGCACAAATATTATTTTTTAACATATTTATTTAAGTGCTTAAACAGTTGCCATTCCAGTTTTTTAGTAAAAAAAGCAAAGCTTTCAAATGCATTTAATAAAAATTTCCAAATAATTCTAAATTCCAAACATATCCCGATTAAGAATCGTAATGTTTTGTTATAATTCTTTGATGTTCCATAATATGTATGAGTTATAAAAAATTTTAACGAACATACAGAGCAATCAATATTGTATTCTTAAATTGAGTAAATTTATAAAAAATAGTGATTTTTAAATAATTAAAAAATTGTTCATTAATTTTTAATTAAAGTCCGTGCCTTTTACAATAAATAAAACATTAATATTAACATTAAATATCTAACTAAATATAAATCGTGTGTAAATGTTAAGGCGTTAACCTGTAACATTTGTTAATTAAGCGTTGTAATCGATATCCTGTATTATAGATCTTCCTGTAAATATTGTAAAATGTTAAATTTTAGCATATCTCATTAACAATGAAATATATCAAGTACTTATACGTTAGTTAAACAAACAAAAACAAAAATGCAATATCAATGCTGCAAAACTAATAAGAATGAATGAATTGATAATTCTGAAAATGAAACAGCATATAAAACACCTTTAATTTATATGCAAGCAATTTTAAATAAAGAGAAAAGTTGAAAAATAAATTTATTTGTTGTTGTTGTTTTTTTGTTGCTGCGATTTGTCAGCAACGCTTTAAATGCGAAAAATGCAGGCATTATAATGTGATTAAGATATCCTACCAATGCATTGTGGGTGAAACAAAAATATTCTTTGGCATAAAATACTTATAAAATACATGAAAATACTTGAAAATTGAAAAACATAGTTCAAATTTTGAACTTCATTGGTCATAATCAATAGATATACGCAAAACAAACAAAAAATTGAACCATGAACCACCCCCACTTTTCTCACCTATTGTTAAGGTACAATATGTATCAGAGAACGTCAGTGAGCCACTCATCATTTTTCCCATTCATGAATCTGTTGAATCTTTCAGCTGATTCAGACAGATTCACCACTCGCAAAAAATTTAGTAAATCTAGCAACCATTACGTCTCACTGCAAAGTCTGTGAATCCGAGTGTGTTTCAGAATCATTTCTAGTGAATCCTGATTCATTTCATTTCATTCCGTATGATTATATGAGCTACTCATGAATCAAAGGCACATATTGTATCAAAAAAGTTTGTGATACTCGCGTGGAACATTTTGGCAAGTTTTTCAAAAATGTGGGGAAAGGTCGAAAATTGTGCTTTGACATAATTTAGAGTAGCTCCGTATCCTGGAAAGCACCGTTTTTGACCCGTTTTCGAAAATTTTTTCATATGCTAAAATCGATAGAAAATTGCCGAAAATGGATCTTAGACATCACTTAGGGTGGCTCGGGACCTCGGAAAGGACAGTTTTTGACACATTCTCGAAAAAATTTGTTTCTTGTAATTAATGGGGAAAGGGCGAAAATGGATCTTGGACATCATTTAAGGTGGCTCCGTTTTTGACCCATTTTCAGGAAAAATTTTTTTTTTCTGTTACAAACGGAGAAAATTGAAAATGTATTTTGGACATCATTTAGTGTGGCTTCAGAGTCCGGCCCAGGGAAAGGACCGTTTTCGACGCATTTACGTAAATTTTTTTTTTCTCTTATTAATGGGAAAGTTCGAAAATGGATTTCGGACATCATTTAGAGTGGCTCCGGAGTCCGGTCCCGGAAAGGACCGTTTTTGAAGGTGGTTTCAGAAAAAAAATTTCTGGAAATTGGTCAAAAACTGTCCTTTCCCGGGGCCGGACTCCGGAGCCACTCTAAATGATGTCCAAAATCCATTTTCGATCTTTCCCATTAATTACAGAAAAAAAAAATCCGAAAATGGGTCAAAAACGGTCCTTCCCGGGGCTGGACTTCGGAGCCACCCTAAATGAAGTCCAAAATACATTGTCAACATTCCTCCATTATATACAGAAAAAAAATTATATCAGAAAATGGGTCAAAAACGCTCCTGCTAGGGTCCGAGGTCACCCTACATGATGACCAAAATCCATTTTCGATCTTTGCCTATTAATTACAGAAAAAAAAAAATAATAACATAAAAAATGGGTCAAAAACAGTCCTTCCAGGGTCCGGAGCCACCCTAAAAATTTTTCGAAAATGGGTCAAAAACGATCCTTTCAAAGGTCTGGTGTCACCATAAGTGATGTCCAAAATCCATTTTCGACCTTTCCCCATCGATTGGAAAGAAAAAAACAGTTTTTCTGTACTACAGTTCAACATAAGTGGCTGACGCTATTCATTGCTTCAGGAATCTGAATCCATGTGAGTGTGAGCTTTACACGCAGTCACATTCATGAGCCCAGAGCTACTACAAGCTCAGATTCATGAGCAGCATGTCATCTACGTATTCACTATTAGTGAGTGTAAGTATGATTCACCCTCACTGTTTGCATGCACAAGGCACACTCATACTATTGGTAGTGGCTCAAAACCCTCAATGAGCTACTCAATGACGTTCTCTGATATACTTTATAATATGAACATACCTTATATAAGTACTTATGATTTTGTTTAGTTTTATTTTATACTGTGATATCTAATTACGAATGAGGACTTGAGATCGTTGAGAGAATTGTTGTACCTTGCCTTTTCATCAGGCCTGTACCAACCCAGGGGCTGGGAGAGGGGCTGGGAGAGGGGCTGGGAGAGGGGCTTGGCCTCCTCACTCGTCCCACTTGCCCCTCACGCATTTTTTAGAAAAACTTAAGGAAAAGTTGAAACCAAAAGTAACTAAGAAACTTATTTTTATAGTTCATACTGGGCTTATAGTTTATTTTTTTTAAAACAATAACAATAAATAACTTTCTAAAATAGCTGTATGCGATCTTTCAGTGCATTGAATCTTTTCAAAACCATGCCTAGATTAATAGACTTAAGTAGTTTGTGCTCGAAAGCCATTCGATCCATCAGTCGACATGCCCATCCGTTGTGGCCGCATGATTCGTGTTAACGCCGAAAATGATGATTCGCATAATTGTACACTTTTTTCATTCCTTGACGCACCTTATACAGCTCTGTCAGCACAATCGCACATTGATCCCAAATCGTGTTTTTTGGTTTGCACTAGAGAGCGCGAATCTTGCCAAAAATGAACAATTTTATTTAAATGAAATCTCAGTAAAATGTCAATAAATCATCCGAGGTTGAATTTAAAAAAAAAGGTACTATTTTTTTATTTTAAGTTGAATTCCAAAAAAAAGGTTTTGATATTTCTTTTAGGTTCAAAAATGGCTTTAAAGCGCAAGTCTTGTCAAAAATTAACAGTTTTTATACCCTACACCGAGGGCATATTCACTTTGTCTCTCCGTTTGTAACACCTTGAAGGGGGCGTGGCAGGTATGGAAAAATACATATATTCTTGATCAGCGTCACCACCTGAGTCGATTTAGCGATGTCTGTCTGTCCGTTGAAATCAGGTTTACGGGAAAACCAAGAAAGCTAATTGAATGAAACTTTCACACACAGGTCACATCTTCTTGCAGGCATCTTGCTATTGAAAATGGGCCAAATCGGTTGACGGACACGCCTACCGCCCATACACTATGAAAATTTACCCAGGCCAATTTTGAAAAAAGTTGCAGCGATTTTGATGAAACTTGGTGATTTGGTGCACATGTGAGCCAAATTAGGATTAGGCTGGGTTTCAAGTTTCCAAAAGGTCGTGCAGGGGCGTGGCACAGCCCTAAATTTTATCATTTAAACTACCATATCTTGTAAGCCGCTCAAGAAATTGCGATGAAATTTGGTAAACAGATACATATCAAATATATCTTGAATTGAGATAAAAGTGGGCGGAATCGAGAAAATGGGCGTGGCACTTTTCAACTGTTAAAAATTTTGATTCTGTATAGCTCAGAATTGGCACTAACGATTTCCATTAAAATTATGGGGATGATGCCGCTGAAAGCAGTAATCAATACAATCTTAGCTACTTTACTGAAAAAACTCGCTCAAGGGCGTGGCACCGCCCACAATATTTACAAACGTTATATAAAGAGAACTAACAACGTAATCGTTATGAAATTTAATGAGGTAGATATACTTCCTATAACGTCTCTTATAACAAAAATTTGCTTCAATAGTACATGTGGGCGTGGCACCTCCCACTTAAGCAAAAAACGTTTATTGTTATAGATAGTGTGCTATGAGAGTAATCTTCATAAAATTTTGTGTATAGATGTCAGTTACTATAAGCTTTAAAAATAAATGAATTTTGACAGGATTGCATCAGTGGGCGTGGCACCTCCCATATAAACATAAATTTGTAAGCGCTGTTTTAAGTGAACTATTGCAGCAATTGCTATGAAATTTAATGTAAGTGGTTCAGTTGCTATAGAGTATATCTAAATCAAAATTGGCTGAAATAGCACCAGTGGTTGTGGGGCCTCCCATACAAGTAAAATACGGTAAGTGGCATATTTATCGAAATATGTGAGCAATCATACTAAAATTTGGTGTAAGAGGTATTTCTGGATCAAAACCGGGCTGGATTGTACGAGTGGGTGTGTCAACGCCCTAAATTTTAAATTTAACTGCGGCACATATCACAAACTATACAAGCTATTGTGCTGAAATTAAATATGAGGATGTCGATCACGAATATAGTTTATTGAACCAAAAGTAGGCGGAATTGGACAAGTGGGCGTGGCATATTTCAAATTTTTCATTTTTATTCGATTTTTTCAACATTTTCCATATTCTTTCGACTTTTTCAACCCTTTTTCAATATATCCTATATGTATTTGTTCGACGTGTTCAACTTTCTTCATTAGTTTCTTTATTTTTTCGACTTTTTCATCCATTTTAAATTGTTTCAAGTTGTTTCAAATTTTTAGAGTTTTTCAACCTCTCTCAACTTTTTTCAACATTTTTCAACCTCTGTCAACCTTTGTAACATTTCACATTTTTTTTTCGACTTATTAACGCCTTTTTAACATTTATTTAAAAGGTACTTTCAACGCAGTGTAGGGTATGTGAGTTTCGGCCTGGCCAAAGATAACACCTTAACTTGTTTCCTTTAATTAAAGCTTTCTAAAATTCCAACAAAATTGTTTTCCATATTCGGAGCCCGAAAACAAAATAAGTTTTTTTTGGGACCAGCCGAAAATCTACAACTTTCTTTTTTAAAGAAGAGCTAAACTTAATTGTCAACGAACCAGCGGACCCTGAATTTTGAAACAAAATGTTCGGTATTTATTTATTTTAAGTTAAAGGCCGAAACAAAATTTTTGGGTTCAAAAAATGCTAGAGCGTGCAAATCTTGTAGGAAATGAACAATTTATTTTTTAATAAAAGCCAACTAAATACTTATAAATCGTCGGTGGTCGAAATTTGAAATTTTTTTTTTTTCGTGTTTAAGCTAAGTCCCAAAAAAAATTTTTTTTTTGAATATTTTTGTGTTCAAAAACGGCATTGAAGCATTTTTGAGAAAAGGCAAAAGAAAAGTTGACGATAAAATTTCCTGTCTCTAGTTATTTTTCAACCCATAAATTATTCAATAAAATTGTTTTTTTTTGTCTTTTCTGAAAAATGTCCAAGAATTTATTGGAATGTCAGTGAGCTTTGATTCAAAGCAAAAAATTATAAATTTCGGACGAGATTTGCGCCCTCCAGCCATCCTTATTTCATCAGCCACGGTCATTTCAGTTAATACGCTATGTGGGCTTTAATTTCTCCAACAGAATGATATTTATCGAAACTCTTTAGTGATCTCATATTTCCAATCATCGTATAAACAGCCCCACGGTGGGCTTTAACCAACTTTAAATGATAAGTTGAGTTACAACAAACACTTGAATGTGGAATTATTTGGGATGTTAATCAAAGTAGAAATGCATCAGATGGAAAAAAATCCTTATAGCTTTTTTTTTACGTACGTGTATAACGTAGGTATGAAGTTTAAGAAGCATTCGATTGAGCTCAAATTTTGACACGTTAAAGAACGTAAAAAGACAGTCTCACAGCCCAAATTTCAGCTCCCTATACATTTGGGGTCTTGAGTACTGTTAGATCAAATTTCGAAAAAAAAACGCAATTTTTGCGAAAATAGCCAAATTAAGTGTTTGATATCTCTGGGCCTGGTCAACCATTTTTTCTATATGGTATCTCATTTAAAAGCGAATAGATAGACAACATATTACGATAGGTCTTAAATATTATGAATACAACTACGTTTTAATACACCATTTTCAAAACTGTAATTTTTTACAAAGACTTATTTCACTTAATCGAGTCGCACAAATAGATCTTAAGGTCTAGAAGACAAGGTTTTTGCTATGTAAGATGACATAGAAAAAAAAATAAATATCCATAGCTTTAAATTTGAATTTGTCGACTTTTACTGGGTGTTTTTTTTAGAGATTTGTTTTTCGAATAGAGATAAAACTGGCATTTTATGGTCAAATCTGGCACCTCTAATGTCATTTATGTTCAGTTTGGTTTGCCATTTCATCATGAACAGGTTGACAAAAGAACAACGCTTGCAAATCGTGCAAATTTATTTCGAAAATAATGGTTCAGTTCGCGAAGTTTACCGCAAGCTCCGTCCATTTTATGGTCGACATAATCGTCCATCAGAGCAATTAATTCGGTTAACCATGGGTCGTTTTCGCACTACGTTTACTCTATGTGATAATACGCATCCGCAGAGACGTCGAACAGTGCGCACCGAAGAAACAATTGCCGCTGTAGAGCAAAATGTTGAAGAGGACCCGAATGAATCGATTCGCCACCGTGCACAGCAATTGGAGCTTTGTCCATCAACTTTATGGAAGATTTTGCGCAAAGATCTTGGCTTGCGACCTTACAAGATCCAGCTTGTACAAGAATTTAAGCCGCGAGACCATGCAATGCGTCGTGATTTTGGTGTATGGGCCGAAAATGAGATTGATCTCGATGCTGATTTTCATCGCAAAATTTTGTTCAGTGATGAGGCTCATTTTTGGTTGAATGGCTACGTCAACAAGCAAAATTGCCGCATTTGGAGTGAAGAGAATCCACATGAGACCCTTGAGACGCCATTACATCCACAAAAACTGACTGTTTGGTGTGCTCTATGGGCTGGTGGAGTCATTGGGCCATACTTCTTCCGAAATAATGCTGGAGAGTCAGTTACCGTTAATGGAGACCGGTATAGAGCCATGATAACCGACTATTTTGTTCCCGAATTGGATGGCATGAATGTGGATGAGTTGTGGTTCCAACAAGACGGCGCTACATGCCACACAGCGCACGTCACAATCAATTTATTGAAGGAAACATTCGATGAGCGCATAATTTCGCGGAATGGACCTGTCAATTGGTCACCAAGATCGTGTGATTTGACACCATTGGATTATTTTCTTTGGGGATATGTGAAGTCGCTCGTCTACGCCAACAAACCAGGGGACTTGGAAGCCAACATTCGTGGCGTTATTGCCGACATACGGCCCCATATGCTCGAAAAAGTGGTTCAAAATTGGACCTGCAGAATTGGCTTTATTCGAGCCAGCCGCGGCCACATGCCCGAAATCATATTTAAACATTAATGCCATAAAATTATCCTTCCAATAAAGCCAAATTGATGGACATTAAAACGATTTTCTTGCGTTTTATTTCAATTCGAAGCTCTATACCTCTAAAAAAAACACCCTGTAGAACTAAAATTTTTGAAACGAGCTGAAAACTGCTATTTCCAGGTCAAAATATGACCATTTCTCAGGATCCCCACCACCTAGAGAACTGAAATTTGAGCTGTGGTTCCATCTATTAAGGTTCTTTGGCGTGTAAAAATTTTATACATATGGGGCATTTCAGGCGAAGCGGACAATGCAAAAAAAATGAGATTTAGGAATTTGTCCATATTCGGCTTAATTGCACTTCTAGAAGGTGTAAACGCTTAATTTTTTTTATATAAGGCTTAGTTTTCAAGTTTTGAACTTCCAAAAATTGACAAAATATGAATAATGGATTTTTCGGAAGCAGTTTTTCGAACTTAACAAAATTTCAATTAAATATGAAACATTGTGGTTTCAATAGGAAATTTACTGCTCTTTTCAATTAGGAAATTTAATTTTTTTTCTTGTGGAAAACCGGAAGTGAACATTTCATCTCAGAATTGAAGTAATTTCGACATATTTTATTTTTTTTTATTTAACTTGAAAATAAAGCATAAAATATACCGGTAATATGCTAAAAATTTTTTAACGTGATCTACATTAGTTTACGAGATATATGAATTGAAGTGCATACGTGCCGCACTTTGTATGGGACGTGGCAATTTCTTAAGTACTTTAATTTATTTATGTATCTCCTTAACTAATAACGATCACGTTAAAATTTTTTTTGTGAAACATTTATATTCTTAAGGCTTTTTTTAAAAAATAAAACATTTAAAAAATATTATGTCGAAGTTACTGAAAATTTGATTTAAAATTTTTACTTCCAGTTTTCCATACTTCAAAAAATTTAAAATTCGAATTTAACTAAAAAATTAAAAAGAGCATCCTTTTTACTAGTTAAATCAATATTTTTTATATCTATTATATAAAATTCATTTTTTGTCCGTCTGTCTGTCTGTCTCTTATGCACGCGGAAACTATCCAGCCGATTTTGATGAAATTTTTACAGTATGTTAGTATCGATCGGGCGGGTGTCATAGGCTATAAAACTTTTATTTAGGGTGCATATTTAGGGTGGCCCTCATACACAAATATTTTCAAAATAGCGATTTCTCAAAGACAGGCAAATCGATTCTCATGAAATTTACACAGTATGGCTTTTATGTTAAGGGGTACAGATTTGATGGTAAAAATTTTATTTAGGGTGCGTACTTAGGGTGGTCCTCATACAAATATATTTTTAAATATCATTTTCACGAAGACAAATAAATCGATTCACACCGAATTTACACTACGTACCTCTAATGTTAAGAAGCATAGCTTAGGCCACAAAACTTTTATTTAGGGTGGCCCTCATACACAAATATTTTAAAAATAGCATTTTCTCAAAGACTGCTTAATCGATTCTCTTGGAATTTACAATAATGGTTTTTATATTAAGAGGCAGAGATTGGATTGTAACAATTTTATTTAAAGTGCAAAATTAGGGTGGCCCTCATACACAAAAATTTTTAAATATCATTTTCACGAAGACAGGTTAATCGATTCACACCGAATTAACACCACGTAGCTCTTATATTAAGAGTCATATATAGGGCTTCAACACTTTTATTTAGGGTGGCCCTTATACAACAATTTTTTTTATATCATTTTCTCAAAGACCGCAAAATCGATTCTCATGGAATTTACACCATATGGCTTTTATATAAAGAATCACAGATAAGATCGTAAAAATTTTATTTCAAGTTCAAACTTAGGGTGGCCCTCATACAAAATTTTTTAAAATGTCATTTTCACGATAACAGGTTAAACGATTTACACCACGTAGCTCTTATGTTAAGAGGCATAGCTAAGGATACAAAACTTTTATTTAGGGTGGCCCTCACACAAAAAAATATTTTAAATATCATTTTCTCGAAGACCGCTTAAATCGATTCTCAAGGAATTTACATCATGTGGTTTTTATATTAAGAGGCACTGCTTAGGTTGTAAAAATTTTATTTTGGGTGCATACTAAGGGTGGTCCTCATACAAAAGTAGTTTTTAAATAGAATTTTCACGCAGACCGCACATCGAATCTACACCACGGTTGAGGTGAGGCGATGCGCACAGGGTAATGCTAGTTTTATTATAAATTCCTTGATTCCAATAACAGCGTTCAAAAATGACGGTCCTTAAACTTCGCCAATTCTTCAGAAGCCCATAACTCCTCATACGAAAAAAAAATATGTGTACACATTTATGTCTACTAGATGTATAACTTACCGGAACATTAACAAATTTCACGACCTCACTTTATTTTCATTGCCCGCTTCGCCTGAAACGCACCATATGTGATATCATTAAAAAACAGTAAGTATGAAATTAAAAAAAAAAGCTCTAAGGATTTCTTTTGTTCTAGCGCATATATCGACTCTAACTTACATCCTTAACAATCCCCAATTAAAGTTTTTGTTGTAACTCACACTTTTATTAAAAGTTGGTTAAAGCCGACCGTGGCCCTAATGAGTGGAATAGAATCTTTGTTTCCAATCGCTCGGCCTCATTATTATATACCCCAATGCGCATCATAAGCCAAAATCGCACTTCCCCTGATTTTAAGACCGTTGGTTTTACTCTTCGCAAAATAAAAACACATTCCAATTACCGACATAACCGGGAGTGAAGTTCTTTAGTATACATATATTTCTTTGCTAAACAGTTGGTTGAGAAAAATAAAAATTTTCAAAGAAAACGTTATACATAGTTAAATTTGTTTGCCCCCCCATGCAAGGTCGGGTTGGTACGGGCCTGCTTTTCATAACTCTCAATGTTTCTGTAGCCTGAAAACCATATGATAGTTGTGTCGAGCTGGCTTTCCATCATAGCTAGTTTTTACATACATTGGCTCTACTAATTTAGATCTTTGATGGTGGCTTGGCTTTCGGAGAACCAATAGAGTCCGGCAACTTTCGTTTATCGCAGCCCTTGCTGTTGAAAGAGGCTAGTGCGCGGAAGAAACGGATATGCTCTTTTTGAGTAATGCGATGTCTTAGGGTTGCATGGTCATTTTTTTTTTTTTTTCATTGCATGGCAAGAGTCTCCGTTTTTCAATAGTCGCTGAGCATGGTTGCGATTTTAATCTGTAGAGTCTCCTTTCTACAATTTATGGCATTTGATTGTGAATAACATTTATGATATTTAAATTATAATTTCTGTTAATATTCATTACATTATTTTGATATTTTTATCACTCTATTGGTAAATGATTTAAATGATATCAGAATTACACGTGAATACAAATGCTGTATGTGTTTTTAATTGAAGCTAAACTAATATATTTCGATGGACTGGGACATCTTTGATATCAACTACGTTAACAGCCTTTGTAACAAAACCATGTGAAATGTGTAATATCAAAAGAGTTACAAAAGCAACTGCATATAAATGGGGAAAAAATGTAAAACATCAGAATTCGTTCATAAAAATTAAAATTTCAGATTAATCTTCCATAACGTAATGCTATTAGACCACACTGTATAGTCAAAGTAGCACTGTATTATTCAGCTCATCTAGTTTGAGAGCAACTGCAGGATATGCTGCTTTACATATTGACAGTTGAAAAGTCATGCAAAAATAAGGTTTCTACTCAAACTGTTAACATCTCAGTTGCTCCAAAACCATTTAACACTACACTAGTGTCTAAGTAAATGATACATGTTAAAATTTTAATGTAATATATAGGACAAATTTATTTTTTTTAATTTAATTTTAGACTCATGCGGCATATTTTTATTCATAGCTTCAACTTAAACTCCAGAATTTTGCTTGATCCAAGAGCGAAGAGCACCAACGTATGTATACATTGCAGGTCGTCCTGATGCTCCGCAACCGAATCCCCATGAAACCACGCCAAATAATTTTCCATCTACGGTTAGTGGACCTCCTGAGTCACCCTGACAGGAACTGACCTGCCCACTAGGATGGCCGGCACAAATCATGCGGTCAGTGACACCAGGAATATTTTGAGGATTGCAAAAGTCTCGACTCCATAGTTGCACATTGGCGAATTTCAGCTTATTGGGCAGCTCTAAGTTATCATTAATGGCACCAAACCCACTAATTGTAGCCATAGTATTTGCAGCAAAATTGGCATCAGATGAAGCCATACCGATGGCCTTAACATTGCCACCCATCGACACTGGTGAATTCAACTTGATCAACGACAAATCAAAGTCCTGATTTTGGGAATTATAACGTGGATGAATGACGAACTGTGAAATTCCATATGATTTGCCATCACCAGCTAACAAATCGGTGGTACCAACAACGACGCGCATTTGCGCTGGGCTTTGACCTATAGTACAGTGGGCGGCTGTAACAATTACCGTTTCCGAGATCAAAGAACCACCGCAATGATGACGTCCCCTCAGCTGCAAGGATATCTGGTGTGGAAATTGTCCTGGTGCTGCAAATTGACCACCGATAATACGTGTGCCACAGGAAATGTGACCAAAAGTCAAAGCTAAAAGTACGTAGACTAACATGGCGCGATATGACTGTGGAATGGACTGTGAATGTAGTTGGTAGAAATCGACAACTATTTATATAGTGGCAAACTCTTGCATGAAAATTAAAAAGAAAAAGCTGGTGAGTTTTATGCTTATGAAGGCTTGGTGCGTTCTCATTAGAGGGCGAACCATTTCAATGACAAGTTCTGGGTTAATGACTACTTACAAATCACTGCGTGAAGCCACCTACAATGTTGATAAGTTTCATTGTTTTTTTATTTTTTATGATTTTTTTTTTATCGGAAATTTCGTAAGGGCTTTTTTATGCTAGTGACCTATTTTAATATTCATAGCGTAATAAATACAAATCATTTATTTTCCTGTCTATTATTTATTCAGTACAATTATGCACATTAATTTTATATTTTGCGAAAATAAAGTATGAAATAAATAGTTGTTATAAATAAAAATACAAATGTAGGTATTTTAATTTTGAATTTGACACAGGCCGACAAAATAAAATATACATAAAATTTTATAAAAATTGCACTCATTTGAACTGATGTCCATTACAGATCATCCAAATGTTTTGCCATTTCTCTCTTTTGTAGATGTCCTTGTAATTTTGTACCGATACGAGAAATTCCTTAGAAATAAATTATATACATACATGTAGATTTTATTTATTTGATTTTATCGATTACACTGTGCGAAAAAATTAGACTTAAATGCTGGAGGAACATCAACCGATATCAATCCGGGGTTATTTGGGTTCACTGAGCTCGAATCTGTCATCAGATTTTGGCTTACGAGTAACATGGCTTACTTGGTAACACTGGTCTTCGGCAAAAATATTTCATAAGTGGGTTAAGAAGTGGTGCTGGAGGAGTAGTATAAATGAAAAATTGTTGTGTTTACATGAAGAACAAGTCGTAGCAGAGCGTTTGTAACCGTGTCAAAATCAGGTTATTTTACTGTTATCTCGAAATGCTGACAGGTAGGCCAAAATGTGATTCAAGCTCAGTGACCACTAATGTTCGACGCTCTTCGAATTTCAGTGCACATAGTAATATAATTATTTATAATTGGTCATGATTTCGTCGAACTTACACAGTCATTAGCAACTTTGGAAACTTAGATTGGTGTAATCAAGTTATCAGGTTTAAATTGTTCCATTTGTTGTCTTGTGATGTTTGCTTAAGGAAAAGCATTAACCGATTTGTGCAAGTTCAAATGAATATCAATGTTTGTTAATGACTGAGTAAGTTTGACGAAATAATGTTCAACTAAAAAACATGTAGATCTTATTATAAAATTATTTTTCTCCAATTTTCTTCAACTTTATTTTGTGGGTATGTTTGATGAAAGGCTTGAGTAAGCTACAACAAATTATTTTACGAATTATGGCGCATAAGATAGGCGAACTTGTAGGCGATAATTTGAATTTACTTGGTTTTTGTATTGTGGCATTTATTCATCGGATTTTGGTAGAACTATATATTTTTCTTTTTTTAAAATGTTCAATTATGCATATCGTCGTCTTAGAGTTAGGGTTGGTTCAAAGAGTTTTTAGAATTACTCTTTCATATCGTCTCAATCGTTTCTTTCTGTCTCTTACTAATTCAAAGATTTTGTTGGATGTATTTTATCACAGACACAAAAAATGTAAGGTTAGGTGAAATTTTTATTTTTGAAACGTGCTTTTAAATATTTACAACCAGGTTTTAAAGTAACATTTATTTGCATTGAAATCAATAAAAAAACATTTACATTTACGAGAATCGAACCCACGTGCTGTGGGTTATGAGTTCACAGTCCTAACCATTACGCCACGCTGCCTCATATATTCGTTTTTTTTATGATTCCTTTTGTTTACTGTGTCTACAATATTTTGTGTCAATAATGCAGGGTAATCTATTTTTTAAAATTTTCTCTTAATTTAATGCAAGTTTTTCTTTTTTTTATGGGGTTACTCTGTATCTTCAATTTTGGGTAAAAACCAAGTTTTAACTTCATTATGCGACTGTAATTATGGGCCATTAATTTAATGTAGTTTTTACTTTTTTGGGTCGTAAACCTACGCCTTTTTAAAGATAATGCTCCTAACTTGAACGCAAAGGATAGGATGCCAAGATTCAACACAAAAACAAATTGAATTCAAATTATCCCTTATTTTTGTAAGGAATTTTTTTTTAGCCAACTGTAGAAAATGCAATCACATTTATGTTTTCCCAAAGCCACAATCCCACAAGAGATTAACTCACCGGTCCAAAAAGTGTTTGTATAACTACATTTTCAGCAGCCAAGTTTTTATTTGTGGCCACATGTGTAATGACTAATGGTTTATTGCTCTAAAAGTGGAATACAAGTTTTTCATTAAACCTTCAATGGTTTGCAAAAGTAACAATTTACCGGCAATGGTGAGCCATCTGTTTCAAAGCGCTTCTTCGGATTTATGTGGTGGCACATCCAATTCGTAAAAGCAGCTGGAATCGCTTTGCCTGGACCACAATTCTAAATATTAGAATCCAATGATTTTTAAAATATCTTGTCAAGGCACTACTTAGAACTCACCTTCTTTAAGCATAGTCCCAGTGGTAAGTTAATTTCTCCAACTTTCCGTGACTCAAACGTTGTACGTATTATGGTCGAAAGGTCTGCCGATTTTGGAGTACTAAAAAGAAGCAAAGGTTCATCTTGCGTTTCCACGCACTCCAAACGGAAGGGCTGACCATATTTGAGCAACTCATTGGTACGATCCTTTTCATCACCGCTTATAATACGAAACGAATTCCGTACACAGGGCTTTACCGATGGCGCAATTGTCAACTCGCATTCATCGTTTATTTTCTGACTGTGACGCACTACTCGCTCATTGATGATGACCGATAGAGCAGGATGAACATCACTGTTATTCTCTTCACAGATGTGCATGCGGAGTGGCATCAATTGTACAATGGCACCGAAACGTATATTTTCTTTAGGTGCTTCCAGCTCTATCTCCTTGTGGAAATTATCAAAAAGTCTACGCGTTTTCTCCACGAGTAATTGACCACGATCGCGTAAGGTTCTGAAGGCCATTATTTTGTCCTTGCAAAAATAGTTTCTTATTTTTGCACAACATTTTAGCAAATCTCGTTACTTACCTGCTCCAAGCAAATGTCTTCGAACCAATTACCTATACGCACAATGGGTCGATAGCGTGATCTGGATATCATTGACGTCATATTGGCAATTTCAAAAAGAAGTTTACAAACAAAAAAAGTAGTTTTAAGTAGTTTTGACAAATGATTAATAGATGGAAATTCTTTGTCAATAAAATTCGATCATAATCGATTTGAGAAACACAAACAAGTGGATTTATTAGACAAATTAACGAAATTAGGGAAACAATTGGTGCAGACCCAATAGCCATTTCTTGCGTGGAATGGAATGTTGGTACTGAAAAATATATTGGAGGCATAAAAAAAATAACATGCAATAAAAAGTATTCTGCACCTGAGCAACAATACGAAAAATAAAAAATTAATTTGCAAACGAGCTGCACCAGAAATTGGTTCAATCCCAAAGATTCGCAATTTTTGATATTTCTATTATGTCTCCTGTGTATTGTAAAACAAAATATGTATCGACGGTTGTTCTCTGTTCTTAAGAAGGACAAAAAACCAAATAATTAATAATAAACCTTTCCCCTTTGCTCTTGGACGATATAATATAATGTTTGTTTTTAAATCTCAATGATACATGCCTCTTTGAAGAGATATTTTTTGGTACTATAATTTTTCAATCAGAGATGAACGTGAGACGTTAAATTCAACAAAGATAGACAGGTAAATGGTTACTCAAACATCCACATCATTGATTTATTTCATCCGCTCTCATAATTATTGCAACAATTTAAAAAACTTCAGCATAAAGTATAAATGAAAGAGTTTTCAATCAGTTAATAATGTTTTGTGTACTGGCAAAAGACATAGGTCTCTAAGATATGAGGAGTGGACGAACAAAACAGCACATGTCCAATTGCTAAAAATGTCCAGAAATCGCAAAAAACGGTTTATGAAAAATGTTCAAAACTTTAAGAGAAAACGGGGGGGGGGGGGGAATGGAGATGTTCCCTTTTGCCAGGACAAATGGGATATTTGCCTTTTTGTTCAACTCTTGAATGGAAATGTGCCTTTTTGCTAAGCCGTTGAATGGACATGTGCCATTTTTAGTATAAAAACTACAATTAAATTGAAAATGTAATATTGTTATATGTATATCGGTCATTCTTTTAATAACTGCACACTTTGTTTTTTAACATTTTTTGAAACGAAATACCTCAAAAACTGTAGTAGATAGGATAAAAAGACCATAGCTTTATGAAAAAATTAAAAAAATTTAAATAAATTTGTTAAAACACTAATTTTTTTAATTAAAAAGAATTTTCTCAAAATATTTTCAATATAACATCTTCCGTTTTTTTTTTTTTTTTTTTGTTTATTATGTTATTCCTCAAGGTGGGCTTTATCCAACTTTTAATAAAAGTGTGAGTTACAACAAAAACTTTAATTGGAGATTGTTAAGGATGTAAGTTAGAGTCGATATATGCTGAAACAAAAGAAATCCTTAGAGCTTTTTTTTAATTTCATACTTACTGTATTTTAATGATATGACATATGTATTAGGCTGTTTTTTTTTCAAACTTTAGGACAGGGATTTTGTTTATTTTTCCTATATTATAGCTTGAGGAATAAAAATAATTGTCCCAACATTTGGGCTTCCTAGCTCAAGCCTGAAAACTGCGCGGACAGAGTTTATGTCTAATTCCGTTGAAATTTAACGAAAAAACCGACTTACTAAAACGTAGAAAAAGTCTGATTTAGATGCCAATATATAGCGTTTTGGGTTTTTTAGTTGAATGGGGGTTGCCACCCACTGTTGTAAAACCACGCCCACATTTTTCGTGTGACTAAAAATGCGGAAAAAATACACCCGAAAAAGGTATTTTTATTTTTTTTTTTTAAAAATTTTTGGGCTGTGTGCCTATATAATAGAACCGGGTTTGAAGAAAATTCTCCCAAAATTTCAGCTTCCTAGATCAAACCAGCGAATCACGCATTTACTTTGATTTTTAGTACAATTCGTACAATTAGCAGACCACTAACTAAACATGACAGAATATGCTGGTTGCAATTCAAAAATGAAGACTTTGAAAGAAATTTTAAATTTGAATTGGGTGAGTTAAAACTCATGTCAGCTGTGTTTATACTTAAGCTTCTAACGACGACGTCATCTTATGTTAAATAGGACTAACCTTTAATAATGTGTCCAAGCTTAAACCCAATGTAGTCCCAAGCGTTAAACAGCCTTTACAGCAGGTAAACTTCAAATAACAATGCAACGATGACAATAGTATTGTTTTGCAGCATGGTGATGAATGTAGAGACATTAATAAGGATGCTCTTAATCTTCAAATACATGCTTTGGAACAGCAAATGTAAGTACATAAATTAGAAGTAGAAGTTGAAAATAATCACGCTACAACCAAATTCCTGAAATAAATGACATTAAATTTTCTTTAGAAAGTTATTGCGGCTCGAAAATTAAACAATGAAAAAATGTTCATAGCCAATCTTTGCATTCAATAAAAGAGCTGCGTCGACAAGTAGATATCGTAAGTTTATCTAACCAAAATTTAGAAGAAATGTTGTGGCGAATATTTACTGCAGGGCAGGTGAAACAAATTAAGAATGGAGATAAAAGGCGAAACTGAACGGAAGCCGACATTACCCAGTCTATTTTACGAGCGCCAAGGATTACAAACTCTTAAGGAAGAAAAAGTTTCCAGCATCGTCAGTAACGACATTACAGCGATAGGCTCAAAAAACAGATGTCTCAACAGGTATTTTGGAGCCTGTTGTGAAAATTTTGTCTTCGATCAATCATATGACTCAAATGCAAAAGTTGTGTGTTTTGAGTTTCGACGAGATGAAAGTGAAAGAAAAATACTCCTAGGACCAGTCAACACACATATGCCCTTACGCCTGCTGGATATGTACAGGTGGCTATGTTGAGAGGTTAGTCATGTCCAATACCTTTGTGTACTGCTCTTATTTTGTTATGTTGTAGGCCTAATCGCAAAATGGAAGCAGCCAGTTTATTATAACTACGACTGTCAAATGACAGAACCCATTGAATTCGAGAATGTCGTTACATTATTGTGGCACTTTTATACGACCTGGGCGGAAGTAACAGAAAGCTTCTCAAAAAGCTTAAAGCTAATTATAAAAAAACCATAATAAGTTTTGTTCAAAACTTAATTTCCATTGAATTTATTTTTAAATTATTAGGTTTTCATACGATAGAATGCAAATATTCGTGTTCGCAGATGTTCCCCATTTAATAAAATTATTGAGAAACCACTTTATTGACAGCGGCTTTTTAATTAAGGGCGAAGTTGTCAATAAAAACGTGATTCTTAAGCTTCTGACAGTTACCACAACTGATGATTTGAGAATAACACACAAAATATGATTTAAATGTTGTTGGTGCTGGAAGGCAAAAAGTTAAACCGGCCACCAAGCTCCCATACAAATCCGCAGGCAATCATACGAGCGGCCAGTTTGGGATATTTAAATAACTACAACTGGCAGGAATGTTACCAATTACTTAAACTTAACGGAATTTAACGTGCAATATATCTTGACGTATCATCTGAACCAGGATATGTTAGAAAATTTCTTCGGAGTAATTCAATCAAAGGGTGGTCTCCACGATCGCCTTGAATTTGAATACCGGCTTCGATCATACATAATGGGACGTAACAAAGGAAATTTAGGAGAAAATGCGAATGTCCAAGTAGATAATACACCCGATTCGAAAGCTATTGCATATCCCTTAAGAGGTATTTTTTTTTTAAATAAAACATAATTGCAAAAAAATAGAATTCTTGTTCATGTCCTAGGTACTATCCTCAGGATTATTAATGTATGCGCTGAACAACCTCCAGAAAATTAAAATGATAAAGACTTGCAATTTGACTAAAACATGAAGACCCCACGCTAACGGTTTCGGCACAATCCGAGAACACATACATATGTATGCTTGGGTCAACTATCTTAGTGAGGGTGGGCTATCAAAGCGGAATGGTTTTGTGCAACACAATTTTTAAAACTATTAAAAAAATACCTTGTACATAAGTGAAAAATATATTGCGAAGCACTTACTTGATGCTGAAAATATACAATTTAATGAGAAGCTTAAAAAATATTTTTTAAGGCTAGTGTTTTTTTAAAATAAGACTTTTAAGCAATGAAATCAAATAAAAATATTCTAGTCGGAAGAGAAAATTTAATAAAATTACAACATAAAATTATAAAGAAACCTGCAAACTTTCTTATTTAATGTAATATTTGGAAATGTAGCCAAAAGAAAGTACCTTTCAAAGTTCAATTCTAAAAATATTGACTAAGTTTTCTTAAACATCGTTTCTACCATAATAAAATTCTTACGAAGTTTGACACAAAAACCAAAAAAAAAACAAAATCACATCACCTGACGTACTATCAAATAATGTACACAAATGAATCAATTTGTTCCACTGTAACGCTCTCCACATATTTTTTTGATTTCTGCTGCTCACAATTTTTAGCCAATAGGAACATGTTTGAAATGACGTCAGTGTTGAACATGCGCAGAACAAATCAAATTTCGTGCTCCGGATGGCACAATCTGTATTTTAATGATTCATGGACTGGCCCCATCACTAACACTATTCACAAAACATCTAAGTTTACATATACAGTGGAATCGCGATAATTCGTACCCCGTTAATTCGAAAATCTCAATGATTCGTAGCAAACTGTTGGTTCCTTGAAAAAATCCCTTTAATTCGTAAAAATTCCAAACATTTTTGTCCACTCGATAACTCGTATTTTTTTTTTTTTTGTGCAATAAATTCTGTTTAACCTCTTATAAATCGTAATTGGATTTGACAACCTCTTATAATTCGTAATGTAAAACAAAAGTCTATGGAACTATAGTTTAAAAAACAATAACAATCATAGTAGGCTACGTTCATGGTTCATATTTTTTGGTAGAATTTTTTGGGATTTCGTGGTCAGTTTGTTCGTTGCTTTACCAGAGGTGTGTGAAAAAGAGAGTGTGGCGTGAAAATGGCAAACAAACGTACGAATAAGACTTTATAAGTGTTGCAAAAGCAAAATATCATTTCAGCTATAAGGGGCAAAAAAAAATTTATCGAAAAAATCAAAACCTCGTTAAATCGAAAACCCCTGTAATTCGTAAGAAATTGCTGGTCCCTTGCGATTACGAACTATCGCGATTCCACTGTACATTCAAAAACGAAATCCCATAAAGAACGATAACAGAAAACCATAGCAACATTTTTGTAAAAACTTTGTTATTGCTATTGTTTCTTTTTTATTCAACAAAAATTTGAAGTTGGCTGCTAAAATAAATTAAATTATTTCTAAAAGTAAAAAGTTTGATTTTCTTGTATTAAATTTGAATAAACTGTGTTTTAAGCATAATATTTAGATCATCATTTATATTGCAGCCTTCGGTAAGTTCAACATTACGATTCTAAGTTTTAAAACTTGGTTTACCTTGTTATATTTTTGCATATAAACTTCAAAATCAAAAATACAATAAAATGAGCAAAAAAAACTTTTATGCAGCTTGTAAAAACAGCATGAAAAATGGTTTGCAAAACGTTGTTTGAAATTGGATAGTTATTTTGTAGCAGAAGATATTTACCCGAAAAAAAAAAGATAACAAAAGTGTCAGATCAACCCTACAATCGCATTGTGACACTATGAGTGAGCATCCTCTTCTTCTTGCGTATCTCCCTCAGAATCTTCTATTGATCAAAGTTCTGTAGCGGAAAAATTGAAAAATTAGGCTCTGCGCAATAATTTAACAGGCAACCAACTAACAGACTTTCTTAAAACGCTAAGGTATTGTGGAATAAAAGGCTTGCCTGAAACTGCAAAAACGTTAATGCAGACAAAGCATACAAATTTAGATAAAAATTCGAATTGGCGAATTTGGCTATTTTGGAATTCAAAGCTATTGCAAGTCAAAAAGTGTTAATTTTTTGAATTCGGTCAGTGAAATCAATTTGCACATTGGTATTGATGGATTATGTTAATACAAAAGCTCTCAAAGAGTTCTTTCGCCAATATAAGGTGCTATAATATCCCGATGAAAAACCATTCGTAATAGCGTTATTCCGGGACCGAAAAACCATCAAATGTAAACAATTTGTTAAAAGATTTTTCGAGAGAAGTCAGCAATTTACAAAAGAATGGAACTACGTAGGCCAAATGACAAAGAAAAAGATATTAAAAATTCGTTCATTTAACTGTGATTCACAACACGTGCATTTGAGACTGGTGTGCAGTGACACAATGGTAAAAATAGTTGTCCTAAATGCACACAGTAAGGAACGTATATAAAACGAACAATATTCTTTTCCACTGGAATTTCAGAACTCCGAACTGATCCAACTTTTGAAAATAGATTGGAAAAGTTACATCACAGCTCAGTTTTTTATGGAAACCACCTGAAGTTTGGAAAAGCTTGATATTGGAATAGTGTCACAGCTTCCTTTAGAAGCAAGCATTTAGTCGACTTAGGAGTTGTGAAGAAGGTCTTGCAGTTTTATTTAAAAGCTGGCAATGTTGTTAAAATTAATGAAAGAACTGCGAACGTACATATTAACTATTAACTAACGTAAATATTATTACCATGTGAATTTGGAAGATGTCAAAATCTTAGTGAATTTGAAAACTGGAAGGCAACAGAATTTCGACAGCTTCGACTTTATTCAGGAATTTACGTTTTAAAAGACTTAATTGGTGATGGAAAATATTTTCAATTTTTATTGTTAAATACGGGCATAAGACTTTGGTCCTATGACAAATCGTGCCAAACTGAACTTGAAATAGCACAGCAAATCCTTCAAGAGTTTTTTACTCTATTCCTCCAAATTTATGGAAAGGATTATGTAAGGTTTAACGTTTGTGGCTTGCTGCATCTGTCAAATTACGTCAAACAATATGACCCACTTGATTGGTTTTCAGCCTACAAATTTGAAAACTATTTGCGTTATATAAAAAACTAATTAGAAAGCCAACACATATGTATTTTGGGAGTTAAGTTACAGGTTCAATAAAATATATCTTAATACCAATCACTCACCAATATTTTACAGATTTCGATGCCCACAATTTTAAACTTTATAGATGAAGTTAAACCATAAAATCCTCGATATAACAACTGACCCAAATGGTAAGAAATATCTTGCCCTAAATTATGATTTAAAATTAATTGTTTCTTAAAATTGCAGATGTTTTATCAACATCATCTTTGGGTCCCAGGAGACGAACATTTTCTACGTGTCAAAATTTAATTATGTAGTGTCCTACATTTACACTGTTACAATTACACTACATAAAAACACTTGCCCAAATTCACTTAAAGAATTTAATTATTTCTAGATTTTAAGAAAGTTTTTCAATTTAGAATTTTCACGCAGACCGCACATCGAATCTACACCACGGTTGAGGTGAAGCTATGCGCGCTAGTTTATCTTAAAAATTAAAATTAGTGAATCCCCTTGAATTGTGTGATGTGGCTTGTAATTTTTACATATTTGGCCTATTTGGTACATAATTCACATTTTGTTTTCGAAACTCTTCATGTTAAGAAGAGTGGAGACAGCAGTGAAAATGTAATGATTAAAGAGTTTTTGTTTTGTCATAAATACATATGTACATATGTATTTTTATAAATGAATTTATAATTTTTGTTTATGTTTTACGTTTATTTACAGGTTATTCCTATTAGAAAAGCTCAGCATCAGTAGCAGAAGCAACAACAACAACGACTGTCCAGGTGGCAACTACATCAATGCACCTTGTCATCGATTACTTAGAATCGATTGCAAAACATTGAAAGTTTACACCACTGGATACCTTTGGTTTGCAAATTGTAAATAAACCAAAAGAAGGCGACATTGATCGCCATCATTTTTTTGTAATAAATACAGCGCCGCGAGTGATTTTGTTATCATTAAAATCAAAATTGTACAGACATCACCTGGATAACACCGCGCCACCTTTAAATCGTCGAAAGTTTAAATTGTTAAAGAATTAAAAATAAAGTAAATTTTATAAAGTTTTTTAAAAGTTAATAGTTTTATTTTGCAAAGAAACAACGACAAAAATATGAACAACAACGACAACAATATCAACAACAACGACAATGACGGCAACGGCAACAACGATGGCAACCACAACTGCAACAAAAACAACGACGACAACAATAAAGACTTAAAAAAAATGCAAAAAGAGATTGGATAAAAATTTTTCCTAAAAAAAAAAATGCAGGTAAGTTAATTATTGGATTAAGGGGCTATACAAAGCAAATTGTGGAATATATAAATAAAAATAAGCCTCTCACTATTAATAAATCAGGATATGGGCTAGGCAAGGCAGTGCTACTGTTCTTCCGAAATAATAATCACATCCAAGTAAATTCTCAGTGTAACCTTAAAAAAATTAGGCGATTGAGGTATAGCCCCTTAAGTTTACTTTAAGTGTAAAAAAAAAAGTCAAGGATATAACTTTTAGAAAATGATTATAAATAGGGAACACCTCAATGGAAAATATAAAATATGGGTTTCATAAGGATAATTTTGAAATTTAACTTATAGTTTTGGAGATACAGTAGACGTCTATTATTACAAACTTAAGCCGAAAAATTTGTTATATAGAAGTGTATTTTACTAATTTACTAATCTTCGATTAATTTATGATTACTTTATTTTTTTTTTTACTTTAGAAACCCGTAAACATATTAAAGAACTAAAAACTGCAAAACAATAAAAAAAATAATTAAACCAAAAACCGCTACGGAGGCCTTCAATCAATTGAATAAAAATCATGTGACAACGATTACCAAACCAAAAAATGTAACTTTAATAAAATTAAAAATTGATGGCATGGAATTTGTTGGAGTTGGTTATCAAATTTCAATTGCCAAAGAATTGGCACAAGAAAGTGCTTTGAAGCATTTTGGGCATGGTACATTTTTCTTAAAAATATTTTTTTTGTAAAAAATTTTTAAAATCAATTTTTAATTTCACATTTCAGACGATCCAGTACCACTGGCATGCTATTACATGAAGAAAATGATGGAAAAGTGGAAAGCAGAAGAGCTTTCCACAAATTCCAGTGTGGAAAAACCAAAAATGGATTGACATTTGTGGTAAGCTCTTCTGCTTTCCACTTTTCCATCATTGTTGAAAGGCATCCACTGCATTGAAGATTTTCTAAAAAATGTATATTCTAATTAAATGGAAAAAGAATTGTGTAATAAAGTTTTATCATTCAAAAAAGATTGAATACATGTGCTAAGAAACTTAAATAAAAAATTCGGTTGACTGCATGGTCCTCATTCGATTTTAAGTTTTCAAAAAAGTAAATTGTATTAAAAAATTTTTTTTTGCAAACAAATAAAAACAACAGCTAGAAATTTCATTGTTACAGGTACCTGAGTTTTTTTATTTCAATTAACGAAGGACTTTATGCAATTTTTCATTTAAGAAAATAATTCGAAAAATCTTAAAGAGCAAAATTATGCAGTGAAAAAATACACCGATTGCAGTTGTGAAACATTACGAGGTTTGTTTATGTGTAAAAGTTACTCATTAATAACTACGTAAACGATTATAAGCGTTTATATTTCCAGAAGTGTTTTACGTTTATTTACAGGTTATTCCTATTAGAAAAGCTCAGCATCAGTAGCAGCAGAAACAACAATATCAACAACAACGACTACAATATCAACAACAACGACAACAATATCAACAACAACGACAACAATATTAACAACAACGATAATGACGGCAACAACAACAGCAACAACAACAACGACGACAACACTAAAGACTTAAAAAAAAATGCAAAAAGGGATTGGAAAAAAATTTTTCCTAAAAAAAAAAATTCTGGTAAGTTAATTATTGGATTAAGGGGCTATACAAAGCAAATTGTGGAATATATAAATAATAATAAGCCTCTCACTATTAATAAATCAGGATATGGGCTAGGCAAGGCAGTGCCACTGTTCTTCCAAATTAATAATCACCTCCAAGTAAATTCTCAGTGTAACCCATAAAAAATTAGGCGATTGAGGTATAGCCCCTTAAGTTTACTTTAAATTTAAAAAAAAAGTCAAGGATATAACTTTTGGAAAAATGATTATAAATAGGAAACACCTTAATGGAAAATATAAAATATGGGTTTCATAAGGATAATTTTGAGATTTAACTTATAGTTTTGGAGATACAGTAGACGTCCATTATTACAAACTTAAGCCGAAAAATTTGTTATATAGAAGTGTATTTTACTAATTTACTAATCTTTGATTAATTTATGATTACTTTATTTTTTTTTTTACTTTAGAAACCCGTTAACATATTAAAGAACTAAAAACTGCAAAACAATATAAAAAATTAAAAAAAATAATTAAACCAAAAACCGCTACGGAGGCCTTCAAACAATTGAATAAAAATCATATGACAACAATTACCAAAACAAAAAATGTAACTTCAATAAAAATAAAAATTGATGACATGGAATTTGTTGGAGTTGGTAATAAAATTTCAATTGCCAAAGAATTGGCACAAGAAAGTGCTTTAAAGCATTTTGGGCATGGTAAATTTTTCTTCAAAATATTTTTTTTGTAAAAAATTTTTAAAATCACTTTTTAGTCGCACATTTCAGACGATCCAGTACCACTGGCATGCTATTGCATGAAGAAAATGATGGAAAAGTTGAAAGCAGAAGAGCTTTCCACAAATGACAGTGTGGAAAAACCAAAAATAACTTTATTTTTTTTTTACTTTAGAAACCCGTAAACATATTAAAGAACTAAAAACTGCAAAACAATATAAAAAATTAAAAAAAATAATTAAACCAAAAACCGCTACGGTGGCCTTCAATCAATTGAATAAAAATCATGTGGCAACAATTACCAAAACAAAAAATGTAACTTCAATAAAAGTAAAAATTGATGACATGGAATTTGTTGGAGTTGGTAATAAAATTTCAATTGCCAAAGAATTGGCACAAGAAAGTGCTTTAAAGCATTTTGGGCATGGTAAATTTTTCTTCAAAATATTTTTTTTGTAAAAAATTTTTAAAATCACTTTTAAGTTTCACATCTCAGACGATCCAGTACCACTGGCATGCTATTGCATGAAGAAAATGATGGAAAAGTTGAAAGCAGAAGAGCTTTCCACAAATGCCAGTGTGGAAAAAGCAAAAATAACTTTATTTTTTTTTTTACTTTAGAAACCCGTAAATATATTAAAGAACTAAAAACTGCAAAACAATATAAAAAATTAAAAAAAATAATTAAACCAAAAATCGCTACGGAGGCCTTCAATCAATTGAACAAAAATCATGTGGCAACAATTACCAAAACAAAAAATGTAACTTCAATAAAAGTAAAAATTGATGACATGGAATTTGTTGGAGTTGGTAATAAAATTTCAATTGCCAAAGAATTGGCACATGAAAGTGCTTTAAAGCATTTTGGGCATGGTAAATTTTTCTTCAAAATATTTTTTTTGTAAAAAATTTTTAAAATCACTTTTAAGTTTCACATTTCAGACGATCCAGTACCACTGGCATGCTATTGCATGAAGAAAATGATGGAAAAGTTGAAAGCAGAAGAGCTTTCCACAAATGCCAGTGTGGAAAAAGCAAAAATAACTTTATTTTTTTTTTTACTTTAGAAACCCGTAAATATATTAAAGAACTAAAAACTGCAAAACAATATAAAAAATTAAAAAAAATAATTAAACCAAAAATCGCTACGGAGGCCTTCAATCAATTGAATAAAAATCATGTGGCAACAATTACCAAAACAAAAAATGTAACTTCAATAAAAATAAAAATTGATGACATGGAATTTGTTGGAGTTGGTAATAAAATTTCAATTGCCAAAGAATTGGCACAAGAAAGTGCTTTAAAGCATTTTGGGCATGGTAAATTTTTCTTAAAAATATTTTTTTTGTAAGAAATTTTTAAAATCACTTTTTAATTTCACATTTCAGACGATCCAGTACCACTGGCATGCTACTGCATGAAGAAAATTATGGAAAAGTGGAAAGCAGAAGAGCTTTCCACAAATGCCAGTGCGGCAAAACCAAAAATGGATTGACAAAAATGCTTTCCACTTTTCCATCATTGTTGAAAGGCATCCAATGCATTGAAGATTTTCTAAAAAATTTATATTCTTATTAAATGGAAAAAGAATTGTGTAAAAAAGTTTTATCATTCAAAAAACATTGAATACATGTGCTAAGAAACTTAAATAAAAAATTCGGTTGACTGCATGGTCCTTATTCTATTTTAAGTTTTCAAAAAAGTAAATTGTATTGAAAAAATTTTTTTTTGCAAACAAATAAAAACAACAGCTAGAAATTTCATTGTTACAGGTACCTGAGTTTTCTTATTTAAATTAACAAAGTACTTTATGCAATTTTTCATTTAAGAAAATATTTCGAAAAATCTTAAAGAGCAAAGTTATTCAGTGAAAAAATACACCGATTGCAGTTGTGGAACATTACGAGGTTTGTTTATGTGTAAAAGTTACTCATTAATAACTACGTAAACGAGTATAAGCGTTTATATTCCCAGAAATACTTTCAAAGTTTGTAAATTTAGAATCAGCAGTTGAAAAAATCATTAAAAAATTTGACCATATTTTAGAGAACGTAAGTACATAATATACATACATTTAGTCTTACACGTTTCCAGTTTGACATGAAATTGTTTTCTTTTGATAGTTCTGTGCTAACTAATCTTTAATTTTCTTTTTTTTTAAATAATAGATGGTTCCACATACAAAATAAAAATGTAAGACAGAACCTCGTTCTCAACAAGCAGTTAATAAAAGGGACTCAAAGGCTGTTTGGAGTAACAAAAAGTGATGTGGAAGTGTAAATAGCTGCAAGATGAATTCGGATATTTTGAAAACAAAAAATTAAAGGATGAGGAATATTATTTTTATGGTAAAACTATATAAATGGTAATAGTTTTTGTGAAAACTTGAATAATTATATTAATTTTTTAGAAATCTCATCTATTTGTGCTCAAAGGCTCAAAATTTGTTTTTCACCTTTCCCCATCGGTTGGTGCCGAAAAATTTTCCCTGGAGTAGTCTAGAGTCTCTGGAGTAATCCAAGAGGAATAATTGCTCTTTATTCCACAGTGTCTCATATATTCAACATTGGGTACATGGGACGGTCTTTTACAAACCGAACACTTTTCGGACAACGCATTTTTGATTTGGCTGACATTTTTAAAAATTGATTTAAACATTTAAATTGCTTTATATATTAATTACAATATTAATTTGTTAGTAATTTTTTAAAAAAATATTTTTTTTAAAGTTCGTTCTCTTAGCTTAAAAATTTAAATAAAAGCAATTTTCTAGCTTTAACAGAACTGGAGTTATGAATTTTTGAAAGTGAGTTTCCAAGCCAAGAATCACGAAATTCTCAAAAATTAAATTCGCTCTATTTTGAAAAAAAAAAAAACTTCAAAAAAGTGATCGAACACGCATCTCTTCTTTTTCGATACAGAACCCTTAAAAAAAATTTCAGCCAAATCAAAAATGTGTCGGTCAATTCTTGTCAAAATTCGTTCGGTTTGTAAAAGAACGTGCCATATGTATTTTTATTACTCCAATTGGAATACTTTTTGTATGCTCTTCATTATATGAATGAAAATATAAATATTTTTATTTCACAGCTTCCCAATGATGCGTTTGCGCATTGTCTGGTAAACCGGAAGTAAGAAAACTATAAAATTTATTTTGGATTTCTTCATAATGAAAACTAGCTGAGAATTAACCGTTTAAAGGAGTTATGCAAATAAAGAAAAAATTAAAATGCTTTTTCGAGCGCATATAGGGCATCCCAAAGCAGCAATGGGAAAAAATCAGTAAAATCCCTTTGCTTACGTGTGTAGGGATCCAGACATAATCCAACATCCAACACTTACACTTGACAAAAATACACTTTATGCTTTTAAAGAAATTTTGTATTCATTTCATAAAAATTATGTTTCAAAAAAATGAAAAATAAAATTTTATTAAGTTTTCAATTTTCAAAAAAGGAATATTCTATTTTTAATAAAACTAAAATTGTTTAAATTTTAATTATTTAAATTTTTCAATACGGACGATCTTGCCAGGAGAGCAACAAATGGCTGAAGCTGCTGCGGCACAAGCGTAGGCGCAAGTACAGGTTCAACAACCACAGGCCAATTGAAATCAAAAACCACCAGTGCGTGATCAGCGCCAACGGATTGAAGAACCCGGACCACCATCGCGTCCGGCACTTCCGCAACGTTTGATTGTTGTACCAGATCCACCACAACATGTCAATCGCCCATTGCCACCAACACCTAAAATAAGCGAGTCATCATCACAGCAGCAACAAACACCGCAACAGCAAAATTCGCAAAATAATTTCAAGCCATCGTTACCACCAGGGAGACCTGAGCCGCAGCCACAAACCGCATTTGGACAGCAATAGTAATACCCGCAACAGCAACAACACTGTACGCCCTGCTACCAAAACAGCTTAGTCTGGAATTCTAGATGTAATCGAAGCTGAACATCATCAAAAATTTTAAAACTCGAATCATTACAAAATGAACAAAAATATTACACCAAACCCTACACCAACAATAAAAAACAACAAAAAAAACGAGTTCGTTTCGAATTCGTTTTCTGAACAAAAAAAGGAATTCGTATTTGCAGTTCGTTACGAATTCGAAACGAATTCGTTTTTCTTACAAAAAACAGAATGCTCACAAATTCGCTTACGTTTTTGTGCACATTGGGGTTATATATTATTTCATTTAAGATAGTATTTGTAAAATTTTTAGTGTTGTAGAAATTAGTGCTGGCGTTCTAGCTGGCGACTGAACAGCGAGATTCGTAAATTTGTAAATGACAAATGTGGCGATGTATGCTGCCGTTACTATTGTAGGTGTTATTGTTGTAGATGTTGGTGAATGTTTTTGATTTTATTGTTGGTGTAGGGTTTGGTGTAATATTTTTGTTCATTTTGTAATGATTCGAGTTTTAAAATTTTTGATGATGTTCAGCTTCGATTACATCTAGAATTCCAGACTAAGCTGTTTTGGTAGCAGGGCGTACAGTCCCTTTTATTAACTGCTTGTTGAGAACGAGGTTCTGTCTTACATTTTTATTTTGTATGTGGAACCACCTATTATTTAAAAAAAAAGAAAATTAAAGATTAGTTAGTACAGAAATATCAAAAGAAAACAACTTCATGTCAAACTGGAAACGTGTAAGACTAAATGTATGTATATTATGTACTTACGTTCTCTAAAATATGGTCAAATTTTTTAATGATTTTTTCAACTGCTGATTCTAAATTTACAAACTTTGAAAGTACTTCTGGGAATATAAACGCTTATACTCGTTTACGTAGTTATTAATGAGTAACTTTTACACATAAACAAACCTCGTAATGTTCCACAACTGCAATCGGTGTATTTTTTCACTGAATAACTTTGCTCTTTAAGATTTTTCGAAATATTTTCTTAAATGAAAAATTGCATAAAGTACTTTGTTAATTTAAATAAGAAAACTCAGGTACCTGTAACAATGAAATTTCTAACTGTTGTTTTTATTTGTTTGCAAAAAAAAATTTTTTCAATACAATTTACTTTTTTGAAAACTTAAAATAGAATAAGGACCATGCAGTCAACCGAATTTTTTATTTAAGTTTCTTAGCACATGTATTCAATGTTTTTTGAATGATACAACTTTTTTACACAATTCTTTTTCCATTTAATAAGAATATAAATTTTTTAGAAAATCTTCAATGCATTGGATGCCTTTCAACAATGATGGAAAAGTGGAAAGCATTTTTGTCAATCCATTTTTGGTTTTGCCACACTGGCATTTGTGGAAAACTCTTCTGCTTTCCACTTTTCCATAATTTTCTTCATGCAGTAGCATGCCAGTGGTACTGGATCGTCTGAAATGTGAAATTAAAAAGTGATTTTAAAAATTTCTTACAAAAAAAATATTTTTAAGAAAAATTTACCATGCCCAAAATGCTTTAAAGCACTTTCATGTGCCAATTCTTTGGCAATTGAAATTTTATTACCAACTCCAACAAATTCCATGTCATCAATTTTTACTTTTATTGAAGTTACATTTTTTGTTTTGGTAATTGTTGCCACATGATTTTTATTCAATTGATTGAAGTCCTCCGTAGCGATTTTTGGTTTAATTATTTTTTTTAATTTTTTATATTGTTTTGCAGTTTTTAGTTCTTTAA
Source organism: Tricholauxania praeusta (assembly GCA_949775025.1). Classification (NCBI taxonomy): domain Eukaryota; kingdom Metazoa; phylum Arthropoda; class Insecta; order Diptera; family Lauxaniidae; genus Tricholauxania; species Tricholauxania praeusta. Next base: position 89,768,279 of record OX459031.1, read on the forward strand.
TATATTTACGGGTTTCTAAAGTAAAAAAAAAATAAAGTTATTTTTGCTTTTTCCACACTGGCATTTGTGGAAAGCTCTTCTGCTTTCAACTTTTCCATCATTTTCTTCATGCAATAGCATGCCAGTCGTACTGGATCGTCTGAGATGTGAAACTTAAAAGTGATTTTAAAAATTTTTTACAAAAAAAATATTTTGAAGAAAAATTTACCATGCCCAAAATGCTTTAAAGCACTTTCTTGTGCCAATTCTTTGGCAATTGAAATTTTATTACCAACTCCAACAAATTCCATGTCATCAATTTTTATTTTTATTGAAGTTACATTTTTTGTTTTGGTAATTGTTGTCATATGACTTTTATTCAATTGTTTGAAGGCCTCCGTAGCGGTTTTTGGTTTAATTATTTTTTTTAATTTTTTATATTGTTTTGCAGTTTTTAGTTCTTTAATATGTTAACGGGTTTCTAAAGTAAAAAAAAAAATAAAGTAATCATAAATTAATCGAAGATTAGTAAATTAGTAAAATACAATTCTATATAACAAATTTTTCGGCTTAAGTTTGTAATAATGGACGTCTACTGTATCTCCAAAACTATAAGTTAAATCTCAAAATTATCCTTATGAAACCCATATTTTATATTTTCCATTAAGGTGTTTCCTATTTATAATCATTTTTCCAAAAGTTATATCCTTGACTTCTTTTTAAACTTAAAGTAAACTTAAGGGGCTACACCTCAATCGCCTAATTTTGTATGGGTTACACTGAGAATTTACTTGGAGGTGATTATTAATTTGGAAGAACAGTGGCACTGCCTTGCCTAGCCGATATCCTGATTTATTAATAGCGAGAGGCTTATTTTTATTTATATATTCCACAATTTGCTTTGTATAGCCCCTTAATCCAATAATTAACTTACCTACCTGAATTTTTTTTTTTTTAGGAAAAATTTTTTTCCATTCCCTTTTTGCATTTTTTTTTAAGTCGTTATTATTGTCGTCGTTGTTGTTGCCGTTTCCGTCATTGTCGTTGTTGTTGATATTGTTGTCGTTGTTATTGTTGTTGCTGCTGCTACTGATGCTGAGCTTTTCTAATAGGAATAACCTGTAACAAAACGTAAAACATAAACAAAAATAAACAAAAATTATAAATTCATTCATAAAAATACGTATGTACTTATGTATTTATGACAAAACAAAAACTCTTTAATCATTACATTTTCACTGCTGTCTCCACTCTTCTTTACATGAAGAGTTTCGAAAACAAAATGTGAATTATGTACCAAATAGGCCAAATATGTAAAAATTACAAGCCACATCACACAATTCAAGGGGATTCACTAATTTTCATTTTTAAGATAAACTAGCGCGCATAGCTTCACCTCAACCGTGGTGTAGATTCGATGTGCGGTCTGCGTGAAAATTCTAAATTGAAAAACTTTCTTAAAATCTAGAAATAATTAAATTCTTTAAGTGAATTTGGGCAAGTGTTTTTATGTAGTGTAATTGTAACAGTGTAAATGTAGGACACTACATAATTAAATTTTGACACGTAGAAAATGTTCGTCTCCTGGGACCCAAAGATGATGTTGATAAAACATCTGCAATTTTAAGAAACAATTAATTTTAAATCATAATTTAGGGCAAGATATTTCTTACCATTTGGGTCAGTTGTTATATCGAGGATTTTATGGTTTAACTTCATCTATAAAGTTTAAAATTGTGGGCATCGAAATCTGTAAAATATTGGTGAGTGATTGGTATTAAGATATATTTTATTGAACCTGTAACTTAACTCCCAAAATACATATGTGTTGGCTTTCTAATTAGTTTTTTATATAACGCAAATAGTTTTCAAATTTGTAGGCTGAAAACCAATCAAGTGGGTCATATTGTTTGACGTAATTTGACAGATGCAGCAAGCCACAAACGTTAAACCTTACATAATCCTTTCCATAAATTTGGAGGAATAGAGTAAAAAACTCTTGAAGGATTTGCTGTGCTATTTCAAGTTCAGTTTGGCACGATTTGCCTTATGCCCGTGTTTAACAATAAAAAGTGAAAGTATTTTCCATCACCAATTAAGTCTTTTAAAACGTAAATTCCTGAATAAAGTAGAAGCTGTCGAAATTCTGTTGCCTTCCAATTTTCGAATTCACTAAAATTTTGACATCTTCCAAATTCACATGATACGTTAATATTTACGTTCGCAGTTCTTTCATTAATTTTTACAACATTGCCAGCTTTTAAATAAAACTGCAAGACCTTCTTCACAACTCCTAAGTCGACTAAATGCTTGCATCTAAAGGAAGCTGTGACACTATTCCAATATTAAGCTTTTCCAAACATCAGGTGGTTTCCATAAAAAACTGAGCTGTGATGTAACTTTTCCAATCTATTTTCAAAAGTTTGATCAGTTCGGAGTTCTGCAATTCCAGTGGAAAAGAATATTGTTCGTTTTATATACGTTCCTTACTGTGTGCATTTAGGACAACTATTTTTACCATTGTGACACTGCACACCAGTCTCAAATGCACGTGTTGTGAATCACAGTTAAAATTTTTTACTCAAATTTTGTAAAAATTCCCGGAAAATTTTCAAAGAAAAATATTCAAAAAAATTTTTGTTTTTTCGACTTTTTAAACATTTCTAAGTCGATTAAGAAACAAAATTTTTTTTCAAAATTTTTCTTTGAAAATTTTTCCGGGACTTAGAAAAATTATTTTTATGAACAAAAAACGAGTTCGTTTCGAATTCGTTTTATGAACAAAAAACGAGTTTGTTTCGAATTCGTATTATGAACAAAAAACGATTTCGTTTCGAATTCGTATTATGAACAAAAAACGAATTCGAAACGAACTAGATTTCGATGCCCACAATTTTAAACTTTATAGATGAAGTTAAACCATAAAATCCTCGATATAACAACTGACCCAAATGGTAAGAAATATCTTGCCCTAAGTTATGATTTAAAATAATTGTTTCTTAAAATTGCAGAAGTTTTATCAACATCATCTTTGGGTCCCAGGAGACGAACATTTTCTACGTGTCAAAATTTAATTATGTAGTGTCCTACATTTACACTGTTACAATATGTATGCAATAAAGTCTTACAATTTGCATACATAAAAATTTTTTTTTTGTAAATAAAATTAATTTTTTTATGAACAAAAAAAATTCGTTCTATGAACAAAAAACGAACAAAAAACTAATTCGTTTCGAATTCGTATTATGAACAAAAAACGATTTCGTTTCGAATTCGTATTATGAACAAAAAACGTACTAGTTTTTTGTTCATAATAAGCGGAAAATTCTTCTGTTTTTTCGAGAGGAATTTCATACGAAAACGAGTTCGAGACGAGTTCGTAACGAAATCCGTTTCGGATGAATAGTACGAAGAAACGCACACTGGGACACCACAAAAACTAATCTAACACCATTCTCTACATTGCTCCATACACACATACTCACAAACACAATACTTTGCTTATAATTACAGTAGGATAAAACCACGATCCAGGATCTGGTTAACTGTAATAATATAATCAAAGTATTCATGACTTAACTATGAGTAAACCGCCAAAGCGTGTCATAAAGTCAAACGCAACAACACACACATTTTTTTTTTTTAGAAGGGAGAGTAGTGTAGGGATCCAGACATAATCCAACATCCCACACTTACACTTGACAAAAATACACTTTATGCTTTTAACAAAATTTTGTATTCATTTCATAAAAATTTTATTTATGTTTCAAAAAAACGAAAAATAAAATTTTATTAAGTTTTCAATTTTCAAAAAAGGAATATTCAATTATTAATAAAACTAAAATTGTTTAAATTTTAATTATTTAAATTTTTCAATACGGACTACACACGTGTAAGCTCTAAAGACTCGTAAACTTATACAAATGGCAACACTGTTCAATTGCAACTCGTTAATTTTTATTTCAATACTTGTCACATATCACATTCATAATTATCGAGACTCGAAGCTCGTATATAGCGCCGTCCCTATTACTCTACCGCAAAAGATCGCTGACCCTGACATTGAAAAATTGTTTATGGAACTTTGAAATTTTCTCACTTTCTTAAAACTTTATTTTAAAAAACTTACTTAAGAATATCTTAAATAAACTTCATTAATGCAAACTGGCAGCGGTCCATTTTGATGCAACCGAATATGCCGTAATTGCAGCTTGCGGGTCGGTAAAAGACGTAGGATAATTTTTCTTTGGCAGCAGTATGAGGTTATTTAATAGTTCTTAATATAAACGTTTTCATCTTTATTTATTTTACTTTATTCTTATTAACAGAAAATAAAAAATGAATGTGAGGCTGAAATTGAGTGGGTCAATGATTCCAAAGAAGCACTAGAGCTGGATTCCTTAGAGGAAAATGTTCAAACGACTCCTTCAACAGCAGCAAATAAAAGAAATAGAAAACTTCGCAGATGAATGAGACGTGATACATATAAAAGGTACGAGCAAAAATAAGTTTTAATAAAAAGTGGGCTGTGCCACACCCTCACATGCGAAAACCGTTTCTCACAAATAAATTCGTGAACTACATAGCGCATTTTTGCAATTGTTTTTTAAATGCTTCTTATGGTCTATGGAAGATTTTTGTAAAGTTTGGTATAGAAAAATGGGTAATGACACGCCTTCCAATATCAAGTTTATAAGGTACGAGCAAAAAAAAGCTTTAAAGAAAAATGGAGACTTCTTCTGATTTGGAACCAATTCAACAACAAAAAAAGAAAAAGCAACAACTACAACAAAAATATGGCCAACTGCAATGACAACAAAAACAGACGCCACGACAACGACAGCAGACGCCACAACAACATCATCATCATTAAAAACAAATTACGGACTTTTTTGCTCCAGCAAAAAGTGGTAATTTAAATTTTCTATGAAATTATCACTTAATAAATCACCTCCTATGTAACAGCAGCAAAAACAACAACAACAGCAGCAGCAATAATAACAACAACAGCTGAACCTATTTTTGAAATTTCGTCTGGTGATGACGATGATGGTAAATTAAATATATTATAAAATTTTCACTTAATTATAATAACTATTTCTTTACCAGTGCAACAACAATACGAACAGCAGCAGCTACAACAACAGCAGGATCACCAACAACAGCTGAAGCAGCTGCTACAACAATAAGCAATAACATCAGCAACTGATGTGCAGAAACAACAACAGCAGTGGCTACAACAACTGCAGCAACAACAACAAAATAAATAGCAGCGCCAAAAAAAATAACAGCGCAGCTACAACAACATCAGTCTGGTGCAATTGAGTATCCTCCTCTAATACAAATAGAAGCAAGAATAGACAGCATCCCTATATTCGGCTGTTGTCATTGCTGGATCAAGTAATTGTTTTTATAGATTTTTATGTATAATTCCAATGTTTTGATAAGTTTTCCATATCTTAGCATGCATACAGCATGGTCCGGTTACTTCACCACAACCACAGCAATCCAGCGTGATGCCACCACGATCTCCACGTCAATTACAGTCACCATCACTTCAAATGACGCCTCCACCGCATTCACCACAAGGAGTAGCTTCTGGTCAACAACAAACTGCTATATCTGTACAGCAACAATTGCGTGTGACGATGTCAAAAATCGCAAAGCAGCAGAAACATTAACAGCAGCGGCTGCAACAACAGCAAACGCAGCAGAAACGAAAAGTTATGACAACCTCTTCGGACTCATATTCAGATTTTGAACAACCGAAGAGGAAAGTTCGTGGTAAGTAAAATATTTTATAAAATGTTCATTTAACTATAATAACGTCATCAATTATTTCTCCACAAGTGGAACAAAAACCACAACAACAAGGAGTACGAAATGAATTCACCTCTAAATTGGTCCAGAACTCCCGCAGCAGCAGCAAAGATAACAGCAGCTGTACCTATTTTTGAAATCTCATCTGATGATGATGATGGTAAATTAAGTATTTTATAAAATGTTCACTTAATTATAATAACTATTTCTCCAAAAGCTGCATCAACAAAAGCTGCAACAACAAAAGCTGCAACAACAGCTGCAACAAAAAAAGCTGCAAAAACAAAAGCTGCAACAACAACAGTTCCAACAACAAAAGCTGCAACAAAAAAAGCTGCAACAACAAAAGCTGCAACAAGAAAAGCTGGAACAACAACAGCATGAGTGAGCATGTGACTTACTTTGTCATCAAAGATCGACTTAAGATGTTATTCCCTATTGCCACAGATATGTACATATTAGAGGTCCGCATGAGTGCAATTGAAACGATCATCAAGCCAATCGCCACGTTGCGAGTTCATCGAGCTTTTGTGCACGAAAATCACAAATCGAAGAAGTTCAGAAAAATAGTCATTTGTGTGCAAAATACGATTTTGTTAATTTATGTACAGTTGAACTTCGAGTATCCGTGATGGTCGGGACCGAGCTCATCCGGATAATAGAATCACTATTTTACATTATTCCTTATCAAATTTCAAAGTCGTAATTACATAATATGTATGCGCATATATGTAAGCATACAAAAGTATTTGGTTATACTATAGTATTCATTTAATGTTGTTTGTCTACTACGTATAGTTTTTGTTCTTTCTCTTAAAAGTCAATTTTTTTGTTTAATTGTTAGAACTTTTCTTTTTTCTTGACGGCATTGCATAGAAAATATGTGCAGCAAGAGTTAATAGGCATGTACAAAATGGGGCTCCCCGAATTATATTATGATTCTTTTCCTCCATTTTAGCGTGCATGTCCTGCGAAAAACGAACAAAAGCACAGATAATGAAGCAGTTAGACTTTTCTAATCACGGATAGTAGAGTCAATCACGGATGATAGAAGCGAAATGAGCAACGCTAAGATTTTAAAACTTCCCGGAAAATAAATGTTCCCGGATAGTAGAATTACGCATAATCGAAGTTCAACTGTACATTGTATTTTTTGAAATTGTTGCACCGATATTATTTTTGCTCAAATATTACACCAAAATTGCATTGGATTGCTGTACAGTTGCGTTTATTTAATTAATTTAATTATGACATACTTTAATTTATAATTTGGCAGAAAAGTCTTTTTGATAGTAATTACCGGTGGCCATAAAAAATTTTTGAAATATATTATTCAGTAAAGATAAATCCATGGTACATATTTCCCATAAAAATATTTTTAGGCCTGAGCCGGAAATTGTTCTAAATTGGTAATCCATAAAATCATTACATTTTATATTGTCACTTTTATTCACTTGCAATATTTCCGCATGAATGTTTCATTCTGATTCAAAAACGAAGTTTTTTGATACTATTTGTAATATTAATATAAAAACATTGACGGGCCAAATAAAAACAGCTCGCGGTCGCAGTTACAGTAATGCTTTTAATACTGCTGGCAGCACTGTTAACGGGCAGTACGAGCCAAAAGTAGGAATACTTTAATGCATTGGCAGCACAGGTAGCAGCCATTTTTGAAAATATTAAATATTTTCATTTAAAATTTGAATTTTAAAGAAGGTAAGTACATAATTCTATTTGATTGATTGAATCTTTTAACTTTTTCCAATTTTTTATTTACATATGTATTTGTTCAATTTTTTTGTTTTTTAATTATTTTTAAAACTTTTTCAGTCGACTATTACATAAATTCGTTGGCTAGCAGCTATTTGCAAATTTTAATTTGCATTGTCAATTTTAAAGAAGGTAAGTAATACATAATCTTTTAACTTTTCGAATTTTTTATTTATGTATTTGTTTGATTTTTTCAACTTTTCAATTTTTTTTCATTATTTTTAAAACTTTTTTAGTCGACTGTTATTTAAATTCGTTGGCTAGCAGCCATTTGCAATTTTTAATTTGCATTGACAATTTTAACGGAGGTAAGTACATAATTCTTTTTGATTGATTGAATCTCGTAACTTTTTCCAATATATCCTATATGTACATATGTATTTGTTCGATTTTTTCAACTTTTTAATTTTTCATTATTTTTAAGTCTTTTGCGACTGTTTCAACAATTATTCAACGTCTTGCAACATTCATTTTAAAGGAAATGCAGTGTGTTTCGGCCTTGCCGAAGATAACACCTTAACTTGTTTTAAATTGCAAAATAAATAAAACGCAACTTTTAAAATATAAAGTTTTGTATGTGCAGATACATTGGTGGCACAGCAAGTACCAACCAAAAATTGGACGTTTCACCTATCAGATAGCGTAATATATCAAGGATTTAAAAAATAACATTTAAGGAGACATGACACCTTCATATTTTCAAAAATTTTTCTTTGACTTATTCTTGCTTAAAAAATTTTGAAAAACACGTTTTTAATAAAATAAACCTCAAACTCAGCTTACAAAATATAAAGCGAGCATTTTAGTAACATCGTATCAAAGTTTTAGTACTTGAAAAGCTATAGTTAAAAAACTTTAAACTCGTTTTTCTCGAAACCACGTTTTTCGAGTTAGCGGGCATGATAAACAAAAAACTACTGGACCGATCTTTCTGAAATTTCAATATACTGCTGTGCACATACAAATGCAGGGAGTGAACTACGGACAGAAATATCGGTATTATAGTTTTTGAGTTTTGGCACGATTTTGGCCCGAAAAATTGGCAATTTTCGGAAAAAGGACGCCTTTTTTCGAGGTTTTCAAACTCCTTAAAATATTCAACATTTATCAATCTATTCAAATTTTTTTAACATTTTCTATTTTTTTTTTATCGAATTTTTCAACTTCTTTCAACTATTCTCAACATTTTCCAAATTTGTTTGACTTTTTCAACCTCTTTCAAATTTTTTCGAGTTATTCAAACTTTTTCAAAATTTTTTCAACATCTTTCAATTATTTTTAACATGTTCCATATTTTTTGAGCTTTTTCAACCTCGTTCAACTTTTTTCGGCTTTTCAACCTTCATTCAACTTTTTTCGAGCTTTCAATCTCTTTCAACTTTTTCAACACTTTCATATATTATCGAGTTGATCAACCTTTTTCACCTGCTTCTACCTCTCTCAACGCCTATCAACATTTCCATATATGCATAATCAACTTCTTTAAATTTTTTTTTTTTAACTTTTTTTCAGCTTTTCAACCATATTCAATATTTCCGACATCTCATTCAATTGCATTACATTTTTTCGACCTTTTCAACCTGAAAACGAAAAACCGAACTTTGGTCGGTCTCCTAGTACTCATTTTATTAAGAGTCATTTAGAATCAACGAACCTTCTAATAGGTGCTGAGTCTAATGCAGATAATAACGCCAGGTATGAATTATAATTATTCATTTTACGTACATAAGTGCTTCATTATCTTAATAAATTTTATCACATGTTTTTCGCGTTCTTTTGCATCGGATAACACTAAAATTTTTGAACGTGCCCAATACGACATTTTATTAAAATGTTCTAAACTTATAAAAACTTAAACTTATTTAAATTTGGCGATTTCTCCTCACATTGTTCTTTGGCAAAAAGTAATACTTTGGGAATTTAAATTTTTTGAAATACCTAGGCATCTAAGAGTGACATTTGTTCAGCAATTTCCACTGATTTGAGATCGAGCAAGCTGGGTTGATTGGTAACGGTAACATGCATGTTGGGCGATTAGCTGGAAAACTTCTGCTTCTTATGAAGTGTAACCTTAAGAAATTAAAAAAAAAAAATTTTAAATAATAAAATTATGTGAAAATTTGCTGCATAAAAAATGGCTTCTTAAACTATTAGACTGTTTGGCATGGTATAATATTGTAAAATATCAAACGGATCAGTGTTGCTAAATTCTTAAAACTGATCAAATTGTTATATCAAAAACTATCAATTAATACAAAAACTTTGTTCAAAAAAAGGTATAACTAGTACCATAGCCTGAGGAATTTCAATATAAAGTACATATACATACATATAAAGTACCGGCGTCTAAAGTGTGACTTCCAAACATCTCTATCTTAACGCTGTTAAATAAGACTGTTGCTTGTTTTAAATAAAACACGTTTGCTTTAAAATTGTATTATGAAAATACTTTATCACATTTACTTAAGGTAGGGTACCCATGACACTTTTTGTTTCAGGGAACATGTTATCTCTTCATAATCTCTCTTAAAGCTAATTATTTTGATGTTTCGAAGAATTATAGCAACTCAAAATGTTTGCATTATTTAAACATACTCTCGAACGCAAAAAGTCAGCTTTCATTTGCCACAAGCGATGGTAATGCTTTTTAATAAGCACACACATTTAATTTATTAAGCGCTGTGGATTTATTTTGGCTCTCAATCTCTTTTGTAAATTAATGAATATAAACCAGTTTCTAACGTTCTACATCGGAACGACGCACCTACGGCAAATTATCGGCGCATAGCCGATACTTTCATCCGACTAAATGACATTTTGTCACTACTCCAGTGTCCAGTTTTTGTAGTTTTGAGCATAAGCTATACCCGCTTTTTTCATTTTTTTGTCAACAATGGCTTTTTTGCTGGACGTGTTCCATATAAACCAGCATCTCGCACCCTCCTGCAGTCAGTTTCCACAATAATTTTTATGGAATGATGCGTTTCTAGCTCTATCCGTATAGCAACGACACTTTAAGAATGATCCTTCAAACTTATTTTCTACTAGGCCATCTTTGTCCTTCTACTAGTCGCACGTTCAGGACCAGATCCTTTTTTCCTCTCCAGCGGCTCCAAAATATCCTTTTTTTTCAAAAAGCCACAATTGTAGAATTTGAGAAACCCATTCATTCCGAAATCTTACGATACGATACGTCTTGGTCCGCTAGTCGCTTTTTGATCAAGTGACAGCTGTTTATGTTTTGGACCCATTTCTGTACTTATTTTACAAAACGACCTGTTTTAAGCAAACGCTTAAAAATGTCGTATTTTCGTTGTCAAAACACTTGCAATACTTCAATGCTGAAAGTCCCATTAATCGAAGTTCAAAAAAAAAATACGGAATTGTTTTAATTTTTACATATAAAAACAGTTTTGCCAGTGGTGCGGTTTTCATGACCGCCAGTGTACATTTATACTAGGGTGAGTCAAATCTTTTGGCAGCAAAGAGTAAAACAAAAAAAAAATCTACCGTTAATTATATGAAAGTTTGCCCAAGGAGCCTTAAATCAATATCGAGCTGCGGGACAATTCGTTTTAGATTGGAAGTCAGAAAAACGCGTTTAAATAATACATTCATAAGTGTAATAAAAAGTTGTAATGGCGTGTTCCTTGGTACAAGGAATCTATTTTCAATATTTATTTTTCGTAAGGCACCAGAGGGTGCCACAATGGAAATCTTTGGATTTTATTCTTTTCTAAATTACAAATTTTAATTTTCTTAGTTTTTTTTTTTTCAATTTATTCTCAAGCAATTGAAATACAGCAAAATTATTTAACATTTTTGATTTTAATTTTTTTGTTTTTCCCGCCATTTAACCCGTATACGTCCAGCGCCCCATTTTTAAAACACATTGTTATTATAACTTTGTATAAAAAAAACGGGGTAAAATAATGATTTATTATTCTTATGAGGTAATTCTGATGTGTGGCAACACTAACACGTACTTTTGTTTCATCATAACCTTATTTTGATCAATTCAGTACTATAGTTAAAAGCATTTTGCAATATTGTAGCCGCCACGATGTCGCGAAACAATAATTGAGATTTTGTGATTATTTGTTTAAAAACATAGTTTTTTTGATATTGTTTTATTGCGTTGTCCATATGCGAGGCAATTATTCTAAAATAAAGTGATTGTAGTGCCAGTGTAAAGTTCTGTAGAGCCTTTTATATAGTGCCCCATTTTTGGAGCGCTGAGCACGGCAGTGTGCACTGTGACAAATCAAAAATACTGTTTTAGCTTGACTGTGTCAGAAATAATAGATATTTTGGACAATGACGAAGATATTTTCGAAGGGACTATTTTTATTTGCCCACCCAAAAACCACCTGTTGAGTGATGAAGAGGACGCGATCGACGGCGACTTGAATCGTATGTCAGGTTATCAGCTGCTAGCTAAGGGAGAGCTACAACTACTACTAGAAAATTGGGGAGAAAAATAATGGAAGTAACGATGAGAGCGGTGATGACGTTCCACAACCGATGACTTCACATGTTTCTAGTCGAAAAACTTAAAAGATGCCTCTGCTAACCAGGGAATGGAAAAATAAGGATTTCCCAGAATATCGTAATGGAATGGACAGGAATGGAGCAAGTCTGTGTTTTTGAACTCAAATATGTCACCTGTAGAATGGTTTTAATTATTTTATGATGACGAGATAATTGATTTGTTCGTTCATAATTCGAAAAAATATGCTGTTTATCAAGGCAACGAACAATTCGATGTAATTAAAGAAGAAATGCGCCTCGTACTTGGAATTTATTTATTGAGTGGATATTGCGTTTATGCGAGATATCGAATGTATTGGGACACTGGTGCTGATACATACCATCCTGGTGTGGCTAATTCCATTTCTAGAGCTCGATACGAACAAATACTGAAATATATACACGTTTGCGACAACGTTGCATTAGATCAGCAAGACAAGTTTGCAAAGGTTCGGCTTTTGTGGGATAAGATAAATGCAAGGTGAATGAGGTATTCTCCGAATTTTACAGAAATAAGTGTTGATGAATCTATGATCCCCTATTATGGCCACCACAGCACCAAACAACACATCCATGGCAAACCTATTCGTTTTGGTTACAAAGCCTGGTGCATGGCAACTCGTCTTGGATATCTGATTCAAGCCGAACCTTACCAAGGAGCCTCTACAGGCAATACTAATCCCAACCTAGGGGTTGGTGGATCTGTAGTAACAAATCTGTTTTCAAAAGTACCAGACGGTACTAAAGTTCACGTATATATGGATAACTTTTTTACGTCACTTCGTTTGCTGACAGCTCTGAAACAATCAGTATACTTTTAAAATCGCACTGAATTCATAAAATAAAACTTTTTCGTGTTAATATAAACGATTTTCCATCAATTACCCCATCAATTTTAAATACGCTCTGACATGCCTAGTGCCCCATTTTTGGGGCGGTCCTTTTTCCAAAAACCACGAAAGGGATAGGAATAACTCGTTAAGTATATTCTTTTTGAAGCCTCTTAGTGCCCTGATACTGATAAAAAGATTGCAAAAAGTGATTTTAAAAAAGTTGGGCTTATACGGGTTAAATTGACTCTTGATATGTACATATTTGTTATTGATTATGGAGCCGTCAACATCATACGAAGCGTTATCACATATGGAAACAGATGTCGGCTCTGAATCAAATTTGGGACACATGCCTGCTCACAACGTTCTCTTGGCTTACCAAAAGATTTAACAGTCCTAATTTACCAACGGAACAAGAAGTTATGCAGTGCTTTATTTATTTATTTAGACAAATTCTTAAGTTAATACTAAGAAAAATTATTTACAGTATAATTCGCTTAGCAGCCTCCAATTAAATGCCAGCAAATATTGCGCCCTTAAGCGAAAAATGCCCTTAGCCAAATTTCTTTAACCGCCTTATAGCGCATAAGTAAGGCTGTTAAGAGTGATAGTTCTTTTTTCTTGAGCTCTTACCAAGAACATGCTCAGCAAAAAAGATTTACATAGTTTTCAACAAAATCATAAAGTTTATTTTAATAAAAAAACATAAGATAAAAAAAAAACAATTCATTTATATGGACATTTAAAACGGCTGTTAAGTGTAACTTTTAATATGAAAAATTAATTTAACTAACCAATAATTAAGTGCTATTAAGGCAAATGTGCTCTTAAGCGGGAGGCAGCTAAAAAAGATATTTTCTCACATATACGTAAAAAAAATGCAGCAGAATCTTGATTTTGGGCTGGTAACTTTCATGCGACCTTAAGCGAATAGGCAGCTAAGCGAATTATACTGTATTTATAACTGGATTTAAGTCACCAAATTGTTTGTCAAACATGTTCATGTTCTCATCAAATTCCTTCCTTTTTTTTGTTCGTCAAATTGTTTGAAAAGCAATTTTAGTAGTTGTGAAAGCGAGGTTGATTTGGAGTTTGCGACACTTGTGACATTTCCGACAGTTTACAACGTGTGACTGTCGTAAACCTAAAAATCCTTGTGACATGCCAACACTAGCAGCAACAGCCACAGGACCAAGCACATCTAAAAAAGTGGGTCATATATTCCATCATTTGAAGTATTTTCTTTTTTATTGATGTGTTTCAGATTTTGGATTTCCGGCCGCATTTCTTCTTGTTTAGCATCACCACTTTTTAAAGACATAAGTATTGGTGTTGATCTAGGGCCCCAATGTGCACAAAAACGGACGCGAATTCGTTTCGTTTGTGCACATTCCGCTTTTTGTAAAAAAAACGAATCCGTTTCGAATTCGTAACGGACTTCAAATATGAATTCGTTTCGAACTCGTTTTTTTGTTCATAAAACGAATTCGTTTTTTGTTCATAAAACGAAATCGTTTCGAATTTGTTTTTTTGTTAGTAAAACGAATCCGTTTTGAATTCGTTTTTTGTTTATAAAACGGATCCGTTTCGAATTCGTTTTTCGTTCATAAAATGGATGTTTCGAGCTCGCTTTTTGTAAATAAAAAAATTTAATTTTTTAACGACTTAAAATTGGTAAAAAGTTCAAAAAAACTTTTTACTCAATTTTTTTTGGAAAAACTTCAAAATTTTGGATAAGTTTCAAAAAAAAATTTTATTCTAATCGAGTAAGAAATGTTTAAAAAGTCGAAAAAACCAATGTTTTTAACATTGAAATTACAATCCGTTTCGAATTCGTTTTTTTTTGTTCATAAAACGAATCCGTTTCGAATTCGTTTTTTGTTCATAAAACGGATCAGTTTCGAAATCAATTTTTGGAAATAAAAAAAATTGAATGTTTTAAACGACTTCAAATTGCTTAAAAGTTCAAAAAAACTTATAAAATTTTTTAGGAAAAACTTATAAAATTTTTTAAGTCCTGGAAAAATTTTTAAAAAAAATTTCGTATCTTAACCAACTTAGAAATGTTTAAAAAGTCAAAAAAAACTAATATTTTTTTAACACTGATATTTCAAAAAAGCGCCACAGACCATTAACATAAAAGGCAGTTTTCAAGTTGTCATGTAAACTTTTATTTTATTTTCAATGTATCAGGGATACGAAATACAATTCTGTACTTAATTTTAGTTTAAATACCTTTGTTATATCATTAGCCACGTGCTCCTGAAGCTCATCTTCAAACCGAATAGCATTACATGTCAGATTCTGATGAGTGAACAAGTTACGTGGGACTATCGGATAGCCGTATACAAGATATTTTCCAGAAACTTTTTGAATTGCGTTTATTTTGTACGCTTTCTCGTTACAGCAGTAAAAGTTATTTGGATGTTTCAAGTAAAAGTAATAATTATTTGTTTGAAGGAATAAGTAGGAATCGTCCTTGAACTCACCAGCATTGAAGTCGTGTACGTACTTTGAATTAATATTTTTACCATGTAAGCTTGCCTCCACTATTCTCTTATAAATTTGATTACAAAAAATTTTTGTTGTTTTAATTTACGTTTGATTTCCCGTAAGAAGTTTTCGAGTTTGAATGCGTCAAACTTGTTTAGGGGACCTATATTTTTCACATCTGTAGCTAAATGTGTCAAACAATGCATATTATACGTTAAAAATAATTCGCTGTACAAAACTGGAATTTTTTCAACAAAATCATGCAATAATTTGTCTGCTTCGTCAATATTGTCGCTTTTATCAGAAAGTAAAATTTGTATTGCTGCACTCAGAGTTAGGAAATGATTGCATCGCTCAGATTCTAAAATATTTTGTAGGACAATCGGTCCTATATATAAGAGAAACATTCTGAGCTCTGTGGCCTTCCACCTATCTATTTCACCAACTGATCTGGGTTTTCTACAAAATTCCCGTTGTACATCATTTCTTACTTCAATGAGACGTAAGTTAAGGAGTTTTATTTTGGAATTACTTAGGGAGTATAACTGTTTCCGATCTTTTGACTAAGATCTTATTAGTGCTTTCATAACTCCCAAGCATACTACGCGCATATAGTCCATTGGAAACTGGTTAACCAGGTCAAGTTGAAGCAATTCCAAATCATTATGTTCCTGCCGTGTATGGTGATCTGGATATTTTCTGGATCGAAATCCTTCATTGGATCTTAGTTCGTTTTCGCTTAGCCTAAATATAATTTTATGTTGAAGGCTTTTGCCGCGTTGTGTGCATTTGTGGCAACTATGATAACCAGAATGGCTTTTTATTCCCAGAACAACTTCAATTAGAAAATATTGGCCACAATACTCAAATCCGTCTTCTTGTAACTGCTTAAGTTCTTCATCAAACGTTTTCAGGAATCTAATAGTAAATATACTTTAAATGTGTAACATTTTAAATAATTTTACTACAGTAATTACTCATGTCCCATGACATGTCCTTAGGCATCCTTCGTATACACCTACGAGTAAGACTGCGTCCGTGTCCGTAACATTCATCAAAATGGGCCATACCTGAGCCCCAGAACTTTTAGATACGGGTAAGTCATCTATATTGAAATTAAGCTCCAAATAATCTCCCTGCAAAGTCGTTCGGCGCAATAGGTCGGTCAAGCTATCTTTTATTCCATAGTGAATATATTTGCCGTCTTCCATTTGTTTTATGAGAATATTCCGCGGAGTTTGCATGAGTGTTCGGGCATCGGTAGGCAAATCTGGTATCACCGGTTTCAAGATTGTTAGAAGCTTATTTACCGACCTAAATGGTATATTTTCCTCAGTCGCCCACACAACAATGTGCTCCCGAATATTGTTATGAGGGTGTTCTCCTCCTTGGTATACATTCAGAGTGCCAGCCCAAATTTTCAATCCAGGCGAATGATGGTTTTCAACTGGAAAGTTGATATTAGGAAATATGCCCGAGTTGTATGGACTTAAGTTTACTTTGGCTCCTATTTGCCAATTTTTATTGAAACAAACTTTTTTTATTTGGTTTTCAATTCTAAGAATAAATATGTAATCAAACTGTTTCGCAAAGATTTGGTTTTGAAGATATATCCATCGGAAGTTGCGGATATAGAATAGCTTTTATATAAATCCATAAAAATTGAGAACCCCTGGATGAGTATCAAAATTATTCGTGTCATAAAAAACATAGTTTAATGGCCTACAGTAATGGTAAGCAAATCTTTAAATTTAACCTATAATCTTGGAGACATAACAATTTTTCTAAAATTTCGACCAACTTTTTTAAAAACATGTTTTCTCCTTAAAATGTAAATTATAACTTTCTTAGCATGTTAAAGTTTAAGTTATTCCTTTTAAAATGTTGAATGAATGAAGTAAAAAAAAGCTTTTTTAAACAAAAATTTGTTGAAATTTCAGAGATGTTGTCATATCTTCAAAATCATAGGTTAAACTTCAAATACTTGTTGGCTATTATTATAGCTAGGCCTTTTTGGTCCAGGCCATTAATTTATCTTTCTTATAAAACCAATATTATTGACATAAAATCAGAGTTTTCCAACTTATAATCATTTTTACAGAAGCTATGTCCGCAACTTTCGATGGCTATGTCTCCAAAACTAGATCCGACGACACTTTATTTTTCATTTTTGTTTTTAGCTCCTATTATCTCTAAAAATAAACAAATTGGGCAATGCGAGTTAAGGTAAATGTGTACCGTTGCCTGCCTCTTCAATTTCAGATGCAATGTTTTCTCTGCTTGCCGATGTACGGTTTGATAAGGCAGTTTGGTAACTGCAACCAACATCTTCTAACAGCTCACTATCGAAATATGTGCTCAGGAATTCGGATACATCCTTTTTCACAACTTTATTATTTTTAGTTTCCATTTCGCACTTTATTTATTTGAACAACATTTTTGTTTAAGAATATGTATTCAGAATCAGAGTTCAATTAAAAAGCTCACATTATATTGTCAAACTCAAATTATGCAACCGTGAAAAGTTCTACCATCGCTGTCAAGAATTAACAAAATAAGTTCTTAACAGAATTGTGACGAGCGATCGTTATGAAAACAACTTTTTGACAAACAATCTTTTAAGCTGTTTATCTTGCTGGTTCTGATATCTTTGTATTGTCCTCCGTTTCTTACCAATCATGTTACCAATCAATTGCACGAAAAATAGAATTTGTTCTATTCGCTCAGCGATAAATTTTGTAGAGTAGTCAAGAGTTTGAGATTTCTGGTCAAAAAAGCTATTGTAAGTGACACTAAAAAATTTTATCGCTGAGCCGATTGAACAAATTCTATTTTTCGTGCGATTGGTTGGTAACATGGTTAGTAAGTAAATGAAGACAACACAAAGAAATCAGATAAACGGCTTAAAAAATCGTTTGACAATTGCTTTTTAAAAACCTCTTTCGTAACAATCGCTCACCTCAGTTGTGATTAGAACTTATAAGTATCAGAATTGTTAGTGCCTAAGCTGAATTTGACAGATGAGGCAGAACTTAAAATATATAAAATCACACTGCGGCTACCGTGTTATCTATATATTAATACGTGAACATCGAATCTTGTGGTACACTTTTTTAGTATTTACTATAAAGAGAGGGGAATGAAACTTATATCATTGGAAAGGTACTATTCCATAGATGTGCAGAAAAAAAAAATCAGGTGTATTAGTTGCCGCTAAGGCAGGTAAAATAAAGTGAACATATTTACATGATTCCCCCATACAAAACGCATTAATCCCTAATGGAAAAAAAAAACGATGTCACGGCCGAAATGCTTCACCGATTTATGTAAGCAAAATTAAGATTGGGCTAGGTTTTAAGTTTTTAAAAGCTCTAAAAGGAGCGTGGCACAGCCCTAAACTTTAATTTTTATAACGTGATAGCTCGCAAACTATTTAAGGTTTTGTAACGAAAATTGGTAAACGGATTCAGATCATAAAAATCTTAAGTTCCACAAAAAGTGAACGTAATTAGAATATTGGGCGTGGCATATTTCAATAATTGAAAATTTTGATTCAATATTACTCGAAAACGGCAACTACGATTTTCATAAAAATTTTGATGATAATACCGCTGAAAGTAGTCATCATAACAAGTTGTCACTATACTGGTAAAACTCATTGAAAAGAGTGGCACAGCCCACAATATTTATAAACGTTATAATAAGAGCAACGCAATCGTTATGAAATTTAATATGGTAGATATACTGGCTATAAGGTATCTTATAACCAAAAGTGGGCGCAATGGCGTCTGTGGGCGCGGCACCTTCCATGTAAGCTAAAACCGTTTAAGGTTATATTTTGTGCACTATATGAGCGATCACAGTAAAATTTGGTGTAGAGGTTTCAGATAGAAATTAAATGAAAAGCGACGAGGTTGAATTAGTGGGCGTGGCACTTCCTATATAAGATTAAAACGTTTGATGTTATATTTAGTGTATTACATGATTGATCCTAATAAAATTTTGTTTCCATTTATTCAGACTCATTCGAGTTTTTCAACCTCTTTCAACTTTTCTCAACATTTCCCATTTTTTTCGACTTTTCAACTTCATTAAACTTTTTTTACCTTTTTCAAATATTTTTAAAGTTTTCCATATTTGTTTGACTTTCTCAAACTCGTTAAGCTTTTTTCGAGTTTTCAACCTCGTTCAACTTTTTTCGAGACTCTCAACTGTTTTCGAGCTTTTTCACCAGCTTCAACCTCTGTCAACGTTTTTCCTTTTAATCTTTTTTTTTCGTAATCTTTTTGATATCACACATTTCTTGACTTGTGTTTTTCTCGCACTAACAGTACTGAACATAAGGCTCAGTAAAAAATAATTAAAATTATGAACTGTTCTATAAACACAAACAAAAAATTACCTTCGGTGAGCTTGCCGATTTTACATATTAGCACTTGCACCTTCGTTGGTATCGCCAAATAAGCTTTCAACGGAGCGCTAGTCAAGAAATGTGTGATATCAAAAAGATTACAAGAACAATTGCATATGAAGAAGGAAATGTAGTTTTTGGCGCACTATGTTTATATTTGTTGCGATGATTCTTAAATGGTCAACGCAAGAAGTATGATATAGTATGCTAGTAGACTATTGAATTTCGGCGAACAAAGCTTACTGATGATGATGACGTAGCGGTCATCGAAACTAGTATAAGCTGCTGGTTTGCCCAAAAGAAATGATTTGTTTCTTTTTATGTTTTTTGCGCTGTAATTTTTTTGTGTTTTTCTCTCACTAACAGTACTGAACAGAAGGCTCAGTAAAAAATAATCAAAAACAATTGCTACATTCGTCAAGACACAAACGAAAAACAGATTTTTTTTGCGTTTTAATAAATTTTCAACGAAATTGGACGTAAACTCTGTCCTCGCCGTTTACAGGTTTGAGCTAGAAAGCTCAAGTGTTGGGACAATTATTTTTATTCCTCAATCTATAATATAAGAAAAAGTTTGAAAAAAACACCCTAATGTACACATAAGAGAAAAAAAAATAAAATCTGATTTTTGGTCCAAAAAATTTCAAAGTATTTTGTAAGCAAGTAGTATTGTATTAAGGTGAATGTAGTGAAAACAACAAAGGATTCGAACTGTGACACAATAAACACCAAAGCTCTACTAGCGGAGAGACCACAGTTCTTCTCCATATATAGAAATAGCGGTAACTTTTTTTCGATACTTATTGATGTGTACATAAGGTAATCGAAATTTTTTTTTAAAAAAAAATATTATAAATGAGAAGAAACTCAAATATTCTTTTGGTTTGTTTTGAGACTAATAATTATTATATTAATAATTTTTGTATTGAACTTTTTAGTCATTTTTACAACCAACATGACAAAGATAACAAGTGGATCAATTTAACCTGGTAAGGCTAAGTTCACACGAGCGTTTTGTCAACGCGCGTTAGCTATCGCGTTTTTTCAACGCAGGTTTTGGTACTTTTCACACCGCAGTCAACGCGCGTTATTTATTCGTGCAATAATCGTCATTTTTCCAAAATTATTGGTAAAATTTCAAAATTTTGCGCACCATTATTGTAGACCATTAAATTATTTTTCTTATGACACCCATATTACTGATATCTATTCAGGAGCTTACAAACAAACAAAATACAGCTGAGAACCAACGCGCGTTTTAGCATAACAATGGCGTTGACAAAACCAACGCGCGTTCAACGCACGTTTCATCAACGCAACGTTGATGGAGTGGCTTGCTGCATAGAGTTGTGTGTTATGCTGAAACGCGCGTTAGCTAACGCGCGTTGACAAAAAGCTCGTGTGAACCGAGCCTAATTGGTGACATATGTTTCGGCTATTACCACGTATATACATATTTATATGCATATACATAGCCTCATCAGACCAGTTTTGGTTAAGTTGTACTGAGAATCGAACACCCGACCGTATGCATTTTTGAATTGCGACGGCCGCTCTAACACTTGAGCTATTGGGTATGTGACCTTGATGCATACGGTCGGGTGTTCGATTCTCAGTACAACTTAACCAAAACTGGTGTGATGAGGCTATGTATATGCATATAAATATGTATATACGTGGTAATAGCCGAAACATATGTCACCAATTACCAGGTTAAATTGATCCACTTGTTATCTTTGTCATGTTGGTTGTAAAAATGACTAAAGAGTTCAATACAAAAATTACACTAGTTTACAAATTTGGGCTTGATCTCGAGATCTGGTTTCTCATAGATTTTTTTCGATGTATTTTGGGGCGTAGATTCCAAAAATGGCAACCATTTTTTTCTCTTAAGAATCGTTTTCGAGATATCCCCAAAAAAACCCTTTTTCGGCACTTTTTTCATTTATTTGACTATATCTCCATGAATTTTTTTTCGACTCAAAAACGATTTTCAGTTTTTGAAAGATATTTGTATTTCCTTTCTAACGATATGCTTTTTGTTTGAATCGAATACTATTTGATGGAGTTACAAGCGCTCAAAGTTCAAAAAAACTGACTTTTTTGGTCTTTTTTAAAAATCACTAAATTTCAATTGCTCCATTTGAATGAAAAATTTTTTCTTTTTCATATTTTTAAAATTTTTAATGAAAGACTATTCTTTTGCAAATATTTTAAGTATAATTTTGCGAAAATCGGACAAAAACTGTAGAAGTTATTCGAAAAAACAGTAAGAAACTTGCAATAAAATTAAACGAAAATACATACGATTGTGTTTGTGTGTGGTGATTTACTTTTATTCTCCGTTTCTTTTTAAGTAAAAAACGTATGAATTTTTGTTTAATTTTATTGCAAGTTTTTTAGTGTTTTTTCGAATAACTTCTACATTTTTTGTCCGATTTTCGCAAAATTATACTTAAAATATTTGCAAAAGAATAGTCTGTCATTAAAAATTTTAAAAATATGAAAAAGAAAAAATTTTTCATTCAAATGGAGCAATTGAAATTTAGTGATTTTTAAAAAAGACCAAAAAAGTCAGTTTTTTTGAACTTTGAGCGCTTGTAACTCCATCAAATATTATTCGATTCAAACAAAAAGCACATTGTTAGAAAGGAAATACAAATATCTTTCGAAAACTGAAAATCGTTTTTGAGTCGAAAAAAAACTCATGGAGATATAGTCAAATAAATGAAAAAAGTGCCGAAAAAGGGTTTTTTTGGGGATATCTCGAAAACGATTCTTAAGAAAAAAAAAAGGTTGCCATTTTTGGAATCTACGCCCCAAAATACATCGAAAAAAATCTATGAGAAACCAGATCTTTTTTCTTGTAAACTAGTGTTATTAACAAATATTCTTCATTTTTTGGCCAAATTCCGAAAAATTAAAATTTTCCAGCTATGGTAGCAACCCTAGGACCATAGGACTATCGAATATAAACAAGTTTTCGAAAATCGAGTGTTCTTGAAATATTCTAGAACATACCATTTATTTGAACATGTCTACTGTGTATAGTAAAACAGAGTAAGTTAATAGTTTTATGTTCCAATAACAAAAAATATTTTAAATTTCATAATGTAAATAACCATAATTGTAATCATGAAACAAGTTGCGATCTTGATATTTCCACGGATAGTGCTAGTGAACCTAGTGTATTCGCATATGCGGGCAGTGATTGGCAATCGTCTTAATCAGAAGTTTAAGAAAATAGTACCGGTAAAGTTAATTTGTTATTTAAATTCCTCAAAAGCATAACCTAACCTCAAACAGTTTACAAACAAACAGCTTTTTCGTTTCAGAAAGTGTACTCAAGGATGAAGGACCCATTGGTGCTGCTGGAACCTGGATCAAAAAAAACTCGAAAAAGGAAAAGAAATAAAAATCAAAAAGAAAAAATAAAGCGCCCCAGAAACTTAGGTCTTAAGTATACCCCTAAGAAGAGCTAAACTATTCCTTGTAAGAGGTTTCTAAACAACAATTACTTATAGTATGCAATAAAAAATGTTTTGATCAGATACCTAAGGAGACACTAAAGCATGCTTTTGAGTCATTTTGACCGTTAGGCTTGCTTACTGCAAACAACTGCGTTCTATGTGGTCTAGTGAAACAGTCTGCCAAAGAACGGAGTCCAAGAACGCCCTCAAAAGTCCATCTCCAATAATTTGTTTATACATTCTGCAGGACAAACGATCAATGTTTGTAGGAAATTCTTTCTTCAGACATTCCAAATATCTGAAGGCTATTGAAAAACTCAAAATTGGAGAGCAAATTGGAACTGAAAGATTTACATGTTTTCAAACACATTATACGAGAACTAAAAGCCTCAATCGTAAATATTTGTCATCTGATCTTAATGTGACTCTTTTTTACAGAGTACTGTACAGAAAATACTATAATTCCTGTGTCCATTGATATCTACCATATGATCTTCATTACAAAATACAACCTCCACTATCATGCCCCTCGTACCCACACAAAGTAGAGTTGGCCCGAACTTAAATGAAGGATGATACAAAAAAAAAATCAATGACTGAACTTCATCCCTTCAGTACATCTTGTTCAATCTAAAAAATCTTGGAAGGAAAAGTGGCGTATCTTAATTAAGCCCGTGAAAATCACCATAAATAATTTTTCTAATCGCCGCAATTCAACACAAGTTAAATAACCTTATTACAATGCAGTTTCTATTAAATATTTGTGAATATCATATTATGGATTTTTTTACAGTACATCTAATAAAAAATCTTGTTCCTCAAATTAACTTAAGATTGACTTACAACTTCGACCACTTCTCTGTTCAGCGCCTCATATATTGAGTTACAAAGTAGCGGTAAAGTTTTTGACTAAGCTTCACTACAAAATTCAGTTTGGCGTTATAATTTAATTAATTTGGCTTAGCTCGAATATTTAGCTCCTTTATTCTGTCTAACCTAAAATAGTGCGCCAAGAAGATCTGGATTTTTCCATGCGATTGAAAAAATAATAAAACAAATAGATTAACTAAAATTAAATTAAATTTTCTTAAGAATTGGTAAAGTGATTTAAATTAGAAGAAAAACTCAAGTTTGTAGCAGAAAAAGAAAAACTCTCCTGATTATTCGGACACAATTGAAATATTTTCAAAAGGTCTACTGCTTATAAACCGTTCATGAATTATAAAAAGTCTCCTGATTATTCGGACACAAGTGAAATATTTCCAAAAGGGTCTACTGCTCAAAAATTTGTTAACACCAAACAAGTATTTGCTGAAACTCTCCTGATTGTTCGGACAAAGTGAAATATTTTCAAAAGGGTCTACTGCTCAAAAATCTGTCAACACCAAACAAGTATTTGCTGATCGTATTATGGATGAACAAAATTTATCTTTGTTCATTGACATGTATCAAGGTATGCCCGAATTATGGGACATATCAAATCAAAATTACAAAAATTGTTTAATGCGATGCACTTCCTATGAAAAACTCCTACGGGAACTGCAGAAAAATGAAAAAGATGCAAACTTGGAATCGGTAAAAACAAAACTGCGAATCTACGGGATGTATACAAAAGAAAGTTTAGAAAAATCAGAGACAGTGAAAAATCTGGCTCAGGTACGGCAACAGTATATATTCCGAACGTGTGGTGTAGGTACTTTACTATTTCATACTTTTGAAAAATCTTAAACAAAAATATCTATTGTTCATATCTAAAAAATACTGATTTTAGAATTTTTCAATTTAGAGAGATTGATAATTTTAAGAGATTGATACAAAAAAATTCACAAAAATAAATTAAAATAAAAATAATTTTAAATAAAAACCAAAAATAGAACCTAAAGTGGTACTTTCAAAAACTTTAATTTTTAAATGATGTGCATATTCCCGGAAGCAAAATTTCATCAATGAATGTCATTGATGAAAATGAGACCGACGACCTTAACCGTTTAGTTAAATCAAGGAAACGAGAGCAACCAACTGATGAAAAAACTAGTTTAAAAAAAAATCCATCGAGCACTTGAATCGCAATAATGATGAGGCCGGCATATATGCTGCAGGCTGGGCCTTCAGCTTCAGGTAAATGACGCAGCGCCAAAAAATATATGCCAAGCAGGCGATAGATCAGATTTTAACAATGGGGCAACTAAATAAATTACGTTTTAACAATTTTTATGGTACAGGGGGGCAGCAAGATGATGATGATTTTGTTGTCGATGGCAATTTTGCTGTCGATGAAACAAACGATGATGTTGAAGATGATTTTGTTGTCGATGAAAAAAACGATGATGCTAAAGATGATTTTGTTGTTGCCGATGGCCAAAAAAAACGAAATTGATTTTGTTGTCAATAAAACAAACGACATTGATTTTGTATTCGATTAACAATTACATAAATTGTAAAACTCTTTACTATATGTTTTGTTTTTGTTCTATAAATTGAGTTATAAATATCATATCAGCAAATTTAAAGATATTTATAATGCTTTTTTTTTTTTTAATAGGATGTGTTTCCAAACGAGCCTTGGTTCCCAAAATAAATTTTAATTTTATTAATAAAATGTTAATCTTTTTATTCTATACGGACTAAAGATAAGTCATGACATCTTGTTACAATGCTCTGGCTGAATCCTGACGAACATAATCGAAAAAAGTGCTATGTTTGCGAAAATACTAAAATATTTAGATTAAAAAAGTAAAGACGCAACTATTTCATGTACAGAAAATACTGTTCCATGAAATGTGCTGCTTGTGCTTCATTCCGATGATTTTCCAATGCCAACAGCTAACGATCAGCTATGTGAACTTGGCACCCGAAGTCAAATAAAAAAAACAATGTTTTCTGTGAATTGGTAGCTTTTTGTTTGTAGTAAATTTCTTTTCGTTTGTAGTTGAACCGTTTTCGAAAAAAACGAATTTTAAAAACAGATAGTTTGTAGTTTGAAGAATAAAAAGCTACAAACGATTTTTTAAAATAACAAATATATTGAAAGTCTTGACCACAACTCTTGAAATTATTACTAATTACTTTAAAACAAATATAGTATGCAGATTTTCAGTAATCTCATTACATTTTTGAAAATATGGCTTGTAATGTTAAATAGAAAAAAGTTCAAAGCAATGAAGTAATAAAGAATTGACAAACGCAATATCAACGATCGATGAAAACCGAAACATTTGTAGTTTTGTAGTTATTCAAGCGAAAGGAAAAGAAAAGAAACGTTACTCTCTCCCAATAAGAAATATTCTAATTGAATTGAGCAACAGAGAACAGTTGTACTTTTTTCCATGTAATTTTACAATACTAAAAATTTGCATTGGATGGATTGGCTTTTGGTTGATCAGAGTAAAGTTTCTGATTGCTTTCCACCTGGGGATTGCCAGAGCGATCTCTGAGCCAACCATTAGCAAGTTGACACACAGCCTCCCCGCGGCTCCATCTGGGTAGCTATCTCCGCATCCGCTGAGATAGTGAGCGAATGTGTGCAGCGTGTCCTCCCTGGAAGTAAACTGGGTTGTGCGCAGGGTTTGGTACCCGCCACGTAAAAAAAACACTCCAATGAAGACTAAAAAAGCCTCGGATAATGAACCCCTCAACGTTGACGACCACTGCAAACGAAAAAAGGACTATGATTTAAGGATATGCACCTGGAATATCCGGACCCTCAATAGGGAAGGTGCCTCTATCGAATTGGCGGATGCCCTCGGAAAAATTAAGGCTGACATCACCGCCATCCAGGAAATAAGATGGATAGGACAAGGTTGCTCTAAACAAGCAAGTTGCGATATCTACTACAGCTGCCATGCGGAGAGGCGCGAATTGGGATGCGGATTCGTAGTAAGCAAGAGACTTCGCCACCATATCTCCAGGTTCACACCTGTGAGCGAAAGGTTGGCTACGATCCGCGTCAAGGCTCGATTTTTCAACATAAGCTTGATTTGCGCGCACGCCCCGACGGAAGAAAAGGACGATGCTGTCAAAGATGCCTTCTATGCGAGACTCGAGGAAGTATACGACCGCTGCCCGGCCCATGACGTTAAAATTGTACTCGGGGATTTCAACGGAAAGGTCGGAAGAGAAGGTATATTTGGCCCCACTGTCGGTCAGTTCAGCCTTCACGAGACCACCTCAAACAACGGTCTACGGCTGATCGACTTCGCCGCGGCGCGAAACATGGTAGTAAGTAGCACCAGATTTCAACACCTCGATATCCACAAGGCCACCTGGCTGTCCCCTGATCAGAAAACACGCAACCAAATCGATCATGTTGTGATCGACGGAAGGCATGCTTCGAGCGTGCTAGATGTTCGTACGTTCCGGGGAGTCAATATTGACTCCGATCATTATCTTGTTGCAGCCAAGATACGCATGCGGCTGTGCAATGCAAAGGATGTACGCTCTGGTACGCAACGAAAGCTGGACGTCGCTAAGCTGCAATCACATCGGACGGCCGAAGCCTATTCCGCTCGCCTCTCAGAACTGCTCCTTCAACCTGACTCTCTACCCGATGATGCCGGTGGACTTTGGGCGCATATGTCCCGCTCCATGCGCTCTGCCGCTGAGGAAGTCATTGGTTTCCAACGCCCACTTCCGCGAAATCAATGGTATGACCAGGAGTGTCGCGAAGCTACTGCAGTGAAAAACGCCGCCTACAAAAGAACCCTGCAGTCAGCAGCAACGCGAGCCGTGCACGAAAACTACAGGGAAAAGAGAAAGGATGAGAGGCGCCTTTTCAGACGCAAGAAACGAGAGCAGGAAAGGCACGAGCGTGAAAAACTCGAAGTGTTACGGGGCAGGAATGATGCTCGAAAATTTTACCAACAAGTCAAGCGTCTGACCCAAGGTTTCAAGCCCGGAGCATCAACCTGTAAAGATGAACATGGAAATCTGGTTACGGATACGCAGGGTGCACTGAGATTATGGAGGGAACATTTTTCCAAGCTGCTTGCTGGCGATGACTCCACCAATCCCGCCTTTGGAGAAATTAACCCGATGCCACCAATCAACGACGATGGTGTGGACGTACCACCACCTAGCCATGACGCGGTACGAGTTGTGATCCAACGACTTAAGAACAACAAAGCGGCTGGTGCCGATGGCCTGCCTGCTGAATTGTTCAAGACCGGCAGCGATGAGCTGATAGGGTGTATGCATCAACTCATCTGCAAAATATGGCTAGTAGAAAGCATGCCCGACGATTGGAATCTCAGTGTCCTTTGTCCTGTACTGAAGAAAGGTGACCCGACAATCTGCGCTAACTACCGGGGAATCAGTCTTCTTGCCATCTCTTACAAGGTCCTGTCGACTGTACTGTGTGAAAGACTTAAGCCATTTGCCAACACACTGATTGGACCTTATCAGTGCGGCTTTAGACCTGGTAAGTCCACCATAGACCAGATCTTCACACTACGTCAAATCCTGGAAAAAACCCACGAAAAACAGATCGATACCCATCATCTCTTTATCGATTTTAAAGCAGCTTTCGATAGCCCGATACGGGATTGCCTGTATGCCACCATGTCTGAGTTCGGTATACCTGCGAAGCTGGTGCGGCTTTGCAGAATGACGTTGAGCAACACAGCCAGCTTCGTCAGAGTAGGAAGGGACCTCTCCGAACCATTTGATACCGAACGAGGTTTCAGACAGGGCGATCCATTATCCTGCAACCTCTTCAACTTTGTGATGGAAGGGGTGTTGCGAAGAGCCAGTGTACATCGTAATGGCACTATTTTCTACAAAAGTGTCCAGCTCCTTGCATATGCCGATGATATTGATATCATTGGACGTTGTAAGCGAGATGTTACTGCTGCGTTCTCTGCTATCGAAAAAGAGTCAGCGAAAGTGGGTTTGACGGTGAACGAAGGCAAAACAAAGTATATGCTGTCCACAAACAGAGAGACGCGGCGTATTGGATCCTTTGTTACTGCGAACAACTATACTTTCGAAGTTGTCAAGGAATTCACCTATCTTGGCACCGCCGTGAACACTCAAAACGATGTCAGCCTGGAGATAAAGCGAAGACTAACTCTTGCTAATAGGTGTTACTATGGTCTCAGTAAGCAATTGAGTAGTAGAGACCTCTCTCGCCCGACAAAACTGACACTCTACAAGACGCTCATCTTACCCGTGCTACTTTACGGCGCAGAAGCATGGGTTGTGTCGCAGACTGATGCAGCCACGCTTGGGGTGTTTGAGAGAAAAATTCTTCGCAAAATCTTCGGTCCTGTTCACGTCGGCGACGACTACCGTATTCGAATGAACCACGAACTGTACGAGCTCTACGCTGACATTGACATAGTCAAGCGCATCACTATTCAACGTCTGCGCTGGCTGGGACATGTTGTGCGTATGGACGAAGAAGCTCCGGCGAAAAAGGTGTTTGATGCGGAAGCCGCTGGGCGACGACGAAGAGGAAGACCATGCCTCCGATGGAAAGACCAAGCCGAGGAAACCCTATCCACGCTTGGTGTGAATGATTGGAGAAGGCGTGCGCAAGGCAGAGGCGCCTGGAGAGAGCTTTTGAGGTCGGCCGTAACCCGGTAACGGGTTGTTATGGCCACCCAAGTAAGTAAGTAAGTAAAAATTTGCATACTAAACTACTATCTTTTTATCATTTGAAATATAAAAAAAGAGTTTTCTATAAGAAAAAATGAGTCTGAATCAAGCTGAGTACAGTGGAATCACGATAAATCGTAATCGCAAGGGACCAGCAATTTTTAACGAATTACAGGGGTTTTCGATCTAACGAGGTTCCGATTTTTTCGATCAATTTCTTTTTTTTGCTCCATTATCAATGGCTGAAATGATATTTTGCTTTTGCAACACTTATAAAGTCTTGTGAGTACGTTTGTTTGCCATTTTCACGCCACACTGTTATTAACACACCTCTGGTAAAGCAACGAACAAACTGACTACGAAAATCACAAAAAATTCCATCAAAAAAAGTAAATGATGAACGTAGCCTTAGTTGCCTACTATGATTGATATTTTTTTTCAAACTGCAGTGTCATAGAATTTTGCTTTGCATTACGAATTATAAGAGGTTGTCAAATCCAATTACGATTTATAAGAAGTTAAACAGACTTTATTGCACAAAAAAAAAATACGAATTATCGAGGGGACCAAAATGTATGAAATTTTTACGAACTTAAGCGATTTTTTCAAGGGACCGAAGGTTTGTTACGAATTATTGAGATTTTCGAATTAACGGGGTACGAATTATCGCGATTCCACTGTATTTACATACTATATTTGTTTTAAAGTAATAAGTAATAATTTCAAGAGTTGTGGTCAAGACTTTCGAAAAATCGTTTGCAGCTTCTTCTTCTTTAAACTACAAACAAAAAAAATATATTTTTCTACAACTACAAATTTATCTAAATCGAACTGCATACAAATTCTTGTCCATTCTCTTTTGTGATTTTCGTTTCGCGTTTGCAACATATAGGGGCGTACACATGAACAAACAACTCATCAAATTGTTTGTCAAACATTTTTTAATGTATGGAGTGCCAAAGAACGCGAACGCGGTAACGTGCGGGAAAACTTAGGTCTTCAATGCGGCAACAAAGTCACACGCTCACTCGCGAAAAAGTAGTAGAATTCGAACTAAAGGCCTAAACCCATAGAGTCCGTCAAGTCCGTTGCGTCAAAGTATACAACTGACAAGACGCATATGAAGGAAGAAGGCGATCCATTGAATACGTCTGCAACGCAATTAAAGTCAAACAAAAAATCAAAAAACAGATTTTTAAATGATAAATTTCATAATTTTTTTTTTGTATACTCTGCACTTATATATTTTTTATATATGAAGACAATTTTAATTTTCTTTTATTATTATTAACAGTTTATTTATTAATAAATTATATAAATAAACTTATTGCTAGGCACTAACTGCTAAGGTTTTCAGCCTATTCATTATGTATAACTACATATATATGAACATATAAATCAAAAAATTTTATTTCAACCTTCAAATTTATATCAATTTTTATTTTGTGTGGGCCGATCGACAGTTTTCTCTAGCGTTTTCCCAATCATGTGGTTAGAGTCTTTTTATAATCTCAGTTGAGATAGGAATATGGTTGATAGTCAAATTAAGCTAATATTGCAAATATATATGGTTGTCTTAAGAATCTTATGCCATAAACTGTCAAATTGTTGTCACGAAGTATATCTTCGAATGAAAGCTTAAAATTTGTATCAAACGTTAGTAGTAGCTTTCAAGATATGTATGTATTTTACATACATTAAAGGAGGTGATACGTCTCAAAGATTTCTCAAAGACAGGCATATCGATTCTCATGAAATTTACAGAGTATGGCTTTTATGTTGAGGGGCACAGATTGGATGGTAAAAATTTTATTTAGGGTGCATACTTAGGGTGGCCCTCATACAAATATATTTTTAAATATCATTTTCGCGAAGACAAATAAATCGATTCACACCGAATTTACAATTCGTATCTCTAATGTTAAGAAGCATAGCTAAGGCCACACAAAAATATTTTAAAAATGGCATTTTCTCAACAATTATGTTTTTTATACAGATGAAAAGGCAAAAGTAAAAAATATTTTATAGGCAGCAACAGCAGCCGGAACAGCAGCCGGAACAACTGCCGCAACAACTGCTGCAACAGCTACCGCTACAGCTGCGGCAACAGCTACCGCAACAGCAGCAGCTGCAGCAACAGCTACAACCACAACAACAACGACAGCAGCAGCTGTAACAACAGCTGCAACAAAGGCTGTTGCAGCAGCAACAACAACAACAGCGGCTATTAAGGCAGCAGTCTGGTGCAATTGAGCGGCCTCCCTTAATAAGGATAGAGGCTAGGCTGGACTCAATTGCACCAGCACCGCTACATTCGGCTGTTGTTGCTGGTCAAAGTGAGGTTTTTTTATAGATTCTTATGTATATAAATATAATGAAATTCCCATTTCCAGCAACACCAACACCAACAACAACAGCAACAGCAACACCAACAACATCGACAACAACAGCAACACCATTAACAAGAAATTTAAAAATATCGATAAAAAGAATTAGGCAACAACAACAACAACGACAACAGCAACGACTACAACAAGAACAACAACAAGAACAACAACAAGAACAACAACAAGAGCACCAACAAGAACAACAACGACTACAACAGGAACAACGACTACAACAGGAACAACAACAAAAGAAACAACGACAACGCCTGGAGTTAATGGAAAAATTTATGAAATTTCAACAACAACAACAGAAACAACGACAACAACAGAAACAACAAGAAGAACTACCATGCACATCCGCATTTGCATTACAACAGGAAAAACAACAACAACAACGACAAAAAAAGAAAAAAAACAAATACAAATGGAAAAAAAACAACAACAAGAAAAACAACAAGAAAAACAACAAAAAAAACAACAACAATATCAACAACGACAACAACAGCGGATTTTAGGCTCGGAATCTGACTCAGATTTCGAGCCTATGGTTAAAAGGGTTAAAATTCGTGGCTAGTAAAATCTTCTATTATATTAAATATTATTTTCACCGAATTTACACTACTTATATTCATTAGCAGCACCAACACCAACAATAACTGCAACAACAACATCAACAGCAGCAGCAACAGCAGCAGCAACAATAACAACAACCAAACCAACAACAACAACAACCAAACCAACAAAACCAACAACAACAACAACAACTAAAATTTAAAGCGGCAGCACGTGAGTAGAATTATTTTCTACAACTTTATTTTTATTATTATATTAAGGGACATGGTTTAGTCTATGAGACTTTTATTTAGGGTGGCCTTCACACAAAAAAATTTTTAAAATAGAATTTTCCCAAAGACCTTTGCATCGATTCACGTGTTATTTTATGTTAAGAGAAGACAACATAGCTCAGTTCATAAATCTTTTATTTCGGGTACATACTTAAGGTGGCCCTCAAATAAAAATATTATTAAAATAACATTTTTACAAAGACCAGTACATCGATTGACATAGAGTTTGCACCACGTGTCTTACATTAAGGGACACTGTTTGGTCCATAAAACTTTTATTTAGGGTGGTCCTCATTCAAAAATATTTTAAAAAAAAATCATTTTCTTTCACCAAGACCGGTTAATCGATTCACACCGAATTTACGCCAAGTAGCTTTTATATTAAGAGGCCCATTTTTATTTAAAATAGCATTTTCACATGGAATTTACATCACGGTACATCGGTAGACATCGTTTGGTCCAGAAAACTATAATTTGGGGTGGCCCTCAAACAAAACTTTTTTAAAAAAATTAATTTTCAGGAAGACCGGTAAATCTATTCACGCCGAATTTACACCACGTAACTTTTAAGAGGCTACAAAACTTTTATTTAGGGTGGCCCTTGTACAAAAATATTTTTAAAATAACATTTTTACAAAGACCTTTGCATCGATTCACATGGAATTTACACCACGTATCTCTTATATTAAGAGGCACAGATATGATCGTGCAGTACCACGTCTTCCATATAAGAAAAGTCAAAAATTTGTGATGCAGATGAATGACATATGTATATAAAAAGCACGAGCAAAAAGAGGTTTCAATGAGAAAATGGGTTATGCCACCACCTTCCATATGCGAATAAAACAACATTTTGTATATATCAGCAATTACTTGATGCAGATGACTGAGATTTCATAATTATGTAAAAAAAGCTAAAACTCATCGCACCACCTACCAGTAAGGCCAGAACAACGTCTGCCAAGTCTGCTATACCATACTATATTTATATATTATATTAATGCTGGTCACAGCCGCATTTTATTACCGTTTCAAACGTTCTAAAATAGAAATCGTTTAACATTTTATATGTTATTGAAGACTTTTTTTCTATTATTCTTATTTAAATTTGTTCTTATTGAAACATATGGGAGCTACATGCTTAATTTTCTATGATGTGTTGTGTGTATGTGGGATTCAACCACCTGATAGTTTACACAAAATTTAACCAAAATGAATTTTTTTTTGAATTGGTAAACATAATACTTTTTTATGATGCCGAAAAAACGATTTCATTTCGAGAGGGGTATTTAATTTAAAAATCTGCGTTATCGAATTATATAAATAATCTTAAAAGTTTTAATATCTGGAAATCTTGATTATACCTCAATTGAATACTCAAATATTGATGACAACGAACAAATTAATGCATTACTTGCTGCTGCATTACTGTAAAAATACTGTATATGTATATGCGGAACGTTAAACCACGCTAATGTGGTTACTACGCCGCTAGGCGGCTTGCAATTTTTTATTCAAGAAAGAAAAATTTGATTTTGAAGTGTTTCATAGTGGGCCAAGTTTAAAAGCTAAAAAAAAAAAACTTGAATTGGGGATTATTTGAGATATAATGAAATTTAAAAAATATCCAAAATATGACTTTGGGTTCTTGTAACTAAAATTTTTTGTATTCCATACGATTAAGTTGTTGTTTAAGTTTAAGTTCTAAGACTGCGCTAATCTGCGCTTCAGCAAATTTGCGAGAATACAGATAATGCGCCGCTATAACGGTTTCAAACTTTCCAAAATAGAAATCGTTTAACATTTTATGTTAAGTTCTAATTTTTGCAACTGCTCTTCTATATTACAGTCGATGCCTGAAAGTTGTTTATTCAGATTGCCTGAGATTCACGATGTTTAACTACATAGCATCTGGTGTAACCAGAACACGTACATTTTATGAATGAATTAATTAATAAAAAGTTATATGTGCATACATATGTGCACCACTTTAATCTTAGTGACATAGTGTGGTCTTTTATGAATATAGATGATAATTATCTTATCCCCAGTAATGTAAACCGATCATATGAGATTTATGTTATAGACGGGCTTTTTAGTTTAGACCTTAAACAGATAAATTTTTGTTTTAATAAATTAAATAAGATTTTAGATTTAATCTTTATTAGCAATAACATTAAATATAATTTAGAAGAGTGTCCTTTTCCAATATCTGCTACTGATATGCATCATGTTCCGATAGTTCTTACACTAGAGTATTATAAGTTTTCTAGTATAACTAATGATTATGTTTCAAAAAATTTTAATTTTCGTAGAGGCGATTGGATTGCCTTAAACAATGAAATTGGTTCTATAGATTGGTCAAACATATTTATTAATGATGATTTAAATCTTTGTTTTAAAGATTTTAAAATAAAACTTGCTGCTGCTTGTTCTAATAATATTCCATTTTTGCCAAAAAGGGTCCACAAATTACCGTGGTATACAAAAGGCCTTAAGAAGTTGAAAAATCTTCGTAATAAATTTTATAATTTGTTTAAAGTGACGAATGATTCTTCGGACAAACTGAAGTACCTTCACTATATGAGAGAATTTAATTTTCTCAACAAATTCTTATATAAGCAGTATATACTGAATTTTGAAGCTAATATCAGATCAAATCCGAAATCATTTTGGAATTTCATTAATTCAAAAAAAATGTATTCGTCCATTCCCTTGGGTATGATCTACAATGGCATAACTTCAATTTCTGTCAATGAATCTGTTAACTTTTTTGCTGACTTCTTTAATTCTAATTTCGAACAAGATAATTTGATAATCAATCCTGATGCTTTCAATAATATACCCCCTTTAATAGATTTTGGGTCGCTTTCACTAACATTGGAAGATATTGTTAATGGCATTAATCATTTAAAAAACTCGCGAAAATCTGATTTGGATGGAATCTGCCCTTTTTTGCTGAGAAAATGCTGTGAGACTTTGTCAGAGCCTTTGTTGATGTTGTTTAACAAGTCTCTGTCAACTGGTAATTTTATTGATGGCTGGAAGTTGGCTTTTATTAATCCGATCCATAAAAATGGTAACAAAAATAATGTTAAGAACTATAGGCCCATATCTAAACTTTCCACTGTCTCAAAATTATTTGAAAGCATTGTTAAGAAAAAAGTATTTTTTGCTGTAAAAAATTCTATTATTCCAATGCAGCATGGATTCTTTGCTGGCCGTTCTACGGTCACTAATCTTGCAGTTTTTTCAGATTATTGCATTTCTGCATTTTCTGAGGGCCTGCAGGTGGACACAGTTTATACTGATTTCTCGAAGGCATTTGACAAGGTCTCTCACAGGGTTCTATTAATGAAATTATTTAAATTTGGTTTTCATTCAAAATTTTTGGATTGGTTAACTTCTTACCTAAAAAATAGATTGAATTTTGTATTGATTGATGGCGTTAAATCGAAACCTTTTATAGCTATCTCTGGTGTTCCACAAGGAAGTATCTTGGGCCCTCTTCTCTTTATATTATTCATTAATGATATTGGCTCTTGTTTCCAAAATTCACGCTACTTACTTTACGCTGATGATTTGAAAGTGTTTCTAAAGATTCGGAATCTGATGGAGATATTTGCCCTTCAAAATGATTTAAATAACTTATCTAGATGGTGCTCGCAAAATCAACTATTTTTAAATGTTGAAAAATGTTTTCATTTAACTTTTTGTAAGTCTGCGATATACTTTTCTTCAGCCTATTGCTTAAGTAACTCTACTTTAAAATCTGTTAAAGAAGTACTGGATTTAGGTGTTATGTTTGACTCTAAATTCACATTTGTGAGTCACATTAACCTTATGATTCCAAAATGTTATTCAATGCTGGCTTTTATCAGGCGTAGTAGCACTGATTTCAACGATCCTTATACGCGGAAAATTTTATATACAGCCTTTGTTCGTTCAAAGCTTGAATACGCATCTGTAATCTGGCATCCATCTTATCTTAATCACTCGAACAGAATTGAAAGAGTTCAAAAAAGATTTTTAAAATTTGCCCTTAATATTTTTACCTTTTCGGAGCCTTTACCAACCTATAGCTCTCGATGCTTATTAATTAAACTTAAAAGCCTTCAATCAAGAAGAATGATTGCTTCCTTAATGTTTCTATTTGACATTGTATCTGGCCACATAGACTGTTCATATTTGCTTGAACTTATTAATTTTAAAGTACCTTCAAGATTACTACGTTATAGTAATGTGTTTGCCATACCGAACTATAGAACTAATTATTCTTTGAATGCTCCAATTGCAAGAGCTCTCATTGAATATAACTTTATTTGTACTAATATTGAGATTGACTTTTCTATGTCAAGAAATGCATTTAAGGAAAAATTGTTAGAACTATATTCTTAATATATTATATATACCTACATACATTTGTATTATTAATTATTGAATTCCAAATTTGTATCCAATTAGTCTGTAAGAAATTTGTTCATAGACTGAATTTACGAAAATAAACGAAAAATAAACCATATTTGCCTTAAAGACATTTGCTTAAATTTATGCTGTTAATATAAATTTTATGAATTTATGAAATTGCTTAAAATATTTTTATTGCAATAAATAACTTTTATAGTTTTTCATACCTTATACGTGAACATTTATTTTTATTGAAGCGCTGCAGGTGTGAACGTTGGTTCATAATCATCATCTTGATTATCGTAGTCACTGTCCAGCAGTTGCTTGACGTTCGGTGTGTCTTGTGATTTTTCTTCATTCTCTACCAGCACTTGACGATCTTCATCAGAGTTGCGTGGCATAGCCGTCGTAACTTTTCGACTCTAAGCTTTATACAATGATCTATTTTAATTTCACGGGCTATGCAGACTTTTGGTTTCTTATCTATTTTTCCCACAATAAATTTTAATTTTTAACAAATTAATTTAATGTCTTTTGTGCTGCAAATTATCACTGCTATGATTTCCGTTGTTATTTTACTTTATTTTTCTCTTTTAATCTCAGCTGTTGCACTTTGTTTCGTTACTTTGTTTTTTATTTTTATATTTAATTTTGCAAGTCAGAAAAGACCAATAAATTCTTCTTCTCAGAATATACCAGTCATTTCGAAAGGTATATATACTTAAAAAAGGACTACGAGAAACACGAGGTTTTTATTGTAGTCCTTAGCGTGCGTTCCATAAGGGACATTTAATCGTTAAAATTTTACTAAACGTCGATAAATTAAATTATCTTAAAAAGTTGTTTCTTTTAAATGGTGATGCCGATAAAACTGTTTGATTACATTTCACGGGTTATAAAAACCGCGAGAAAGGGAGCCGCCATTAAATTTTCAGCTTGATGAGTAACACGCGACACTACAGCGGGGCACGTCCACCCACTTCAACGAACAAAATGGAACTTTCAAGAGTCAACATGCATGCACATTTTGTTCCATGTAGTGGTACAACAACCATATGAAGTTCTACTCCGCTGAAGTAGAATTGAATCGTTGTTGTGAGCTCACTGCACGCACCTGCAGTGGTACTGCGACTATATGGCTTATAGCACGTACAATAATCTTGAAGCTCCCAAGTCTTAAAGGCAGGATTAATTACATCCTGAAGGTTACACAATCCGGTTTCAGCTTGATTGGTGGTGATCTCCACAGTATAGCCACTAACTTTAACTTTGTCCATATAAATTTGATATTTTATCTTCTTTTTTCCTTTGTTTTGATTATGCTGTTGACAATTTGCGAAGAGGTGTACCAGGGTTGTATTTTACAATTTTGACAACGTGCTCCAACCTATATAGTTAAATCATGTGCCCACCTATGCTCAAGACCAATAATTATGAGGGAAAAATTAGATTGTTTTGAAATGGAAATCAAAACGAATCATCGCTTAGTTGACATTTGCGAAAGACAGAGATGCTCAACTCTATTCATTATATTATTTTCATCATGTTTTCAAGAACTATACAAATTGAGAAGCAAAAGTTATCAGTCACAATGTATTTTACAGCCGTTTATGGAGACGGAATAAATTTACAAGAGGAGCTGAGGATGGTCTGACCGATAAGGAAAGAGAACTATCACCAATGTCCACTACGGAATTCAAAGAGTACACACGTGCACACTTAAAGATTTTTGTGCACAAACAAGGGATGTTTATTAAACCGAAGGTGACTAGGTTGAAAATGGAGAAGTATATTTGTGTAGAGAAAGCCAACCATAGTGTGGCAAAAGAAACTCTTGGCAAAGTGCCGGGCCCAAAACTTGTCTGTGTTGGCGATTCCAAAATTGCAGCAAATTCTCCTATGCGCGGTTATATACGAAATCCGCGTACAAAACTAGTTAATGCATTAAAGTTGCATGGAGGTACCGTTTTGCCGGTGAATGAATTTCGAACAACAAAACTTTGTGCCAACTGCCATGAAGTGAATAAAACATCGAAATCACCCCACCGGTATCAATTCTGTCCAAGTTGCAAAACAACTTGGAATAGAGACGTGAATGCTGGCGCGAATATTTTGTATCTGGGAGAATGCCAACTGAAAAATAAAACTAAGCATGCAAATTTCACAGTTAAGTAAATTCTCCCATATACAGAATGTTCATCAAAGCATTTGCGTCCATTTGGGCAGAATTGAGTGTGGTGATTTCAATGTGGTATTTAACTTAATGAAATGCGATACAAAGTTTTCTTGTATGAATTTCATTGACTAACAAAACTTTGGTTCTTGAAACTTTTTTTTTGCGGAACTAATCTATAACATCGCATTGGTGGAAGCAACATTTTCGAATTTCGCATAGGAAGGTTTGGGCAAAGAATTTTTTTCGTCACTAATTGGTTGAATTTGTATTTACAAATAAACTATTGAAATTCTATCCGAAGCACTTAAAGTTATAATGATATTACTTGTTTACTGTATAAAAATTCTGCAATTCTAAACGTGTGTATTGCATGAAATAGATTTTGGACTACATTGTTGATTGGAGCTCTTTTCATTTTGGGCCGGGGTAATCTTAATTCCTGGGTAAATTTCATTACTTTTTCTTTGATACGTCTGATAAATGATAAATCTTTGAGATACTGTCTATTTTTCAATTTGATTGTTTCAAATTCAAGAACCTTTTCAGCGGATTTAATAGCGAAATCAAATAAAAATTTATCGCAAATTTTAATAATTGATTGAAATTATTCCTTTTTTTTTATGAGACATAATTTTTGATTTGGTATTTGTTATTGAGAAATTATTGGCAAAAAATATTAAATATTAATTTAATATAATATTAAATTTATTTGTAAACGTTTATTGGGAGGGAATTTGAAATACTTTCTGATGTTCTAAATCGCAATCGAAATCATGACTTGAATTTTAGCGCAATTTGAACTTTAAAGTTTATTGTAAAAATACAAATCGTGTTTAAAGTGATGACTTTTTTTTTTGATGCGAATTAAGAATTCAAACATTGTTTTGCGTCGCATTTACTTTTGATTATTTTTTAAACAAAAGCATTTTCCATTGTTTTTATATTGTTATAAATTTCAACATCGTTCAATTAACATCTTTGGTAAGAGTTTAACTCCTCATTGTTTGTAATTCTTTTTTTGAAATAGAAAAATCGCTTTGTCGAACGATTGTGTTGAAGGAGAATAATAATGTTGGTAAACACCACATTTTATTGCTATACATAAGCAAACAAATTTGTAGCGATAGGTTTTTCAAATAACTGTAAACTTACAGACTCGAATTTGCCAATTTCTGAATCGTGCAATTGTTTTGCTTAACAGCTTTCTACCAAATAATCAGGTAGTCCTGAAATGATTGTTTTTAAAAAAAACTTTTTCTCCCTATTGCTTCATCTGGGAAAATGTTTCGAGCTCGTTTGTCTCTACAAAAAAAAAACAAATTTCTTGAACTTTTTTAATGATTCGTCTGACTTACAACAGACGTAGCGACGACTGTATTTTTGAAATGTATTTTGTTAATTTTTCACTTTTCGAAATGACGGCTGGATACCGCCTCTTACAAACCTGCAATTGCTATAAAGGTTGTATCAGATACATAAAATACTATTTAATTTACTAATATTTTTTTCATCATAGATAACATGTCAACTCTACAGCAGACAGAGGAAGTATATATTATGCGTTTAATTTTGTTAAATTTTTTCAATTCTTTTTAAAATTAATTTTATTTAATTTGCTAATATATTTTTTTTTTTTCATTTATAGAATGCTGCTACAAACCTGAAATGACGGCTGGTCACCGCCGCATTTTATTACCGTTTCAAACGTTCTAAAATAGAAATCGTTTAACATTTTATATGTTATTGAAGACTTTTTTTCTATTTCAGCAATCCACTTGGCTTGGCGGCCTCCAGGTCATCAAATGGAAAATACCATCGAACAATATAATACAAAAAAAAAAATACTCTGCTAATGTATGTTTTCTTTAAGGCCCATTAAGTTTTGTACAGTTATTTCATCGATAATACGGAATGATCTTTTCCATTTAAGTCAGAGCTCTTGTAAATTTTTTGCAGTCTTGCCACTCTTTCGAAGATCTCTTTTTATTAGAGCCCAATTTCTCTCAATTGGGCAAAGCTTTGGGCAGTTGAGCGGAATTGCTATTTTGGTACAAAATTGATCTTTTACTTTGATACCATTCCATTGCAGCTTTAGAGTAATGAGAGGTTGATAAATCAGTCCAGAACATCACTGTACCCTCATGTGCACGAATAAATGGTAGAACACGTTTTTCGAGGCACTCGTCCATATAAACTTTTGAATTGGTTGTGCCTTGCGTAACAAAGAAGCTTCTTTTGAAACTTAAGAAACTTCGAAATTTTTTCTCTTTGAATTTACTAGGCATATGTCCCTTCTTTGGTGACATATAATATTCGTTGCCAGATAGCTGCTTAAAATCTGCTTTGACGTAAGTTCCGTCGTCCATAACGCAGCAATCAAATTTAGTCAGGTACCTTTCATACAACTTTCGAGCTCGCATCTCAGCCATCAACTGCTTTTCATCAGAACGATCTGGTACTTTTTGAACCAAATATGTCTTCAGCTTACTTTCTTCCTTTATCCTTTGTACAGTAGATTCTGATGCACCTGCTCCAGCCGCCATATCTTGCACTGAGGTGTTGAGATTCTGCTTAAAAATACCCTTCACCTTCGCCACTGCCCTTGAGTTAGAAAATTATGGTTTTCTGCCAGAAACTTTTTTTTCATGAAACAGGTAGACCCTTCTTATATTCTTATAGTTAGAAATAACCGTCAAAACAGTTTTATCTGACGCACCAACTATTTTTGCTATAGCTGAATATTTTAACTCTGGATTTTGCAGGTATGTGAACAAAATGAGCAAGCGAAGAAAAAGTGCTATCACCAAGTGTTATAGTATATCATATTAGACGTCACTTTATATAGAACAAATATTGTTTCGTTTTAGACCTATAAGATTATCAGGTAGAGTATAATCAAACAAAATAAAAATCGCAAGTTTTTTCTGAGACTGTCCTTAATTTAAGTTCTGAAGACTGAATGCATCTTAAATGTTAATTTGTACTTAATTTGTCTGCTGTAAAAAAAGTTCTAGATATTAGCTTTTAAGACGTAGTAAGTACACTTAAGTTTTTTTTGGTTCTCTACCAGAATCAGGCGTTAGAAACTTGTTATATTTCAATAAATTGATTTTTATCGCACAGTGATATTTAATAAAAAAAATTTGATAACATCTTTCTCCAGCAAATTATTTTTTCCCCTAAAGATATCTTTTGTGAGAAATTATATTGG
The DNA here is from genome assembly GCA_949775025.1 of Tricholauxania praeusta. Taxonomy (NCBI): domain Eukaryota; kingdom Metazoa; phylum Arthropoda; class Insecta; order Diptera; family Lauxaniidae; genus Tricholauxania; species Tricholauxania praeusta. The sequence continues at coordinate 89,811,208 of OX459031.1, forward strand.
ATAGTTCATTGCAAAGAATGGGCTATTTATTTCAATGATTTTAATTTAATTTAATCAAAAAAATCTGACTATCAATAAGTTAAAATTTATAAAGAAAAGCAACCTTTGAATTTTTTAATAATTGTGCAAAGCTAACTTATGATTTGATAGTATTTTTAACGCTGTTTTTAAAGTTAAAGTATATTTAGAGAAAAAAATCATTATATAAATAGGCAATCTCTAAACGGTTACATCACTTTTCCTCAGCCATAGCACAACATAATCGCTTAATTTTTTTTTTGTTGGAAAGGTTGTGAAGAGAAGGGGAGACATGTATACTTTTTTTCAATAGTAGGCGGTGCCACGCCCCTAAAAAGGAAAAACATTTTCATGGCTAAACTAATAGACCGATTTCGATGAAATTTTGTTCGAAGATAGATTGAATCATAAGAAGATTACTAAAAACTCTGATTTCTTAAGAAGGGCGTGGCACCGCCTCAACTAGGATAAAACGGTATCACGGCTATGTCACTACACCGATTTTGGTGAAATTTGGTATAAATAAAAATATATTTTTTTAGTGGGCGGTGCCACGCCTCTTTCAGGAAAATACGTTGTTACTACTAAACTAACGGACCAATTTTGATGAAATTTTGTTAGGATATAGACTGAACACTAAAAAGATTTTTAAAAAACAAATTTTTTTAGGAGGCGTGGCATCGCCCCCAATGAGTAAAAACTGTATCACGGCTGTGCCACTGCACCGATTTAATAAAGTTTGGTATGTAAGTAGATTGAATCTTGAGTAAAAATACATATTTTTTAGTGGCGGTGCCACGCCTCTTACAGGAAAATACGTCATTACTACTAAACTAACAGACCGATTTTGATGAAATTTTGTTAGGATGTAGACTGAACTCTAAAAAAGATTTCTAAAAACTAACATTTTTTTAAAAGGCGTGGCAGCACTTCTAACAGGAAAAAGCGTTTTCACTACTAAACAAATGTGCCGATTTTGATGAAATTTGGTACAGGTATAGTTTGAACCCTGAGGCAAGCTATTTGTTTTAACCTCCAAGTCGGAAAATATGTGTTCACAGTTAAGCTAATGAGCCGATTTTTATGAAATTTGGTATGGAGAGAGATTGCGCCCTAAGAAAGAGAAAGAGATAGTGGTAGAGATATAGCAACATGATAAGTACTATGACTTACATTTTTGGAGCGATGACATAATATTAATCTTTCCAGTTCAGTTTTTTAATACTATAAGGGGAAGTACATAAATCACGTTAGTCAAAATAGGGGGGAGGGGTCCGGAAAAATCTCACCAAGTCTCACAAGAAGGGAGGGGGGTCAAGAAAAATCTCACGTCAACTTTTTAATGCAGAGTCTAAGCAGATTACATTTAAAAATTATAAGGAGAGTCTCATGCAAGGGTGGGGGGAGGGTTCCGTAAGAACTCACAAAATCTCATCAAGGAGAGGAGGAGGGGTACGAATGTTCAAAAATACACCTCACGTAATTAATGGAAGGCTCCTAATCGAATCTTAGAGTTAAGACATGCAACAGATTCTTACTCTTTGTTTGTGAGAGAGTGAGGATTACCTATACATAAATAGGTAGTTGCAAAACGGCTCCATCCTTTTTTAACTGCCATAATAAAACATAATAGCTTAATTTTGTTTTTTTGTTGTAAGAGTTATGAAGAGAAACAGTGCAGAATGTTAATTTTTTTTAATAGTAAGCGGAGCCACGCCTTCAACAGGAAAATACGTTTCCACGGTTAAACAAGTGAACCGATGTTGGTGAAATTTAGTTTGGAGATAGATTGGAACCTTAAAAAAGGTATTAGTATCTTCAAGTTCTTTAAGGAAGCGTGGCATCGCCACTAATGGGAAAGAACAGAATTACGGCTGTGCTGAAATTTGGTGTGTGGATAGATTGAATCTTGAGTAAAGATATTTGTTTTGAGTGAGCGGTACCACGTCCCTAACAGGTAAAAATGTTTTACTACTAAGCTAATGAACCGATTTTGATGAAATTCAGAAATTGATTGAACCCTGAGAAAACGTATTTGTTTTAAAATGGTTTCCCTTCAATAGGAAAATTTGTTTTCACAACTTAACTAATGGACCGATTTTGATGAGATTTGGCATAGAGATAGGTTGAAGCTTTTTTTATGTGGGTGGTGGCCACGCTCTTAACAGGAAAGTATGTTTCCTTAGCTAAGTTAATAGACTGATTTTTATGAATTTTGGTATGGAGATATGTATATTGAACTCTAAGAAGATATATGTAGATATAGGGATGGTGCAACATTTTAGCATGATTTTTATTTTTAAAAGCGATGACAAAAATAGCTTTTTTTATATCCGTTTTTTAATATCAAAAAAATTTTTAATGGTTGAATTTCAACCATTGGGCGAACTCTAGTAAAAATAATTACACAAATTTAATTTACTAAGCGCCGTGGATTTATTTTGGCTCTCAATCTCTTGTAAAATTAATGAATATAAAGCTAACGACTCGACGTCTTCGAAAATATAATTATCCCATAGTGGAGGAAACAACACATGCATATAAATTTAATGTAATGTTCGATTAAAAAACACGTGATACACATGTACTTATCTGTGAAAGCTGCAATAATCATTTAACCAATGTGTGAAGACTTCACCACATTTTCAGCGTACGAACAATAACTGTCCGAAATGGATACTATTGTAACAAAATTTAAGGTGGAATGGATAGTATTGTAACAAAACTTAAAATGAGTAAAGTAATAATTTTAAAACAGTTCAGAGAATGATAGAGACAGACAAAAATCAGCCTATGAAAATAAGGCAAATTTGTAAAATAAATTTCTAAGCTTAATCTGTTCATCATTGAAATATTATTTGCATATTAATTGAAAATATTACAGTATATTCTCTTAGAGTTTTAAGATTTTCTTCGGATATTAAGCGTTAAAATGAGCTAAGTCAATTGTACAGTTAATAGTTACTTTCTGCCAAAATAAATTTATAATGTTTTTATTGTAAATATATGTAGGAGCAAAATACTGTTCCTAATATTTAAATTATTTCAACCATGATTGAAATGTCATTAAAAAATTTATTTGCTTGAAAATATGAATTTTTGATTTTCGCTTAGTAAAAGAAGATTTTTTCAGAGAAAGCTAGGGCTTTGGAAAAGAAAATCGTTGGTGTGCAGAACTGTTTTTCAATTAGTTGAAAACTAATTTTTTTGAATTATGTAATTAAAATTTTATCAAATTTCTATCATGCATATTTCAAATTTTCTCTTTTGCAGATACAAAATAATAAAACTAGATTATGTGTTTGAAATCTCCAATAAAAATATACAATATTTACATTTTACATACATACATACACGGAAAGTCAGTGGAGCTTTTCTGTAAAGTAAATGAAATATAGAAGGTTTTAAAATGTCAGATCATTCACCTTCGTGAATCTAGAAGATTTAAAAATGTCAGATCATTCACCTTCGGACGCTACCATCCACGTAAGAGTTTCTAAACTTAATTACAAAGATATCAGAACACCTGGAAAACCAACATCCACAGGAGGCAATGAAAGTGTTGAGCCTTTAAGGATTAGGATAAGGATAGACGGTCATCATTGCGAAGAATATTATAAAATGACTTAAAATTGTACGTTGCTGACTACGTCAACTCAAGATAGTCCTAACTTCAAGAAAACAATAATTGAAGGGTGTGCTTCAAAAAATTCCTAACCATGGCCGGCTAAAATGACTATTTATGGAAATGTATACATGTATTTACATAAGTATATCAACAAAATGAACTAAAAATTTTCTGAATTGTCCCAAAAAAAAATAATAGTAAAGGTAATTATGTACATATTATAAATCGTCCAATGTACTGAAGTTGCGTCAAATCTATTGAAAAAACCTCCAGTGTTCCGAATGTACCAAAAATTTGTCAAATACGCATATTTTTCACAACACAAATGTACTAAAAAATGTGCTTAGAAAAATTTTGTAATCGACATTAAAAAAATATTCAACTCAAATAAAAAACATGTTGAACATAGTAGACACTTTGCTTATACATATTTAGATTTTCAATTTTGGGAATAAAACATTCTTCATTATTATTTTCAAATGAAAAAAAAAAATTATAATAATAATAAAACTAACATTAAAAATTAAAGGCAATTCAAGAAAACATTTTTTCAAAAATTGTTGCTATCAACGTTTCCTTAGGCGATGCACAGTAGCCGAAATCGCAAGCATAAGATATTTTGTGTAATAATTTCAAAACTGTAGTACGCAGAGTAATGAACTCTGATTAATTCGAACGATTTAAGCGCTGAGCTCAAAAATTAAGCAAGAACGACATATCTCCCAAACCAATCAATATGAGGAAATGAAATTCGGCTGAAATTAGATTACACGTGTTTGCATTGCGACAGAAATTGTCATCTTAGCCGGTCGGTCATGGTTTTTCTTGAAGCTAAGGCTATATTGAATTTAAAAAAAAAAAACTATAAAAACTTTTCTTAGCTCTTGGTGAAGCAAGCCTGAACCCAATGCTGAAAAGCCAAGCATGTACTACCCATTGCCGACCCGAGTTTGGGCGCATTAACAGTCTGGGCAAGCTCCTACTTGGGCAGATGCATGAGTTTCATAGAAATACCTTTATAAAGGTTTAATCCGTGTTCCATCATTGAGCTGTACGACTCTATTTCACGTTTCAAAGAAAACCAACTTTTATCATTTTGCATTCAGCAAAAGTTTGCTTGAGAGTCATTGCGAATATTTTAATTATTCTACAACATTTACAAGACGCTTCCAATAAAACTCATTTCTTATCTATTAGGTCTTTGGGTAACTATTAAATCTATTCCGTCGAACAATTGAATTAAGTCATGATATTTATAACACAACAACAAGATAAAATTTTGTTTAGTTATTAACAGTACAATGTGTATAGTCACGAGAGTCACCCGATAACGATCGTGATTTGCGACAAACGTTTCTTGGATTGTGTTCACGTGAATGCCGCACGCCTGTTGTTTAATCTTTGGCGTTATCGCTTGTCATTAGTGCGGCTGTCACTTGAAACAACAAGTTAAGGTAAACAACACCATCTAAATACTTCACATGTACGATTCATGTTTGCTCTATAGTGGGAGTGACTGCTGGATCTGATTAAAAATTCGCAAATCATTTCTTATGTACAGGATGGCACAAAATCTCTGATCCGATTTGAAATGGTTCAGAATTTTCTTTAAGCAAAAAGCGATCATTTATTATTATAATAGTACCTACAAGAGCTATTCCATTGAGTACTGGAGATTATAATGACTATAATAGAGTTTAGTTACTATAGCTATTAACTACAGCGTGGGCCAAAAGTCACCATGGGTTTAAAAATTTAATAACTTTTTCGCTTGTATATTTTTTTTTTCAGATTATATAAATAACACCTGGAAAATAAATAATGGAGAGACTCACAACTGAACAGAGAACTAGAGTAATAGAATTTTACTATTTAAATCAGCGATCAATTATTTTAACGCAAAGAAAATCTGTTAAAAACTTGATTCCGAGTGATGAAGCTCATTTTCATTTGAATGGCTTTGTTAATAAGCAGAACTGCAAGTTATGGGGTTCTGAAAACCCAAGAGTCATTCATGAATACCAATTGCACCCCATTAGGAGTGCGGTATGGTGTAGCATTACATCTGAAAATATCATTGGGCCTTACTTCTTCGAAAATTAAGATGGAAGTGCTGTATCCGTAAATGGAGAGCGGTATCGCTATATGATGGAAAATTTTCTACGTCCTGCTCTTCAAAACAGACCTGAGATGTGGTTTCAGCAGGATGGAGCCACTGCTCACACTGCCCGAGACACAATGACACTTTTAAGGCTAATTTTTCAGCACCCGACTATTTTCTTTGGAGTTACTTGAAGGAGAGAGTGTATGTAAACAAGCCTGAAACCATTCTTGAACTCAAGGCTAACATTGTTGCCGAAATTCGAACGCTACAGCCACAAATTTTGACAGCTGGGTCAGAATATGCGAAACCAACATGTCTGAAATGTTTTTCAAAGTTTTTTATATAAATCAGTAGCTGTAAGTGGTAAAAATTAGTGTACGGAAAAATTTTTTAAAAAAAAATTGTTGCAATAATTATTGCCAGTCAAAGTTTTCATTAACCTTTTTTTTAAAATGCTATAAGTTTTAAACTGCTTGACTGATTGTGACGAAATTTCTTAATTTCTGTAGATAATAAGTTGAACTTATGTATTAAAACAAAAAAGTTGCAAACATTTTGCATTTTTGTTGTTAATTAGCAATTTTTCTATCAACAACTGATATTTAATGATGATATAATGATATTTCCGCCTCGAAAAAATCTGAAAAAAAATTACAGAGATGCATTGAACCCTTCCAAACTAGAATTCGTCAAAAAAATCGTGGAGCCTCAATGAGTTTTTACGGTATAAATATTATAGTGGTACCAGGCGGACGAAAAATGCATAAAAATTTTGTTGTTTTTCAAAAAAATCAATAACACTAGAACAGTCTTTCATTTTTAATTCTAAAAATATGAAAAAGAAAAAATTTTTCATTCAAATGGAGCAGTTGAAATTTAGTGATTTTTAAAAAAGTCAGTTTTTTTGAACTTTGAGCGCTTGTAACTTCATCAAATCTTATTCGATTCAAAGGAGCAGCATATCGTTAGAAAAGGAATAAAAATATCTTTGGAGTGCTGAAAACCGTTTTTGAGTCGAAAAAAAATTAATCGAAATATAGCCAAATAAATGAAAAAGGTGCCGAAAAAGGGGTTTTTTGGGGATATCTTGAAAACGATTCTTAAGAAAAAAAATGGTTGCCATTTTTGGAAACTACGCCCCAAAATGCATTAAAAAAAGTCTATGAGAAACCCGATCCTTTTTCTTGTAAAATAGTGTTATTGATTGTTTTGAAAAACAACAAAATTTTTATGCATTTTTCGTCCGCCCGGTACCACTATAATATTTATACCGTAAAAACTAATTCAGGCTCCACGATTTTTTTGACGAATTCTATTTTGGAAGGGTTCAATGCATCTCTGTAATTTTCCTTCAGATTATTTCGAGACGGAGCAAGTCATTAAAATTCAATTGTTAATAGAAAAATTGCTAATTAACGACAAAAATGCAAACTTTTTGCAACTTTTTTTTAATACATAAGTACAACTCATTATCTACAGAAATTAAGAAATTTCGTCACAATCAGTCCAGTAGTTCAAAACTTATAGCATTTTTAAAAAAAGGTTAATGAAAACTTTGAATAGCAACAATTATTGCAACAACAATTTTTTTTTTTTTTTTTTTGAAAAATTTTTCCGTACACTAATTTCTACCACTTGCAGCTACTGATTTACATATATAAAAAACTTTGAAAAACATTTCGCGTATTCTGGCCCAGCTGTTATTGAAAATGCGCCCATCATTGCGAAGCTGAAAACGGGGGTCATTTAAAAGACATTATTTTTCATACATAGTGTAAAAAAATTTCCATTTTATAATCTAAAAAAAAAAAATAAAATAAATATATATACATAAGCGAAAGTTATTAAATTTTTAAACCCTATGGTGACTTTTGGCTCACGCTGTAGTTATATCAGCTATCTAGCAAAAAGTTTAAGATAATGTTATACATATTACATACATAATGTTAATTTTAAAAATGTAAATCGAAAACACCTCCACATCTAAGGGTATGGGGTAACGATAAAACTAAACGCATTCGGCAAATTACAAAGTGGAACAAAAAAAAAATTAAAAGATAAATATGCATATACATATTTTGAGAAAAGTAACTTTGTGCTGATTAACTATGCCAAAAATTATATATACATAGTATGTAATATATATATAAATTTAAACTATACCAGACAATGATACCTCAATGTCGTTATTATAAATAAAAGTAAATCGGGCGACAGATTCTAATTCATAGTGTAAATTATTTTGAGTATGCACACTTCTGAAATTTTTTAAGTCTTTCCCAGCAAACATTCTGACTCTTTTAGAGTCAGATATGATTCATGATTTTGAGCCTATACACTCATTATGAGTTCATAACAGAATTAGAAATGTGTGTATTTCCGTTCTTGGAAGGACACACAAATATGAGTCAAACATTAGACTCATATCTGAAATTTGAAACTATACTGAGTCTGAAATATAAATGTTTTGACTCTTTTCGGAGACATATGTGACTTATAATTCAAAGTTTTTACTAGTTAAAATTTAGACTCATATTAGAGTCTGAAATATAAAACTATTCTGACCCTAAATTCTCAATATTTTGACTCTTTTCGGAGACTTATGTGACTCAAAATTCAGAGTTCTTACGAGCTTCAAAAAAAAAACAAACTTCCATTAAACAAATATACGATATTATCGATTATTAAATTTTATTAACATAAAATCGGGGATATGATGAATACGAATGAATATGAATATGTTTATTACTAAACTGTAACAAAACTATACATGAAACAAATAACGTGTAATTTTAAATACTTAGTTTTAGTTTATAATTTTATTCTTTTATTTAATACGGTCATTGGCCGTCTGGAACCACTTGGCTGATACATTTTCAAAGTCCAGTTCATTCCTGAATTTCATGCAGTATGCGCCTATAGACACATATATTAAATGTAAAAACTTTAAAATTTATCTACATTAAATAATAAATACCTCTTTTATTTCTTTAATTTTTTGCAATTAGATGCACTTCCAGCACTATGAAAAATAATTTATAAATTTAAGTTTATCCAATTGGAACTTACTTACATATGTATATCAATCAAACACTCGATTACTTATTTGCAATTTCTGTACACACTCGATTACTTACATATCTGCAATATCTGTATAGATGCACTATGAAAAAAGATCTATCATTTCATTTATAAATTTAAATTTATCCAATTGGAACTTATAAGTAAACTTACTCGTACATATAATAATCCCACACGCGGAATAACACAATTCGTTTTTTTTACATTTTTTTTATTTATTAGTTTATTTATTTAAATAAATTGCTGCTATAGCAACAGTTTCAGTTCAAATTTCGTTTCCGAATTTATTAAAAATACAAATCAGAGTCAAGAAAGAGTCATAATGTCAGGGTGTTTGTTGCTCTTTTGAAGTTCAGAATTTATGAAACATAAGGGAATCAGAAAAGAGTCAAAATATATGCGTGGTTAGCAACTAGTTTTAGGCTCATATTTTTATCAAAAATATGAATCATTTCAGACTCACAAAATTTGAACGGTCAGAAAATGTTTTAAAGGGTTCTTTCATTTTGAATTTCTTACAATGAGATTTTTGTAAGAAAAGTCGTAAACTTTGAGTGCATTTATGGAAAAAATGTTACGTGAAGGAGAGAAAGAAAATGAACCTGTCAATTACAAGCATCAAATGTATATACAGTGGACCTCGCTTACTATATCTCCGGTTAATTGAATTCCCCGGATGACTGGTCTAAGAAAAACCCAATAAATAATCAGAAAAAATATTTCTTAAGTGAAAAAATCACGTAAAATTCCCCTTTTAAGAGATCAACGATGGACGGGGATGATACTACTGGAGTAACGATTAGCGATGATGCGGAATTGTAAAATGCTTTTGAGGTGTACGTTAGATTTGACGACGAATTATTGTGCTTTGGGGATCTTACAGACGTACTAACTTCTGAAATATCCGAAGAAGCAGAGGAAAAAGAGGAAGAAACGACTGATACGGTTTCAACTGTTAGCGAGCTTCTTCAAAATATTCAAACCCTTCGAATATATTTTCTTCCTTACAGTAAACATTTCAATGAATCAGAAAATATGGAGAGATAAATTCTTACTGATAGACTGCAATATCAAATGCTATCGTCTATAACCGATTTTTTTAAGCAGATTTAAGGATTACATACATACATACATACATACCTTTTTTGTGAAATGCTACACATACCTGAATTTATTGTTAATATCTGAAATTTCTTTTACTTAAAAAGTTAAATTCATTTTTTATAACTGAAAGCTATTTATTCTGTTTCTTATTTTGGGCTCCTAGGGTTAGGTCAGTAAGATACATATATACTTTTTTTCTTCGCTTAATCGACTAATTCGATCAATAATCCGGGATTCTTTTCATTGATCCGTTTGATCAAACAAGCGGGGCCCGCTTTATTGATTCCCCGGTTAATAGATCCAATCATTAAAAAATTTACTAAGCGGGGTCCACTTTAAAACCTGAATAGCATTTCTAACAACATCTTCATTGTATACAACATCCATATTAGTCAAGACTAATTCATGGTATCATCGTGATAATAAGGTATACAACTAGTGCTTCTTGTCATTTAGAAAGAATATTATCGTTGCTAGACTAGACGAAATTGTTTAGTTTTTGTCAGGAAGATTTAAGTCTCTTAATAATAAAATATTATTTCTATTAGTTTACAGTCTGTGTGATATTTTTTTGAGCTGCCTTTATAAGAAATATACGCGTAAAAAATATAAGTATGTATAAATTGTACTTGCCAAAACTAGCTTTAACCAGGCCCGTACCAACCCAGGGGCAAGAGAGGGCTTTGCCCCCCCACTCGTCTCATCTAGTATGGGATTCTAAGGCCATTGGGTTTGCTCTTCGCAAAATAAAATTTGTTTGCCCCCCGTCCCTCCCCACACAAAGTCGGGTTGGTACGGGCCTGACTTTAACGCATGTAAATTCAATACTGGAGACACAGGGCACTAGCGAACCAGTAAAAAGGTCCCGATAGCACCACATACGATGAAGAAATCGACCATGTTTCGGCTCTTCTGAAAATATTGAAATTATTATCAAATAATTTTTGGTCAATGATTGGTCACGTTTCTGTAAAAGCTATAATATTTATTTATCATCTGAGAAACTCCCAGTTGATAAAAAAATTTCATCATCTTGCATTTTATGAATAGCCATCATTGTTGGTTTTTAGTGATTTAAACAAACTCTGTAGCTATGACGATAGCTATGAGTCAGTGCATTATGCAATTTCCACACCCACCACTACGAAAAAAAAATTCTAATAGCAACAATTCTCTACTTAATTTTTGTGTACTCGAAATGCTCCAACGTAACACAGTTCGACATAATTTGGTCATATCTTAGTATCTGAAATTCAAATATACTTTTCCGAAGGTTTTCGGTGTAATATTCACACTTTTAGGTTAGAATACATCAAAAACCGAAACCATCAGAGAAATTCTGACATTGGATCCGAATTCAGGGCTTCGAATTTTTTTAAATACTTAGTTAAATAAAGATGTTCCTGTTTCTTTCATATAAATCGTTTATATAAAAACCATGCAGAGAATTATCAACAACTTTTAATTTCATGTAACAAATACTATACTTTTTTTTTGTAACTACAACTGATTGTATTATTTTTTTTTTGTTTTTGGCAAAATGACAGTATGACTGCGGTTACCAGACTACATCGATTTCATAGCAATATCCTAGAATTTAATGAGGTGTCCTTAGAATCCTTGAGTTCCTCGAAAACCTGGCAATATCCTTAATATTAAAAATAAAGTAAAATTTTTTTGCTTTTAATGTTACTTTCCAGACTACTACTATTTTCGATTAAAATTTTTGGTTAATTGAAAGGGAATGGATCTACGTATAATGTTGATAAATGGTTTATTTAATGTTGGCAATTATATACGTATGAAATGCAATAAATGTTCGCCTCTGATAGCCGTGCAAATGCGGACTTCTCCATACAAATTTTTCGTTATATTTAGACACATTTCATCACAATTTCATCACAAATATTGTGTTGGAGTTGCCCGAGGAATAAGGTCTAATGATTCCTCCTGACGAAATTACATTACTATTGCCCAGAACAGACTATTCTGTTTATTCACATATCTATTTAAAGGGAAATTGAGCCTCGTCACTCACTATGAGATTTTCAAGAAACTCAAGGTTGTCATGGACGGAGTCGAATTAAGGTTGATGTATTGTTTTAAACACTTTCTTGAACAGCAACAATGTTCTCAGCCGATTTTGAAGTAAGTTGTGGTCCAGGCTTATGCCTATTATTTACAGACCCTCTCACTGCACGATAAATAGTGTGTTTCTTTGATACGCTATTTCTTTTCACGTAACTTTCTCATAGTCACAGTAATCAATGATTGATTTGCTTAGAATGTTTTGACTATTAAATTTATCTGCTTATCGAATATTTTTCCATAAAAAATTAGCCACGCCTTTACTCCACAACTGCCAAATTTGAACTGTCAAAATTTTTTGAGACAGTTTGACCCCTAGTGTTTCAGAACCCAAAATATTTTGGCGATATGTCATTGCCAAAAACTATGAACAATTCCTATAGTGTCATGACTTTAGCCCCACCTTGTATTTTTAGTGCAGTTAATGAACGCTATACGTTTTTTGGTTGATGGTCGGCAACTTTGATTTCAAGTTTTATTGGATTTTATGATAATAATGATGATATCTTAAAATATACTAATGTAGTTGTGATATTTGATGTTCATAAAGCAACAGCCATAATTTAACTCAGTTTTACTGATTACGTCTAATGATCGAAGTGCTATATAACATAGTTGGTGGTTTTTTCCAATGTTGTTTTCATATTTCTCCTGATTTGCAACACGTGTTATGACATTTTTGACAACAGTTCTATTTTTAGATGCTTTGAATCGATGTGTTCTGCAAGGCAACTGCATTTAAGTAGTGTTAATCTAACAAAAGTGTTTGAAAATATATAATATACATATGTACATAAGTACGTGTATAGGTGATTGTAAGAAATCTCCAAATTTTTGTTTGCGGTGTCATTACTTTTAAGTATGTAAAAGTAAATTTCCACTTGAAACCAATATTCTCATATCTATTCATGAATGTTCCAACTACCCAATCTTTAAAAAATTCTTTCTCGAATGAATTTTTATGATAGCATGTCCTTATTGTTCAAATTCAAGGGAAAATCAAAATAACATTTTTCTCAAAGAGAATTTTGCTATATTATGTTTGAAGCTTTTAAAGACTGAGTATAAAAGTATAAATCTATGAGGCGACAACAAGATTTAAATATCTGAAACATCCGATCTTAGGACACATAGGCCCGTAATTGTAGTAGCAAAATTAAGTTAAAACCTGGTTTTTACCAAAAATCGAAGATACAGAGTGACCCCATAAAAAAAAAGAACAATAAAAAAATCGAATGGGCTATGAGTTCACAGTCCTAACCATTACGCCACGCTGCCTCATATATTCGATTTTTTATTATTCCTTTTATTCACTGTGTCTACAATATTTTGTGTCAATAACGCAGGGTAATCTATTTTTTTAAATTTTCTCATAATTTAATTCAAGTTTTTTCTTTTTTTCTACTCTGTATCTTCGATTTTGGGTAAAATCAAGTTTTAACTTTAATTTCCAACCATAATTATGGGCCATAACACTGTCCCATGGATTCATGTAAAATTGATTTCCCCCAAACTTAAGACAAAGTAGATTTTAAGTAGTTACCTAGGCATGAATATTATACGTCACCAAAATAGGGGCATGTGCCTAGTACTAATATATGGCTTGGCAGGCCATATGCTCCTGTGCCTCGAAAAACGCGTTCTACCATTTATTCGTGCACATGAGGGTACCTACTGTGATGTGCTGGCCCGTTTAAGCAATCTCTCATTTCTCTATAGCTACGATGGAATGGTGTCAAAGTAAAAAGATTAATTTTGTACCAAAAATCGCAAGTCCGCCCAACTGCGCAGAGCTTTGCCCAATTGAGAGATATTGGGCTCTAATGAAAAGAGATCTTCGAAAGAGCGGTAGGACTGCAAAGAATTTACAAGACTTCGGACTTAAGTGGAAAAGATCGTACCGCACCGTCGATTAAACAACTGTACAAAATTTAATGAAAAAAAAAACTGTAAATTAGTTTTTAGTTACTTGTATTCTGAACACTAGCCATTATTAAAAAAATAAAAAAAGACTATTGGATATTTATATATAGCTGAAAAACAAACCGCAAGTCTTTTCTGGGGCAGTCCTTATATATTCGGGCGTTTATTTTGAAAATTTTGTAGATGCATTTTTTCCCCTTTTTCTTAGCTTGAGGTTTAAAAATAACTATCTCAATGCCTCAGCGCCCTAGCTAAACACTGTAAGCGGCGCGAAGAGAGTTTATGTCCGATTTCGTTGAAATTTTACGAAAAAATCGACTTGCTAAAACGTAGAAGAAGTCTGCCTTAGGTGCCAAGATATAGAGTCAGAAATGTGTGTATTTCCGTTCCCTAGAAGGACACACAAAAATGAGTCAAAAATTAGGCTCATATTAGAGTGGGATATATAAAACTATTGACTATTTTCGGAGACATGTGAATCATAATTCAGAGTTTCTACGATCTTCAAAAATACAAACTTCCATTAAACCAATCAACAAGTACTTTTCTTTTTTTTAGACAATTGTCTATTATTATATTTTATTGAAAATCTAATACGGACATGAGCCATGTGGAACCACTTGGCTGATATATTTTTGAAGATCAGTTTATTCTAGAGCTTGGAAAAATCGTTAAAAAAACATCGATGTTTTCGATGTTTTTTGGTAACAAAATCGATTATCATCGATAACATCGAAATTTCCCCTTCCATTATTGATTGATTAATAACATTTATTTTGATAATAATAGTAAAGTATTAATGATGTATGTCTGTCATAAATATTTTAAATATTTTATTTGATATGCTAGGACATTACAACGCGCGCATGGCTTAGATAGTTAGTAATAAAGAAATTAGTTTTACATTTGTATATAATTCACATTGTGGTGCGAAAAAAACAGTTTTTCAGCCATCTCGGGGCAGAGTGAAGCTCTCTTTTTGGGTATAATATTGCCCGCTGTTGAATTGATGATGTGGATGAAGCCGTAATAAACAGATATCTCAAGGCCACTCTTCTAAATGTATCATATGAAAACATCTTGTGAGTAAGCCCCTCTCTAATTAACTTTAGGTGATATGGCACAAATTCATTGCAATTAGGCTTGCCAGATCCAAATTGTGTTTCACCTGGACATTTAAAAAAAAAAAAAAAAAATATCTGTATTTTTCTGGACACTTAAAAAAAAAATTTTGATTTTTCTGATACTCTGAAACTGATACTTAGTTTCAGAAGTACATATATATTTTATTTAAACAAAATATGCATAACAGAAACATAACAATTCAGTAAAACAACATTTCTGAGAGCGGTGAATTTGTGAATGTCCAGAAAGTTTCAACAGATTTATGAATGGCTCAGATGCTGAGTCGCTCACTGCAGCTCTCTGGTACATACATAGATATGTACAGTAGGGTGATTCAAAAAACTTTTTTTTGTTTCAAACAGGATTAATAGTTGCAGGCACATCAAAGAAAAATGCTGGTGCAAGGAGAACTCATAATATTAATAACTGAATAACAGAATTTTCTAACAGCGATAACAGTTTTTCGTATGTATCAACTGCGATTATGTTGCATAGCAAACGTTTTTCCACAGCTATTTCAGCAAAAACTGTAAAACCCAAATTTGTGTCTTGAGCGGCTGGACTGCCTGCCAGGCAAATGGACAATCCAGGCAAATCCAGACCATCTGGCAACCCTAATTGTAATACTCATTTGCATTACTTGGCTTACTTAGACCTATGAGGAACCCACCAACCAGGCTGCAGAGTTTTTATGAACATTAATACAAATGTGCCACACCTGTAATTGAGAACTGTTAGAAAGCGGCATTCCAACTTCATATATTGATGTTGAGGAAAATAGTTATACTCTCAAAGATATTGCTTTTCAAAAAGTCTGTTAAGGAATCCAAAAGCCCGTAATGAGCACGTTCACCATCTCTCATTTTTGTGGTCACAATATGTTTTGGAATCTTTTTAAAGTCCACCTCTGTATATGTTGATTTAAAATGTTTAAAAGAGCATTAAAAGCCGAATTCGTTATAGTATAGTATATACGTGAGCGGGTAAAAAATATTAGATTTGGTATCATCCGACCACAAAAATTACGCCATTCCTTCACTGGCCAAATGACATGCTCCTCAGCGAAAAGTAACCTTTTACTGACGTCTTGTTTGGACAGGAAAGATACTTTTCTGGATCTCTTTGCTTTTAAATCATTATAAATTAGCCTTTTCCGAATAGTCCAAAAGCTGACATCCATGGAAAGCTCTTTATTTACTTCATTAGAACATGCAAAGTGGTTCTGTCTCACAAATCTCAACATAGACCTCTCAAGAATAGGTGATATTTTTGACTTTCGTCCACGCGTTTCCTTCTGTGGCGTATATTTTATTGCATTTTCTACCATTCTCTTGGAGCAATTCAACGTTCTGGCTATTTTGCGTTATGAAAATTCGTTAGCGTGAAGGTCTTTTATGTCTCTTCGAAGCTAGACACTGCAATGACGTCATCTTCCCATTCTGAATCACTAATTTACATTATTTGGTTATTTTTTCAAATTATAATTTTAGATCATCGCATATGCAATGCATTTCCAACTTATAAATGTTTAAAAACCACAAAGCTTCAAAAATATAACTTACTTTATATTCGTGTCCCTATTATTTCGCACAGGCTAAATTGAGCCCACTTCACAATACAATCAACAACTTCGAAACAACGAAAAATATTTTTACTCTGATAACGGCTCTTTACTGCATTGATATCCAAGCAAATAATGTAATGTAAAATTTTTTCTCAATTTCTTCAAACAGGAGCAGAGGTGTGTTTGAACTATTTTAATGTAAGTGTCCCTATTATTTTCACATGACTGTATATGCAAATAGGACCGCAAATTAAAAAAAAAACACTCCCTTTGGGTGTATTTTGTTCACATTTTTAGCTACACAAAAAATTGTACGTTTTAGTAAGATGGTTTTTTCGTTAAATTTCAAAGAAATAGACATAAATTCTAACCGCGCCATTTACAGGTTTGAGCAAAGCTATTGGGACAATTATTTTTAAGCTTCAAGCTAAAATATGCACACAAAAAAAGAGAGTCCATCTACAAAATTTTCAAAATAAACACCCTAAACTACATACAATATTCTGTATTAAGCTTAAAGTTAATGTTTCAATAGAAAATATCTCGATAACGAGGAATTTCTAGAAGAAAGGGAGCGATTACATACCTCAGATGTCATAATCAAAATAAAGCTAATAAATATTCTGTTAGTATGAGACTTGAAAAAATCTTAAGGACAGTGTACTTCGCAATTCGAATGAACTTATATATGTATTCACCTATTTTAAAGTTACAAGATAATTTTTTTTTATTTTTCGATGCTCTGATAAATTCTGCCGTTCGTTAACCAAATTCTAAAAATCAGTTATTTTGCATGCATGTACATTAGACCGTACCGCAAAAAAAAAGTTCACCGTACACCATCGAAACTGAAGCATTTTTGCAAGACATTTTCGAAAAAAAATTTTTTTTTTTTTTTACTGAAAATAGAGGTCGCGCATCTACATTTTTCTTCATATAATCGGCATTTACAGTCCGATCTTAAAGTATGATATATCAATATTTTTGTCTCAAGTAGACCAATTTTTTGCTTTAAGGATCATTGACATCAAGGACCCCGTTCTAGTTCTTACCCACCAGATCTCAGTTTCTACCATCTTAATGTACCTTTTTGGTGTCAGATAATTAAAGCTTGCAAAAAATCATTAAACTTTGCGAATAAAAATATTTCGATTATTCCATTAAAACTATTTTAAAAAATGTTTTTATTTTTTTACCGAACGTAGCGGTTCTCTTATTAAATTTTTCGTCATATCTGCGGCATTTACAGTCCGATCTTAAAACATGATGTTTCGATGTTTTTGTCTCGAGGAGACCAATTTTTTTTTGGTTCAAAGGTCATTGACCTCAAGTATTTACCCACCAAATCTCAACTTCTACAACATGAATTAAAAATCAAAATCAAATTAAGTGTCATCGAGCCGTTGCCCAATGATAACGGACCCAGATCCGCTAGTACGATCAGATGGCTATGAGAAGATCTTAACAGCCCGCAAAGAAGCAACGTGATGCATTCGTCAAATGTTCGATAATTTCATAAATTTTGAAAGGGCTCATACTTCAATATGATCAACTGGCTTAAATTCAAAGTGACTGAGCCGCCATGCTTGCAGTTTTTCACGCAAGACCAGCTGTAAGCATTACAATATTCAAAATAAATAATCACATTACCAGGTTTGCACATGACAAATAACTTTATTTAGTAGCTTTCTTTGCGTAACATAATTATTTTCACAGCTTATCCATGCCATTCTCAAAACACAGCGTTTTGTTCAAGTAGTGCATGAATCTGCCATGGCGGTCACCGATGAACAACGCATGGGCCAGAAATACAGCCAACTTGAATCGCGTCGAAATATGATCGACTAAAACTCGATACTACATAGAAAGACAACAGTAGAGCTTAGAGAAATGTGCATGTGAAAAGTAGCTTAATGTGATAATTAAAGTAGGTTTTTTAACATACGTAAGTTTTCCCACTATAAAAGTTTTGTGTTTTATTTAAATAATAAGAAATGCGAATTTAATTGTACTATATGGTGAGGTCCTTCGAGATGCTGGGGAACGGCTCGAAGACACTTTTTTGAAATTAATTTTTTAATTTATATTGTAGAAGTTGAGATTTTGTGGGTAAATACTTGAGGTCAATGACCTTTGAAGCAAAAAAAAATTGGTCTCCTCGCGACAAAATCATCGAAACATCATGTTTTAAGATCGGACTGTAAATGCCGGAGATATTACGAAAAATTTAATAAGAGAACCGCTACGTTCGGTAAAAAAATTAAAAAAGTTTTTTAAAATAGTTTTAATGGAATAATCGAAATATTTTTATTCGCAAAGTTTAATGATTTTTTGCAAGCTTTAATTATCTGACACCAAAAAGGTACATTAAGATGGTAGAAACTGAGATCTGGTGGGTAAGAACTAGAACGGGGTCCTTGATGTCAATGATCCTTAAAGCAAAAAATTGGTCTACTTGAGACAAAAATATTGATATATCATACTTTAAGATCGAACTGTAAATGCCGATTATATGAAGAAAAATGTAGATGCGCGACCTCTATTTTCGGTAAAAAAAAAAAAAAAATTTTTCGAAATTTTCTTACAAAAATGCTTCAGATTTGATGGTGTACGGTGAACTTTTTTTTTTTTGCCTGTAAGGTGGTACGGTCTAATGTACATATATTGTTGATGAAATATTTGTATACATCGCATTAAAAATAACATTGAAATTTCGTTCATTGATTGGAAAATTAAGTTTGCAAAGAACTTTAGATAAGATTATTAGGTGCAATAAATCGAATAAAAATTAATTACTACCCAAAGATTAAATCAAACGATTTCTTATATTAAAGAAACTAAGCAATTAAATTTTGATACATACGTAAGTCAAATAAACAAGTTTACCATCAGTTTAATTTAAGTATATTTTTCATGGAATTTAAAATAATTATTCTTTTGCGCAAGTTAATTTTAAAGTAATTTAATTGATAAGATATGAGCGTTTTGATCCGCACACTAACAACTATAAAATAAAGATCTGTGGCAAAAATGAAAAAGCTCATTAACTCAAGAAAGTTAAAAATTTTCAATTTATCTTGGACGGAATTTCTGTTTAACTTTCGGATGTTTCATAGACCTTAATTAAAAATATAAAAATCCAAACACTGAAGGTAAATGTCGCTCCAAGAGATGGGATAATTTAACTTTATTATATTTTTCGAAACTGGACAGCTAACGCTGAAAACTTAACTAGCTTGATCGGGAGCCAGTTTGTTTTATGCTCTTTAGTACAAGCAAATTAAATTTTTTAGAAAAAAGTAAAAGGTATAATTGTTGCTAAAACTAAGCTCTAAACTGTTCTCCTCTATATTGGAAAAATGACAAAAATTACTTAAACTTTGATATATTAATTTTTCAACTAAACCACTACTTAGTAGGTAAAGGATAGTGGCGGCGTCATGCAACAATTTAAAAAAATAATAGCTTGTCTCTAAACCGATTGGCAGCTGCAAACAACAAAATCAAATATTGACAGCCTGATGGCGTCAAACATTACAACAGGTGGTTATCGCTTTTAACGCAAATTTTATTTTTAAATTTTTGTTGGAGGGACTTCCTCTTTTCGTCTTGTCCATTGGAAAGTACAAACCATCAGTCGCTAAAGTAGTGAATGCGAAATATTTCCTTTGTTCTAAATCACGAATTGAATTCTGTCCAACAACAATCAATCCCAATAAGATTGAGATCTTTTTCCAAATTTGATGTGCACCATTTTTGCGAGGCAAAGCGAAATTCCACATTCATGGGTTTTTTTTTTAGTTATAGTTTCTTTCCAAGCGAAATCGAAAGTTATTTAAAAATTTCTGAATTGGTACGCTTTTTTGTTAAAATAGATAGTGGAAAAACATTTTATACGATAAATATCTACGTATACGTCGGTACGCATGCTAGGTTGTGCCAAGCACCACATCATTTTGATAAACAAATTGAATCAATTTACAGCTAAAATCCTGCAGACGCTCTGTAGAACTTAAAGATACTCTGGATAGAAGCAATCAATAAAAATGACTAAAGAATTACAAAAAATCACCTCCATTAATTTTCATCAATTTTAAAAATTTTTGTTTGCAGAGGCAATAATATCGCGAAGACTCTGCAAACAAAGCCGACACTTCATTCTTTTCGATTTTTTGAATGATTTGTCTGAGCACAACAGATAGTCAGACTTACAACGACTGT
Source organism: Tricholauxania praeusta (assembly GCA_949775025.1). Lineage (NCBI taxonomy): Eukaryota > Metazoa > Arthropoda > Insecta > Diptera > Lauxaniidae > Tricholauxania > Tricholauxania praeusta. Next base: position 89,832,064 of record OX459031.1, read on the forward strand.
CTCTGTTGTGTGAAACTACCTTGTAAGTAATTACATATACCATATTGTTGTGGATATAGAAATCGAAAAGGAAACTGAACCGAAAAAAAAATCCAAAAAAAAACAAAGCGAAAAAAATAAGAAAACACTAAGTAAGTGGCCTACACTAATTAGAATCAAAGTTTTGAAATTTGACCTCTAATTTTGGAGATATTACGATTTTTCTGAAATTATGACCAACTTTTTTTTATTTTTTTCAAAAAACCTTATTTTTTCAAAAAAATTACCTAAATTTTTTTAGTATGTTAAGAAAGCTTAGTTTATTCTCTTTATTTTAGAAGAAATTCAGACGATGAACCATAAGAGACTAGTGGCTCCGAAAAACGCACAATCGGTGCTAAACGAAATTGGAGCAAAAGTCGGAGAATATACGACTGTACGTGCCGTTGATGGTTTTACTACAACAGTAAAAATCAACGACAGGGAATATATTGGGAGAGGGCAAACTTCAATCAAGTCGAAACACGACGCGTGCGAGCAGGCACTGCGATTAATTTTAACATTTGGTGAAATATTAAAAAATATGTTTTTTTTTTTAAATTTTTAAAATTCAATTTTTTATTTCAGAAAATCCGCTATCCTTCGCAAGATTTGCTTGCCACAAGCTATTAGAAAAGTGGAATCTTATATAAAAAATCAAAATTTAAAAAAAAAAAATTGAAACACAATATGTAAAAAAAAACTTTATTCAATGAAAAAAAATTTGAATAAAAAAATTGAATTTTTTATTTTCAACGTTATCAAAATTTAAAAAAAAAAAACTTGAAACAAAATATGTAAAAAAAAACTTTATTCAATGAATTTAAAAAAAATTTGAATAAAAAAATTAAATTTTTTATTTTCAACGTTATTTAAAAAAAAAAACTTGAAACAAATTTGTAAAAAAAAACTTTTTATGTTTAAAAAAAATTTGAATAAAAAAATTATATCTAATATATAAAATTCTTGTGTCACAGTGTTTGTTACCGTACTTATGAAATTTTTTGTGTATATTTGGTAGGTCTGAGAATAGGGGGTAAACTAAAAAAAATTCTATTTAGGGTGGCCCTCATACAAATTTTTTTTTATAATAACATTTTCACAAACAACACCATCGTTCCACATGAAATTTACACAAAGTATCTTTTATATTAAGAGACATAGTTTGTCTATGAGACTTTTATTTAGGCTGCATATTTAAAGAATTGTACTCACTTTGACCAGCTGTTGTTGTTGCTGCTGCGCGTTTGGCTGCAGCTGCTGATGCTGGTGCTTCAGCTGCTGCTGTTGCGCGCGCAGCTGTTGGAGAAATAGTTATTAAACTAAACATTTTACAAAATATTTCACTTACCACGAATTTTGCTCTTTGGCTCTTCGAAATCCGAAGAGCTAACCGAAGAGCATTTCTTTCTTTTTTGCAGCTGCTGTGCAGTCCGGGATATCAGCACACGTTCTTTGTTTAAAGAACAAAGAACGTGCTATTTAAAATAAAAAAAAATATATTTTACTAAAATAAATAGCTTAGATAAGACACCACAAACTTACGCGAGTCGAACTGCACAACCTTTACAGATGTTGTTGGCTGCTGTTGGTCTTCATGCTGCAGGAGCTGCTGCTACAGCCACAGCTTCTGCAGCTGCTGTTGTGGCTTCTGCTGTGCCTGCTGCTGCTGCAACTTTGCCTCCATTTTTATATTTATTTTCTTGTTTAATGATAATAAATATCTTCTTTTTTGCTGTTGTTGTTGGCATGCTAAAAAAAATGGAAATTTTATTAAAACATAGAAATAACCCAACTCTATAATGACACTTACTTGCTCCAGTAGCAACAGTTGAATACAGCAGATTCTGCTGCTGCTGTTATGGCTGCTTCTGCTGTGGCAGCTTTTTCTGCAGCTGCTGCTGTGGCTGTGGCCACTGTTGTTGCTTCTGCTGCTGCTGTTGTTGCTTCTGCTGATGCTGTGACTGCTGCTACTGTTGTTGCTGCTTCTGATGTGGCAGCTGTGGCTGTGGCAGCGGTTGTGGCTTTTGCTGTGCCTGCTGCTGCTGCAACTTTGCCTCCATTTTTATATTTATTTTCTTATTTAATGATAATAAATATCTTCTTTTTTGCTGTTGTTCTTGTGGCTGTGGCTGTTGTAGTTGTTGTTGGCATGCTAAAAAAATGGAAATTTTATTAAAACATAGAAATAACACAACTCTATAATGACACTTACTTGCTCCAACAGCAACAGTTGAATATAGCTGCTTCTGCAGCTGCTGTTGTGGCTGCTTCTGCTGTGGCAGCTTTTTCTGCAGCTGCCGCTGTGGCTGTTGCTGTGGCAATTGTGGCAGCTGTGGCCACTGTTGTTGCTTCTGCTGGTGCTGTTGTTGGTGCAGCTGTTGTTGCTTCTGCTGCTGCTGTTGTGGCTGCTTCTGCTGTGGCAGCTGTGGCTGTGGGGTAATTCCATGGTAACTCGCGTTAATCCGGAAAGTATTTTTGAGTTTAATGATGCCATAAATTTTAATTATTTAGGTTCACTAATAAAATTGGATTCTTTGTGTACACATAACATTTCTCATGTCCTATATTAGTCTAAAATTTCAGTGTTAACCTAGTATTTATCCAGTAAAATAATAAATTGTGTTGGTAACTCGTGTTACCATTTTTGGACAACATGTTCAGAGAGTAAATTTAATTTTAAAGTTTGTCCGAAATTTGTGAGTAGACTGCTTTATATTTGACATAAATAAATGAGCAATATATCAAGAGGCTTGCCATTATTAGAAATAGCGATAATGAATCGTAATTTTTAAAATAATTCAAAAATTATGTGGTAACTCGCGTTACAAAAGATTGGTAACTCGTGTTACCAAATACTTTAATACCAATATAAGGAGCCTTTTCTAGCTTACAAAATATTTTACTTACCACGAATTTTGTTCTTTGGCTCTTCGAAATCCGAAGAGCATTTCTTTCTTTTTTGCAGCTGCTGTGCAGTCCGGGACATCTGCACACGTTCTTTGTTTAAAGAACGTGCTATTTAAAATAAAAAAAATATATTTAACTAAAATAAATAGCTTAGATAAGACACCACAAACTTACGCGAGTCGAACTGCACAGCATTTGCAGATGTTGTTGGCTGCTGTTGGTCTTCATGCTGCAGGAGCTGCTGCTGCCGCTGCAGTTCATTTTGACGTTGCTGCAGCAGCTGTTGTCGTGGCTGGTGCAGCTGTTGTTGTTGCTGCAACCACAGCTTCTACAGCTGCTGTTGTGGCTGCTGTTGTGGCTGCTGTTGTGGCTTCTGCTGTGCCTGCTGCTGCTGCAACTTTGCCTCCATTTTTATATTTATTTTCTTATTTAATGATAATAAATATCTTTTTTTATGCTGTTGTTGTTGTAGCTGTGGCTGTTGTTGTGGCTGTGGCTGTTGTAGTTGTTGGCATGCTAAAAATAATGGAAATTTTATTAAAACATAGAAATAACACAACTCTATAATGACACTTACTTGCTCCAGCAGCAACAGCTGCTTCTGCTGCTGCTGTTGTGGCTGCTTCTGCTGTGGCAGCTTTTTCTGCAGCTGCTGCTGTGGCTGTTGCTGTGGCAGCTGTGGCTGTGGCAGCTGTGGTCACTGTTGTTGCTTCTGCTGCTGCTGTTGTTGGTGCAGCTGTTGTTGCTTCTGCTGCTGCTGTGACTGCTGCTGCTGTTGTGGCTGCTTCTGCTGTGGCAGCTGTTGTGGCTTCAGCTGTGCCTGCTGCTGCTGCAACTTTGCCTCCATTTTTATATTTATTTTCTTATTTAATGATAATAAATATCTTCTTTTTTGCTGTTGTTGTTGTTGTTGTTGTTGTAGCTGTGGCTGTTGTTGTGGCTGTTGTAGTTGTTGTTGGCATGCTAAAAAAATGGAAATTTTATTAAAACATAGAAATAACACAACTCTATAATGACACTTACTTGCTCCAGCAGCAACAGTTGAATACAGCTGCTTCTGCTGCTGTTGTAGCTGCTTCTGCTGTGGCAGCTTCTTCTGCAGCTGCTGCTGTGGCTGTTGCTGTGGCAGCTGTGGCCACTGTTGTTGCTGCTGCTGTTGCTGTGGCAGCTGTGGCCACTGTTGTTGGTGCAGCTGTTGTTGCTTCTGCTGCTGCTGTTGTGGCTGCTTCTGCTAAGGCTGCTGCTGCTGTTGTTGGTGCAGCTGCTGGTGCTGCTGCAGCTGTTGTTGCAGCTGCTGCTGTTGTTGTTGCAGCAACTGTTGTTGTTGCAGCAGTTGTTGTTGTAGCTCCAGCAGCCTGCCACACGTTCAATATTTATTGTGATATTTTGATCGCGATCCATATTGATGGATTTTTGGATCGCACGCAAATGCTACACATTCAATATTTATCACGTCAGTATTTATAATTTTATCGTGTCAGTATTTATTTTATTGTTATTCTGAGGGGTTCGTCGTTCAAAAAATGTCGCAAGAAAACACAAAAAAAAGCCTGTTTAGCTATCTTGCTGGCTTTTTCTTTAAAGAAAAAAGTGAATAGAAAGATATGGAGTAAAAAATACACCTACATATTTAAATTTATTAAACAAAATTCGTCTTTATAAAGAAATGGAAGATTATGAAAATTATTTTTAATAATTTTTGATATGCACCCGTTATTTTTATCTTATCACTGTAAGATTTTGCCGACGAGTCCCACAACTCCGGCAATGCCTCCAAATTCAAAATAAACTCTTTTAATGATTGCTTTTCTACCGTAAGATCTTCTACCGGCAATACCCACTCGGTTTCAACATTACGTTCCATTATTTAACGACAAAAATTAAGTGAAAAGTTAATTTTACTTCAACACCTACTGCCTAATCGCAAACTTATATCACAAAATATGCTAAACGTTCAATATTTATTGACAGATTTGCGATCTACGATTCAGATTTCAAAATATTTAAATAATTTGTGATATGGATCGCGATCCATCAATATTGAATGCTAAATTTTTAAGAGATTATAGGTACAAAATTTTTTCAAATGTGAGCTGATCCGATTTCAAGTGAAGTGTTTTCGGTTACAAGTGATGCCAAAGGACAGATGAATGTAAACGTTTTTCGTTATTTTTCTAAAAGTATCAAAAAGGGACTTGGCCGGTTTTGCAACTGGGCGCCTCGTTTTTCTGTTAATTGAAATTTAAAATCACATAATTTGCAGAGACACTAAAATTTCAGAAATTATTTGAGTTAGAACATTTGCAAGCATTTGATCCAAAACAAAGAGAAAATTTTCTTTTTTTTGATTAGTAAACATGTTTAAATGCGGGTATGTAGAAAAATCTATGCTAGAGTGTTTTGGCTGAACCGTTGCGGCACTCACGAAAACTACATTTATGAATTTATTCGGAAATAAACAAATCACTGAAAAGAATGCAGTAGGTTTTTGTTTTAACGAATATAGGATGATGAAGTTTATCCTTAAAACTAATTTGGCCGGTAACATAAATATTAGGATGTTTATCTTGAACATTTTTTAGATGTCTTTTGTTTTTAGTTTTTGCCTATATTTTAGCTTGTGGATTAAAAAGAACTGTCCCAATATTTGAGCTTCCTAGCTTAAACTTGTAAGTAGCACGTAGAAAAAGTCTGCCTTAGGTGCCAAGATGTAGTGTTTTAGGAATTTTAGTTGTATGGGAGATGTCAATTGCAAATTTTTCTAACATAAAATTTTATTCTTAAATTTGTTTTCCATTTTCCTGTTGCACACATAAAAATCACAGAAAAAAATTTTACAGCCATATTTTTATGCCTTTATCTATGGGGCATTCCATATGGAATTTTTGAACGAAAAATAAACGATTTTTACCCATTCAATTTGTTCTTCAATAGCTTGCGATGACCTACCAAAATGTTGACTCCAATCGCTTGCGCCAAACCCGAGATATCCACTAAACAGATTATTGGGTAGACCGATTTTTTTTCCCGTTTTTTCATGATTTCCAGGAGTGAATAACTCGAAATGGATGCATTTTCATGACATTATAATTAAGAGAAAACTTGTTTCTTGTTTCCTGAAAAATATTTTCTTCGCGGGTAAAAAATTTTTGCCCCTGTGCGGTATGATTTGTTTTTTTTTTTTTTCAATTACATTTGCTTTTTTAGTTTTCGAATCGTGGGCCCCAAAATTTTTTTCTCATTCGGTCCCAAAATGTCCTTTGATAGTCACAACATTTTCAAAGTGGAGTCTTTTATATTGCCCTGCGTAGCTCGATATGAGGCGCCCAGTTAAAAAACTGACCAAGTTCCTTTTTCATACTTTTGGACAAACAACGAAAAACGTTTATCTTCATCTATGTTAATTGAAAAATTAAAAAGTATTTCCCACATAATAGCTTATGAAATTTCTTACTCAAAGCACATCAGCACCAATGTACTGGACTTGGCCGGTTTTGATTCCAAAGCGTTGGACTGGTTTTGAAAGCAAGTTCAAGGACTTGGCCTGTTTTGAAATTCATGTATCAAAAATAAATTAAAAAGTGTAATGTTTCTGTGGAAAAATTTTTTTAATCTAAATCCATAGCAGAAAGAAAAAGCATTTTCTAAATTTTGATATATGTATGTGAATATCTTAAAATTTGAGACCTGAAAAAAAAAAAATTTTCTCTCGATTGTTAATACTGCGACAAATCGACTTGAGTCTGTTCAAAAGAGATTGATGTTATCCAACATAAATGAAGCATACAGTGCGTTTAAACAAAAATACCCGTCTAAATTTGCTGAATTGAGACCGAAAAACTGCGTGATCCACAGCGGTTGACCACATAACGCCCTTATCACGAGAATGGCATTTTCAGGTAAATTTTTCCGTTTTTCTGCTCTTATATCTGACTTAATAACATGATGTTAAAGGTGCAAAATTGAAGAAACTCACCAGAATCAATATATCAAAATTAATAGCTACATGGAGTATTTCAAAGTTATTTTATGCATCTGCTGATTGTTATAATAAAACTTGTAGTGTTTGTCCAGGAATCGAGAAATTAAAAAGTTTCATGCAGTAGATTTTTTCAGTAAAGTTACAAAAATTTCTTATCGTTAATGAATTACATAAATGGAAGTTGCCCTAGAAAGTCTTCAATGTTCTCCAAATTTTAAAATTACTGTTTCATGATCATGTGGCTAAGAAACAAAAACACTTCATTAAAAATTTAAAATCACAAATTGTGACTGGAGAGATCATAGTGCAAATTGATTTTGCAGAAAATTATGCGTTTATCGTACAAGATGCAGTGCAAGGATTCACTGGAATCCAGGCTACGGCATATAATGTCTATATAACTTACAAATCAGATGAACAGGCTAAAAATTTAATACTGGTCATTATTTCAGACTCTTTAGTGTATGCTTTTAATAAAATCATTATAAATTATTTTAAAGAAAAGTTGATGCTGGTAGACAAAATACATTATGTTTCTGACGGTGCAAGACAGCAGCACAAAAACTTTAAAAATGTCATTAACTTAGCATATCACTACTCTGATTTTAAAATCAATGCCTTCTGGCATTTTTCCCCACCGCACATGGAAAGGGACCATGCGATGGAATCGGCGGTACAGTAAAGAGAGCAGCCTCGAAATTCAGCATACAGAATAAAGATAGACCGATTCTGACTCCACATCAATTATTTCAGTGGTTAAACGACACTCATCGAATTAAAAACATAGAATTTGTCTATGCAACAAAGCAAAATTATAAAAGTCCGAGGTGCACCTAAAAAAGTGATATGACATTAAAAATAGAGCTCCAGGTTTTACCTAACTAAAAAACATCTACCGAGTCTAGTAATGACAGTATTCAAATGATTTGGTACCAATGCCAATCTTGACGTCATAATCTTGCTCTTTCTGTATCTATCTATATTTCATTAAGTTGTCGATTCTATAAAAAGATGTATATGAGTCATACCAGATGAAAACGTCTATAAAATGGAAATTTCGTTGCTGCACTACTTTGAATTTTGCTCAGACTTTGTGAGAATCTTCGTTAGGATTCCAAAGAAGGAAATCCAAGGGCATTTAATTTTCGGATGCCTCAGTCCCCGACTGGCCGAATTGAAGCATAAGAAAAACGTAATTTTTAGGCTTCAATATTTGTAGCTGTAAAAATTTTTCTGTTTAAGATATAGGCACACTTGAGATGGCGTCTTAAAGCTAAGAGATGGTAGTAAGGTTTGCGCACGATGAAACTAGTGCACACATTATTACTTGTTAATTGTTCAGATTCAAAAAATTCAAAAAAATTTTAATCAAATTGGCTTTGTTAAATATTTACAAATGTGCAGGCTACTTTTTTTACTCTTACGAGCAGCGAAATAAAAGCGCGTGAAAAAATTTCCAAAATATTTAACGAAAATAAAAATTGGACTTTCAAAGTAATTGCTAGAAAAGCTAAGACTTCGCGGAATACCGTTTCGCGTGTTATTAAAACCTATAAGGAACGTCTGACCGTGAGTAGAAATCAAGGAAGTAGGAAAAATAAAGGTTTTGATAATCCTAATGCTGCTAAGAAGGTGATAGCTTCTTTTAAGAAAAATCCCAATATATCGGGAAGACAAGTAGCTGAGAAAGTCCAATGCTCTGAAGCTTTTGTCAGAAAAGTTAAAAAGGAAGAAGGGCTTAAGTCATTTAAAGTCCAGAAAGTTCCGGACAGAAATTTCAAAAAGAACGTCAAGGCAAAAAAGCGAGCCAAAATACTTTACCCCGAATACATTAAAAAATTTGACTGTTGCATTAAGGACGACGAGACTTACGTTTTTGGTGACTTTTTGCAGCTTCCAGGTGTCAATTTTGATGTTGCAGATCATAGAGGAAATGTTCAAGAAGAGCTTAAGAGCCAAAAAAAGACGAAGTTTCTAAAGAAGTTTTTGGTATGGCAGGCAATCTGCAGCTGCGGTAGGCGAAGCAGTTCATTTGTTTCAACTGGGACTATTAACACCGAGTGCATGATAAAACGTCTTTTACCATTTATTAGACAGCATGAGGTCTCAACTTTTTTTGGCCAGATTTGGCTTCATGCCATTACATTAAATCTGCGGTTGAATGGTATGAAAAGAACAAAGTAGAATTTGTACCTAAATATGCAAATCCTCCTAACTGCCCGGAGCTCAGACCCATCGAAAGATATTGGGCTCTGGTAAAAAGGATTATGAAGAATACAAAACAGGTTGCTGAAAACACAAAACATTTTTCAAGAAAATGGTTAGTATCCAGTAAAAAAATCTCTGAAGATACAAATAAAAGTTTAATGGGAGTTGTTTCAGAAAAACTCAATTTATTCATAAAGAACCAATAATGTTTAATATATTTGCAATAAAAGTAAACATGAATAAGACTTCTGTTAAAAAAACGTATATTTCTAGTTTTAATGTCAACTAGTTAAAAAGTTGTTTCAGTTAATTCGTGCACTAATTTCATCGTGCGCAAGCCTTATTTTTAGAAAAAATATAAATTCACACAATCAGTATACGCGAAAATTACACTGTGCTAAAAATACATGCATTTTATTGCTATTTAGGTAAGTTTTTGTATATATTTGAATCAAAATAACTGTTTTTCTTTAAAGAATAAAAGTCGAAAAAATATTTAGGGACCATCCAGAATTTGAATAACACTAGATCAAATCTCATAAATATAAAGTGTTGAGATATTCACTTTCTATGTAAATTAATTAATCTGGCAGCTTACTGCTGTTTTTAGTTTTAGTTAGTTTTTAATACAGATGTCACTGTTGTCATTTTTGTTTCCTGCCTTTCCGTTTTGCTTTGATATTGTTCGAACGTGTAAGCTCACAACATTATTAATAAATCTTAATATAAGGTAATGCTTTTTTTTTGCAGATCACAACTTGATGAATCTTGTGGAATGGACATTAATGAAAAAGCTCTTCTTTTATTGAATGTTGCAAAAATTTGCATAACAGTAAAAGAAATGGAGGAAAAAATTAAAAGAAAATTATGGAGTAGGAAATGCTGCTTCATATAAAAAGCGGCAGCGATCACTCCTATTTAGTTATGAAAGAGCTTCAGTGGGAGGATGCAAATTTATTCCAAAATTTTACCAGAATGAGAAAGCAAACTTTTGAAAATCTTTTAAAATTACATGAAAGCAAAATGCAATCTTCCGAGAGACTATCCCAGAATATACGAGGTAAGATAAATAAATAAATGGTGGAACACTTCCAACAATCAATTTACCATTTAAGGTTGCTTCTTACTTTGCGGTTCCTAGCGTAAGGACAAACCTACAGAGCTCTGTCACATGACTTCCGCGTTTCAGTTTCTGCAATATTGGTTATTGTTCGAATAACCTTAAATGTAATATGCAGTGTTGAAGGACAAGTATCTTAAAGTAAGTTAAAACATAAAATCATACATCGCATAAAATATCATTTATGTATAATACAATGTATAAAATACCATTTATAATAGGTTCCAAGTAGTAAACATGAGTCGATAGAAATTGTGAATGAATTTGAAAAGCAATGGAATTTCCCAATTTGCCTAGGAGCCTTGGGTAATCTGAAAAATGGGAAGTGTAATTAGTTAATCATATTTTTTTGTTCCTATTATTTTTACTATAAAGGATTACATATCACCATTCTTCTTGCGCTGGTTGACGCTAATTATCGTTTCTTATATGTGGAGAAAAAACTGTTGAACAACTCATCCCTGCTGCTGTTACGAGCAAGCTTCAGTTTTTCATATATAAAATTTCACAAAACATTAGGCAAACAGAAGCCATGAGTTGTTCAACAGTTTTGCTTAAACTTGAATAACTCCGAAACTAATGAACTGATTTGAATGAAGAAAACGTCATTATATTGCTTACCAGTTGAGGAAGAGAATGAAAAACTGTAAAGTTCTGAAAACTGTCATCAGATGGCAGTATAAGCAGTTTGAATAGTTTTAACTACTTCAAATAAAAACTCGCGGACTCGAAATTCATTGTAGCCATATGGTGTAGTGGACTTTTTTGATCAAAATTTGATGAACTTTCAGAAAAATAGAGTTTCCGGACCACTTAAAAATTTAATCCGCCCTAATGAACATACTTATATCACTAGTTTGCACAAAAAAGATCTGATTTCTCACTTTAATTCATGTATTTTGGGTCGTAAATTCCAAAAATGCCAACCATTTTTTTCTTTTAAGAATCTTTTTAGAGTTATCCCCCAAAAATCCGTTTTTTGCACTTTTTCATTTATTTGGCCATATTTCCATCAATTTTTTTTTCCAACTAAATCAGCTAGACACCGTTCAAAAGGTTTTTTTTTTTCTACAGCCTGTCGGATAATGTGATGTACTTCCAGAGTTTATTAGACGTTTTTTTTTAAAATATGAAACAGTATACAGTGGAATCCCGATAAATCGTAATAGCAAGGGACCAGCAATTTTTTGCGAATTACAGGAGTTTTCGATTTAACGAGGTTTCGATTTTTTCGATCAATTTTTTTTTTGCTCCATTATCAATGGCTGAAATGATATTTTGCTTTTGCAACACTTATAAAGTCTTATTCGTACGTTTGTTTGACATTTTCACGCCACACTGTTTTTTACACACCTCTGGTAAAGCAACGAAAAAACTGATCAAAAATCACAAAAAATTCCATCGAAAAAAGTAAATGATGAACGTAGCCTTAGTTGCCTGCTATGATTGATATTTTTTTTTTCAACTACAGTTCCATAGAATTTTGCTTTGCAGTACGAATTATAAGAGGTTGTCAAATCCAATTACGATTTATAAGAGGTTAAACAGACTTTATTGCACAAAAAAAAAAATACGAATTGTCGAGGGGACCAAAATGTATGAAATTTTTACGAACTTTAGCGATTTTTTCAAGGGACCGAAGGTTTGTTACGAATTATTGAGATTTTCGAATTAACGGGGTACGAATTATCGCGATTCCACTGTATTATTAAATACATATGTATTAAAGGTCTGCATGAGTGCACTCAAAACGACCATCAAGCCACTCGTCACGTTGCGAGTCTATCGAGCCATTGTGCACAAAAACCACAAATCAAAACAAATCGAAACACCAAGTAGGAAAGGTAAGTGCTGCACTTGCAAATAAATCGCAAATAAAATTTTCTACAAGTTCAAGCACTCGAAATTTATTGCATTCGGAAGTTTCTGTGACGATCGCTTCGAGTGCACTCATGCAGACCTCTAATATGTATACAGTAATCCACGCTTAATTGAACATGCCAAAATGTTCGCACTTTTGCTCAATTAGCCGGGAAATTCAATTAAAAAAATCCCGCTTAATTACACTAAAATCCAATTAAAGAAATCCCGCTTAGTTGCACTATTGTTCAATAAGAAAAATACCACTTAATTGAACTTTTGTTTAGTTAAGCAAAACAGCTACATACTGTATGGAAAAAAAAAAATATTTATTTTCGTCAAAAAAACAAAATATCAGTTCTTAACAAAAACAAAAGAAAATAAATTAAAAAATATAATATAAGAAACATTTGATAATAGAAAATAAGGTACATAGTAGGTCTGTTCCAATATTTAAAAATTCGTAAAAAATTTTGCTAATTTGTGCCATTTTTTACTATTTTTTGTTCCTGTACAAAAAAAAAATTGCAGAAGAGTGTGGCAATAATAGTTCTAGTCCCTACCAGATGTTGTTATTTTCTGCTACTCAAATTTAGTGTAGTAATAATTTTCAAGCTCATGCTTTGGCAGTAAATGTGAAATTTTTTCAATCAACAAAATAAATAATAGTAAAAGGTTTGATATCAAAAACAAAATAAAGTTGAATTTGAAAATTGAAAAATTATAAGTGTGCTTATGAAGTTTTCTTTAGAAGTTGCAGGGAGGGCGAACATAAGAATAAAAAAAGTTAAGAAATTTGTATTAATTAAAAACCCACGTAACTTAAGAAACCTCAAGTAACCCAAATAACCCGAAGTAAACCCATAGATCTAGCTCGTGCAATTTTTAAATAATAAAATATACAAACTCAATTAAACCAAGTCACCCCAAGTAACCCCAATAGAACCTGCTCGAGAAATTGTTGGACCAGACTGCAGTTTAATCTTGAAGCCCAATTCAAACCCAAACAGATCGAGGAGGTGACCCTACTCCTATATCAAATAAAATCACTATAATCTAATTTTTTTTCTTGTCATTTTTTTAAAATTCGATGATCTTTTTGAGTTAAATTTGTTTTAACATTATACAATAACAGAATAAATATTTTTTCTGTTTTTTTAAATAAAACGCGACAACCTAGCATGTCCAAATGGTATAGAATGACCCTTGTATGTGCGTTAAATTCTTTTTCCAATTCGCCTGTCCAATAAATATGCTTATTTATTTAATAAATCGACAGACATTTTTAAAAAAATGCTCTCGTCAGAGCTAGAATTCTATAGGTTGCACTGCGAGAATAAAAAAATTACTTCTTGCTATGCACTAGAATTATTAGATCATTGTGATGACGAAGTTTTTCCTATTATTACAACTTTATTAAAAATTTTGGCGACACTTCCAATAAGCTCTTGTAGTGCGGAAAGAAGTTTTTCCTCTTTAAGGAGAATAAAAGATTGGTTGCGATCAACCATGAGCGAAGATCGATTGGATGGTTTAGCTCTCATGAATATTCATTGGAATATAAAAATAAATGTAGAAAAAGTCATCGATCGATTTGCGAAAAATAGAAATCATAGGATCGATTTTGTTCTATAATTTTATGCTTCCTCACTTTAATTTATATAATAAATGTTAAATAATAAATAATTGGCAAATGTTTTTGTTTTATAATTTATATATAATAAAAGTTATATATTTTAAAAAATGTTCAAAATCATTTCTTCCCTTGCCGTCCTTAGGGGGGGGGGCGATCGGGGCTCTGGATCCGCCCCTGGGCTCATGTATTCCTTTCGAAGAAGGTCGTTATTGTCTGTTTTGCACATTCTATCTTTTGAGAGACAACGTGAGTGCACCTATGCTCTAGTCCAAAGGACATTTCAAAGTCGAAATGTGCAAGATAACGAATGAAGAGCATCGTGATGAGCCATACAGTGGTCCCCGCTTAATTGAATCACACTTAATTGAATTTCCCTCTTAATTGCTCGAACCGTATTTTCGATATTAAACTCCCATTAGAAATGCACAGCGTTTTTCCCGTTTAATTGAATCCCGCTTATTTGAATTTCACGGTTAAATGTATAAAAAAAAATTACCGTGATATAAAAATTCTTATAAAAAATCCCGCTTTATTGTCTCAAAAAAAAGTGGCATCATTTAAAAATGCCAATAAAAATAATAATTGCCTACACATTTGTTTTGATGTGTCAAACGGCTGTTTTTGGCGAACCTTGCTATCGACTCTTGACCGATAAGAAATTGCAGAGACCGTTATAGCATATTTGACCTCGGATCAATCAGATTTATAAGGGGACGAATTTTCTTATAAGCCCATTCCAGCGAAAAAGCTTCTAAAATCGATTGAACCTTATACTAAGGTTGAAGATTTTACTGGTTCTGGCACAGCTGGCGAATTCAGAGATAAGTCCATTGAAATTTCTGAATTATATTCAACATAAATTGAAAGACCATCTGCATACGTAATACACTTCGATACCCAAAAAAGTATATTAAATTATAAATATTATAAACATTGTTTCAAAAAAGGCAATTTTGAAAACTAGTATATATTTGCTCATATATATCAGCTGTGCCAGCACCACTTTTCGTCTTCGCCAGCTCATGATTGTATTGGCTTCTGAAAATCAATCTTTACTTTATTGTACCTATTAATATTGATTTATCAAGTTTTAAAGCAAATTCGTCAATTCGGTATTTACGTCTTCCACTGTAATTAGTGTTTCACCGAGGCAAGATGGAAAAATAAATTTTCCTCGTTTGACCGAGGCGAGGCTAGATCACACGGCATCTCGCCTCGTCCTAGCCTCGTTTTCGAAACCAAGAGCGAGGTGCGTTTTGACCAAATCTGAACTCGTAAGACTCGTATTTTATTTTGAGTAAACTACTTTATTTTATTTTTAACCCGCATGTGCGTCTTAGGAGTTCAGATTTGGTCCAATCGTTAATATAATATATTAAATATCTTAATCATTATATCTTATTGATTTTGGTATCCAAAAATAAAAACACATATTTAATTTTATTTATTGGGGTGTAATCAGCCGTATAAGCCTATCAGGCTTGATACATACATAATTTTTTTTTTATTTGAATAAAATCCTCGCTTTTTACCGAGGTGCCTCGGCCGAGAACGAGGCGAGGCGAGACATGCAATGGCAAGGTCTTGTCCGAGGCTGAGGTGAGGCGAGACTCAAGTCTATAAAACGAGGCGAGACCGAGATCAACCTGAATCTCGCCTCGCCTCGGCCTCGGTGAACACTAACTGTAATGCTTCCGACAGAAGCGGACATTCCACTGGTAATTTTTGATAATACGTCAATCCGTATGTTCTTGTTGTGGTACAATCTATTTTTTATTTTGATTATACACCATGTTGCTCTCACAACTCAAATCCTTAGTCTATTCTATAAAATAAATTTTTATTTGTATAAATACATTTTTTTAGCAACAATTAATTGCCTTTTTTAAACAGCTTCTTTCTCATATGACTTCTCTTTTGAAATAGATTTGAATCGAATGTTAAAATAGTCATATGCTTTCTGTAATATAAACATTAGGGTGTTTATTTTGAAATTTTTGGAGACATATTTTATTTAAGCTTGAGGAATAAAAATAATTGTCCCAACATTTCAGTTTCCTAACTCAAACTTGTGAACGGCGCGGACAGAGTTTATGTTCAATTTTGTTGAAATTTAACGAAAAAACTGACTTACTAAAACGAAGAAAAAGTCTGCCTTAGGTGCCAAGATATAGTGTTTTAGGTTTTTTAGTTGTATGGGGGTTTGACACCCACTGTTGTCAAACCACGCCCACATTTTTCGTGTGACTAAAAATGCGGACAACATTTTTTTTTTGTTAAAAAATATGCGGTCCTATGCGCCTATATAATAGAATCAGGTTTGAAGAAAAGACTCTCAAAATTTCAGCTTCCTGGATCAAACCTGCAAACGGCGCATCCACTTTGTTTCCTATTGCAATTCACATGAAAAACGAAAAACAGAATTTTTTTTGCGTATTAGTAAAAAAAAATTGCTTCCTTATGAATTATATGTAATAGGAAATAAAGTGGATGATCCGTTCGCAGGTTTGATCTAGGAAGCTAAAATTTTGGGAGAATTTTCTTCAAACCCGATTCTACCATGTAGGAAGACCTATATAAGACCGCAAATTTAAAAAAAAAAATGAAAAACCCCCGGGTTTAGTTTGTCCGCATTTTTAGTCACACGAAAAATGTGGGCGTGGTTTGACAATAGTGGATGGTATTCCCCATACAACTAAAAACCTAAAACACTATATCTTGGCACCTAAGGCAGACTTTTTCTTCGTTGTAGTAAGTCCGTTTTTTCGTTAAATTTCCACGAAATTGAAGGTTTGAGCTAGGAAGCTCAAATGCTGGGGCAATTATTTTTATTCCTCAAGTCAAAATATACATAGATAAAAAATAAATAAAATCTATCTCCAAAAGTTACAAAAAAAACAACCTAATAAACATAATCACACTATGAGAGTTGTCATATTTGATGAGTCATAAGACTTTTTATATGACTTCTTAAATAGTCTGAAGGGAGTTTTAGCGTCGTTTGCTTATGGCTTGTAGTTGACTGTGTACTTAACCAAAACTGGTCTGATGAGGCTATGTGTATGCATATAAATATGTATATAAGTGGTAATAGCCGAAACATATGTCACCAATTACCAGGTTAAATTGATCCACTTGTTATCTTTGTCATGTTTGTTGAATAAAAATGACTAAAAAAGTTCAATATAAAATTGTTCAATTATTAATATAATAATTATTAGTCTTAAACAAATCAAATTCTTAAAAAAAAAAAATCGCTTTTTATTTTGCTAATTTTCATATTTATTATTAAATAATTGTTATTAACTAATAAAATTATTAAAATTTTTTTATATTTGCCTTAACGACGATTATTCAGAAACAAATTAATGAATGAATAATTATATGCCATTGTTATGTTGCAAATAATACAGATTTTTTGAGAACTAAGTATGAATTTATTCTTTAGTTAGAAACAAAAAAAGTATTTCAAGTTAAATAAAAAATTATTGAATTCGTGTTTTTCTTTCAAATTTATTAATCGTTATAAAGCGCCAAAACACCCGATACTGGGGGTGATATGGCTCCATGCCTTGGGTGATGTGGTACCTTAAGTGTTAAGATGCGGCACATAACACATTGGATTCAATCATCTTCAAAAAATTACCACAAATTAATTACCATATTTTTACTCCTAATGTCTTATCACATCACTAAGGGAGAAATAGTGATGTGGTGCCATTTCTTCTGTTTCACATATACCGAATAAAAATACCGCGACACCAATAAACATCTTCACTCGTGCTAGAATTCTCCCAAAATCGGAGCATATACCGCATAACCGTAGTAAATACTCACCGTTATAGCATCTTGGGAAATATATGCAAAAAAAATTTAGAAGCTCGTTCAGAAATAACTATAGCAACCATGACATAGCGAACTGCTTACGACAAAGTCTCTCGCGCCGCTACATTAAATTTTGTTTTTATATGAGAACAAACTGAAATTGAAAGGGGCGCTATATCACCTGGGGGTGCCAAATATCCCGATTTTACCCTAGTAACAAAATATAATGTAAGGTAAAAACCGATTTTCCTGTGTACAATTACATGTAAGTGAATTAATTAATTAAAGAAACTCTCTAATGCAGATGGAAGAAGTACATTCTTGTCTACTTTGTGGGAGTAGTGATGGAAAGCTGGTAGTTATCAAACGTCGCGCGATTGATTCTTTGATAACATCTAGCAGAAACAGAAAAGACAACAGATTCAAAACATTTCAGAAAAGTTCAGAAGCACACGTCCACGAGAATTGTCGAACGTCATACAGCAAACCCAGTTCAATTGCTACAGCGGCAGAAGATAAGTCCTCAAGAATATCTGATGGTAAAAGGGTTGTAAAAGAAGTAATGAACTTTGATTTTGAGAATCATTGTTTTTTTTTTGCGGAGAAGCTTGTAACAGGAAGCATGATTTTCGTACCGTCAAAAAGAATGAAACAAAACAAAATATTTTATCTACTTTGAGTGGAAGGAATGTGCCTGATACGTTTCACAAAACTTTGCGTGCTCGAATGGATGGTATAAAAGATTCAGATGAAATTTCGGCTTGTTATCATAATAAGTGCATGACAGCTTTTTATAGAGGTAGTACTTCTAGCACTTCGTGCCCGGGTCGTCCTGTTAGTAAAACCACAACAAATTTTATAAATTTTATATTGATTGTATTAAAATAAATCCTGGTGACTGTCAGTTTTCCCTTAATGAAATGAAGGGAACATTTTTAGGTGAAATTCCAACATTCGGTACGATACAAAAACAACTCAATATGCACTTTCAAGACGATCTCGTTTTTACTTCGACAAAAGGTGATGTGGCCATCACATTTAAAAAACATGCTGGGAAACAACTGAATAAAATGTGGTATGATTCGCGATTGCAAAACATAGATGATGAAAAAATGAGAATTGTTGAAATGGCTGCAAATATCATTTTCGAAGACACAAGGTCACAAATTTATGATAAAAAAAATTATAAAGTCTTAAGTGCAGAAGAAGAAAGTAAGTGTGCTGATGTTCCTGCAACATTGCTTAAATTTTTAAATATTATCATAAAGACACACAAAAAGAGTCAGGAAACATAAAAGTGGACCAGAAGAGTCGCAACGATAGCCCATTGTTTGATTTCATCTGCGAGGCCACGATCTTTCTTATCTCCTATTTTAGTAGTCTTATCGGCAATGCTGCATAAGAAACATGGATCTAGAGATACGATTGATTTATTAGCTTATCTAGGATTTTGTTCGTCATGTGACGAAACTTTACTGTTCGAGGCATCGATAACAAACGACCCTGATAATCACACTTTTAACGAAGATACTCATGTTCAATATGTATTTGACAATGCAGATCTCGATACATGTACTATAGATGGAAAAAATACATTTCATGCTATGGGGGGAATCACGATCGCAACCCCAGCATCTATGGTTATTACGAAAAAAAATTCCAACTTCAGTGGAGATCGGAGGTCAAGGCTTTATAGAACTGAAAACTTTTGAAAGAAATCATTCGGAGGGCTTAAAAGGCGTTGTTATTGAAAACATTTTTTCAAATACATACCAAAAATCAGTAGAAATGCTGATTTCAGATTTTATTTGACTATATTCTAAGTCTTGTAAAATCAATACCAAAGGCTGGAACGGTTTTATGGAAGAAATTTACGGTAACAGTCGCTATGAAACCTTGAAAATTATTCCCTTGCCTTTCGTAAATAACCCTCCAAGTAACTATAATACTATTTACACTGTTTTATTAAAAGTTGCGGATGATAACAAGCAAAAACACAAACAAGAGACTTGCTTCGTGACATTCGATCAGCCGCTTTACTTAAAAGGTCGTGAGATTTTAACATGCGATAAAGATAAAGATGTCAATTTGTTGTCAGCGATACAGGTTAGACTTGGAGGATTTCATACAATAATGTAATTTTCGGGAGCGATTGGATTCATTATGGACGGAAGCGGTCTTTAGGAGGCACTGTGTACAATCTACGCAAAAAAATCTGTTGAAAAACTACTTACTGGACATGCTTACAGCAGAGCTGTTAGAGGACATTTTTTAATACATCAAGTTTTATCCAACATTGCATTGGAATCATTGAAATTAAATAAATCCGAAAAAGATCTATTGGATAACCTTTTACTTGATGTGGAGCATGAAAATTTTTTGGATGACATGAAAAAAAAAAGACTTCATGGCAATAAGAAACATATATTCAAACCACTTGGAAGAAATAAAAAAAAGGGGACCCACAGCTGAACTCTTGATTCAATACATGGAAATGGTTCAATTAGTAAAAGTTTTCATAAGAGCAGATCGTTCAGGTAATTTTTCATTACACTTGAAATGCGTTGAAAAAATGATTCCTTACTTCCATGCTAGTGGACATTTTTTATATGCAAAGTCAGCTCACCTTTATCTGCAGGATATGCAAAAGTTGGAAACGACAATGACTAACAGTGAATATGCACGATTCGTAACGAACGGTTTTTTTACAGTACGGCGTTCATGCAAATTCTGGTCTGGAATTTGGTCTGACATGACCATTGAGCAGGTTCTGATGAGGTGCATTCATAGCCAGGGAGGACTAACACACGGCCGTGAATTTTCGGCAAGTGTTTTGACTAAATTCATTGCTACAATGATTGTAATCGTCAATGTATGTAATGAAATAGAAGATTTTTGCAATGCGTCGCTTATTACATCAGAGCAGCACGTTGATGCAAGAGAATCTCGCATAACGAGAGACGAGAGTGACATAAAAAAACTATCTGATTTTTTTAATCGATACTATCCGTTCCCAGAATCATCCATTATCATGTCAATTTTTTCTGGAATCATTGGTGGAAGTTCTATTAACTGCCACAAAGCTTATGAAATTGGTAAAAAATCGGCAGAATCAATAATTGGCAAGGACTTCGGCAGCGTCAAATTCCAACGTAAAAACAAAGTTTTATCCCTAAAAAGTATTGATTCATCAATTAAAGTGAGTGATGAAAAAGTAATAATAAATCCTTTACTATTATTTCAAAGAATTTCAGTACAGATCAGTAATAAAAACGATATGAAAGAGCACCTCAAGTATGAACTTGCTCCATATCCACTATCATTGTTTACCGAAAACGGGTTTAAAAAAAGTGTGAAATCAGATTTGTATATATTGTTCACGAGCGTTAATGAGTTGCCAAAATACAGTAAAATGGAAGTGCATGTTGTCGATGGGGGTTTCTTATTACATAAAGTTGTGTGGCAAAAAAATGATACAGTCGCAGTAATAAAAAAAAAAAAAAATACATGGAATATGTACGCAGTCATTACGCAGCGAATAGTTATATGATTTTTGATGGATAACCTACTATTGATAAGACGTTAACGGCCACTTCGGCTGCCACAAAAACGACAGAACGTCTTCGGCGACAAAAACTATTGGTGGTACCGGAAATGTATGATATTCAAGATCACACTATTATACCCTATTTACAAGAAAAAATGTTATCCAATGAATGTAATAAAAATAAATTAATACAAATATATCGAAAGAGTTTCAAGCAGCAGGATTTCTATGTAAACAGGCAGCAGAAGATGCAGACACCCTCATAATAAATACAGCAATTGAAGTCGCTACAAATGATAGAACTGTGATAGTTGTTGGGCAAGATGTTGATCTGCTAATACTCTTAAATCAGTTAAATGAAAAAAATTTGGATATATTCTTTTACAAACCATCCACGGGCAATATTCGCGATTGTTTCTTTTCGTCGAATAGCTTTACAGATCCATCGAAACGAAAGTATTTGGCATTCCTTCATTGTTTTACTGGTTGTGATACTACCTCAGGATTTGCAGGAAAAGGAAAAGTAATGACAATAAAAACTATTCTGCAAAATACAGATTTTCCATGATTGGCTGATATCTTTTACAAAAACAATGCTGATAAACAGATGATAGCTGATAATGGCAGCAAATTAATTGTATGGATTTACAGCAAAAAGCAAGATTTAACTCTGTATGATTTACGATTTTACATGTATAAGACAGCCACGTTTAAATCAAGTTTTAAATTGGAAAAACTACCTCCAACAACAGGGGCAGCAAAACAGCATTGTTTCAGAGCATACTGTCAGCTTCAAACATGGCTTGGAAACGAAGTAATCGCAACAGATTGGGGTTGGAAAGAAACAGCGGAAGGCATCATTAAGCCGAATATCACAGATGATAAATTAATACCCGATCATCTTCTGAAAACTATTTGTTGCAGCTGTGAAAAGGGTTGCGGTTGTAAAAAACATGGTCTGAAATGCACTAATTTGTGTTTAAATTGTTTTGATTTAGAAAATTGCTCAAGTGCTGAAGTTCCACAAGTTTCTATAGACGAAAGTGACTCGGAAGAAATGGAAACAAATCGCTGTACTATAACTGAAACCGTACTCAACGAAAATGTCGAAAGCACTAAAGAATCGTTCAGTTTTGTTGCATCTGACGAAGAAAATTTCCAACACTCCGCAAAAAGAGCAAGATTAGGAGGACTTTAATGCATACTTTTTTTTCCAATTTGGCGAGACTGGCAGGGAAATGTTTCCATTTATCATTGATTTATCAAAATACTATTAATATAAAATTCCTTGTAACATGCAAAAACTGATTTTTTATGTTTTCTTTGATAACAACTATCCTATGTAAGACGATCGTAGAAGGAATAAAATGCACACTTTACATTTCTGGCACATAATTATTCATTACTTTGTTTCTGAATAATCGTCGTTAAGGCAAATATAAAAAAATTTTAATAGTTTTATTAGTTAATAACAATTATTTAACATTAAATATGAAAATTAACAAAAAAAAAAACGTGATTTTTCCGATTTTTTAAATTTTTCGGTCATTTTTTTTTATTGCAGTATACCTTTTTGTTATCATTTATCTAAAGTAGATATAACAACGAGTAAGTGAGCCAAAACAGAGCTTCTTAGGAGGTGTAGTTTTAAGAGGAATTTCAGTTAAAAATTTCGGTTTTTTTAGCTTAAAAATTAAATTGAACAGCAACCTCTAAATATTTCCATCTTAAAAAATTACTGCCTTTGTGTAACACTGAAAAGTATCTTTTGCCCAAGTTTCAACTCCACAGAAACTTTTTTGTCAAAGAAAAAAATTAAAAACCAAGAAACCGGTTTTCAGCCATTTTTTCGAAAAATTTTAAGGTTGAGGTGAAAACGATCAGGACAAAAGTTGTAGTTCTTCTTATTTCCTACAACTTTTGGATTAAACTTTTTTTGATAGGATACACAGTTTAGCCAGAAATCGTGAAAAACTGTGTTCGACCTCTAAAAATGCACCCCATTCCACCCCGGATAGTCGCTGTCGGTTCGGTTTTTTTGTACACTTTTAAAAGAGCTTGTTCAACAATATTCCGCTGTCAGATTGCTGTAACGAATTATTTTGTTGTTCAAACCCTATTTCTACTGGACTATGTAAGAAAAACACTAAGTTTTTTAGGCAAGCAAAAAATAAAAAAAATTAACTAATTTCATCAATACAAATATCGTAGCTGTAACTTTTAATACGAATAATTTTATGGTTGAAAATGCCACCTCACAAATATAGGTTGTCACGGACATGGAATAAAGTTTGCAAATATCATTTCTTATCTTTGGGTACAGATTTCCATTAATCTCCTTCTATTTCAGTGTTTAATGACAACAAGTCGACCTGCAACTTTTTTAGTTCATCTTGAATTTGCATATATTACTCTTCAAGATTACATGTGAGGGGATCATTATGAGGCTTAATCAAATTTTTTATTTTGGAAAAATCCTAGATTCGACCATATAAAAATATTACAATTTATTTATGTAAGTCTGGACTTGCATTTAGTATCTCGTTTTTTCTTGGTAAATTTGTTAAGTCATTATTTTTTATTTGTAACATTACAATGTTAATTTCTGTAACAAACTCTTCAACTAGCGCCACCAAATCAAACGCCCCTTAACTACTAGCTTTACCGAAAAACATTTTCTTTTCTTTTTTCGGATGAACCAGTCTCCAGATATCTTGCTCTCCGCAAACTTTGAGGTCGTTCACGGCATTGCACTTTTCTAACTTATTGACGAATATTTTTGGACCAAAATTTCAGAGATAAATTTTGAATAGTTATACTTAAACAATGTAAAAACAAATTTTTGGTCTAAGATAAAATACAGCTTCAAAAAAAAATTTTAAAAAAATGTCTTTATTTTCCGAAAAACTCCCACACGCCCTTAATCATATAGCCTTTAAATTTCGACCATGACTAAGCCAACGAGCTTCAGTAAACAAAAACAACTTGCTTTAATCTGCCTCCAATTTCTTTCAACTTTTATTATTTAATTAATTTTTTCTTAAAAAATAAAGCTAAATTTATTCATATAATTTTTTTTAACAAATAATTTTATATTTATTAATTTGTTATTTTAAAATAAAAACTTAAAATTTATAGTGTAAAAATTTTTTTAATTTTTACAATACAGATCATCATTGTGTATCATCAATTTAGAAATCTTTATCTATTAAAGTCATTATATTTTCATCAGAGTATTCAAAAATATTATTTAAAATTGCTTCATTTGAATTAGAATTTATAACATCAGTTGCTGTTTCTGCTACTTCAGCATTTGGTATATCATCATTTACCAACATATAATTACAAGGATACGTGTTTAAATCTTCTTCTAAATAGTGTTATAATACGTATTCTTCATCCTGTGTATCATCTTTTAATTTGTTTAAAACGCCAGCGTTACAATTGCTAATAGGTGCTACTACGGTCTCAGTAAGCAATTTACGTTGCTCTCTCTCGATCGACAAATCTAACACTCTAAAAGACGCTCATTCTACTTGTGCTTTTTTATGGCGCTGAGACATGGGTGGTTTCGACAACAGACGCAGCCGCTCTTGGGGTGTTCGAGAGGAAAGTTCTCCGCAAAATTTTTGGTCCTGTTCGAGTTGGCGACGACTATCGCATTCGAATGAACCACGAGCTGTATGAGCTCTACGCCGACATTGACATAGTTAAGCGTATAACAATACAGCGACTACGCTGGCTGGGTCATGTCCATCGTATGGATAAAGAAGCTCCAGCGAAAAAGGTATTCGAAGGGAAGGTCCCCGGTCAACGACGAAGAGGGAGACCATGCCTCCGGTGGATAGACCAAGCTGAAGAAGCCCTAACCGCGCTTGGCATTAACGATTGGAGAAAGCGCGCGCATAACAGAGGCGCCTGGCGAGAGCTAATGAGGTCGGCCGTAACCTGACAACGGGTTGTTATGGCCATCTAAGTAAGTACTTAAGTAAAACGCCAGCGTTAATTATTTTATCAATTGCCATTTTCGCTAATAATTTTTGTCTTGGATTCATCTTATTGAATGACCGTATCCATCCCGCACCGTAGATTTGTCCATCATCATAATTGGTCAATTTATCTATAGCCAATTTTAAAAAATCAACCTGGTGATCTCTTTTTAATTTTGGTTTTTGTACTGGGTGTTTTTTTTTAGAGGTTTGTTTTTCGAATAGAGATAAAACTGGCATTTTTTGGTCAAATCTGGCAACTCTAATGTCATTTATGTTCAGTTTGGTTTGCCATTTCATCATGAACAGGTTGACAAAAGAACAACGCTTGCAAATCGTGCAAATTTATTTCGAAAATAATGGTTCAGTTCGCGAAGTTTACCGTAAGCTCCGTCCATTTTATGGTCGACATAATCGTCCATCAGAGCAATTAATTCGGTTAACCATGGGTCGTTTACTCTATGTGATAATACGCATCTGCAGAGACGTCGAACAGTGCGCACCGAAGAAACGATTGCCGCTGTAGAGCAAAATGTTGAAGAGGACCCGAATGAATCGATTCGCCACCGTGCACAGCAATTGGAGCTTTGTCCATCAACTTTATGGAAAATTTTGCGAAAAGATCTTGGCTTGCAACCTTACAAGATCCAGCTTGTGCAAGAATTAAAGCCGCGAGACCATGCAATGCGTCGTGATTTTGGTGTATGGGCCGAAAATGAGATTGATCTCGATGCTCAGTGATGATGTTCAGTGATGAGGCTCATTTTTGGTTGAATGGCTACGTCAACAAGCAAAATTGCCGCATTTGGAGTGAAGAGAATCCACATGAGACCCTTGAGACGCCATTACATCCACAAAAACTGACTGTTTGGTGTGCTCTATGGGCTGGTGGAGTCATTGGGCCATACTTCTTCCGAAATAATGCTGGAGAGTCAGTTACCGTTAATGGAGACCGGTATAGAGCCATGATAACCGACTATTTTGTTCCCGAATTGGATGAGTTGTGGTTCCAACAAGACGGCGCTACATGCCACACAGCGCACGTCACAATCAATTTATTGAAGGAAACATTCGATGAGCGCATAATTTCGCGGCGGAATGATTGGATTATTTTCTTTGGGGATATGTGAATTCGCTCGTCTACGCCAACAAACCAGAAACGTTCGGGGACTTGGAAGCCAACATTCGTGGCGATATTGCCGACATACGGCCCCATATGCTCGAAAAAGTGGTTCAAAATTGGACCTGTAGAATTGGCTTTATTCGAGCCAGCCGCGTTGGCCACATGCCCGAAATCATATTTAAACATTAATGGCATAAAATTATGCTTCCAATAAAGTCAAATTGATGGACATTAAAACGATTTTCTTGTGTTTTATTTCAATTCAAAGCTCTATACCTCTAAAAAAAACACCCTGTACAATTAAAGAGTCTGCGCTATTTTCGGTAACATTGGTTGATAATATTGTTGGTGTTACACATGTATGCTCTGATAAAAAATCCAATTGTTCGTAAAACCATAATTTTGGTACATATCTGTCTTCTTAAGCTGATCCAGTTTTAGTCCTCCTCCTAATATTTCTTTTCAATGTTGAATTCTTATGTTACTAATTCTTATTCTTACAGAATTCATTGTATGTAGCATCTTTGTCGAATTTTTTTTATAGCGTTAGAAGTTTTTTTGTGATTCCAAACGTAATGCAGGTTTTAAATGATCTTCGTTATTAAATTTCCGGTGTCTCAAAGCATTATGACTTCCTCTTATCTTATTCATAATTTTGATGGAATTGTTCATAGCACTGCACAAATTTATTTCTTTAACAAACAAAACTTGCTGATGAATAATATTTACAATGAAATGAAGGCACTACAATATCATTTTTCTGTAAAAAAACCAATAAATCCTTAATTTTTCTCAACCAGATGAAATTACTCTCTTAGCACAATATATCTTCTCTCTTCAAAAGTAAGAAAAAAAACAATTGTAATAGCGTTTGTTCCCTAAACTTCGATTCCAAAGAGTAAAATTTTCTCAACTGGGCACAGTAAAACCAAAGTTATTAAACTTAAACTTTTTATTGCTAACTTTGAAGATATTGTAGCGAAATTTGGTTTATACTAGAAAAACTCTTGAAATAAATACCAACAAAAGAAACTAAACGATACTAGCTAGCATACACCATCTAGCGTAATGGTGTAAAAATAATAAACCGAACAGACGCTGCAGTACACTATTAAAGTCAATAACCGAGACGCATCTAGATTGTGAAATTTAACGTCGTACAACACCATCTAATAATAGCAACCTTCTCGATAATTGTGAGCTTAACGTCAGTGCGCCATGCTGGTGAATTGTGGATAGTGGTAGAATGCACGCTACAAAGTAGCACTGGTAGGTTGTAGATAATGGTAGAATATACGCCATCTGGCAGCTAGTAGATTATTCGAGAAAGTTATGCCTGTAGTATAAAAGGGTGTCATTTGAGTTTTCGGACACAGTAGAATTAAAACAGCGAAGTGGAACACTTGAATTAAAGCAATAAAGCGAATACAGTGTGATCCGTAGTAAAGTAAAACAGTTTTCTATACAGTGTTAAATTAATATTAGAATTTGAACGTTAATAAAATAAACCATTTTATAACTAAATAAGTTTGTGTGTTTTTAATTGTTACACAATCCAGTGATCGAACTCAGAAAAGTGTGAGAGATCGAAATTATCGTCAAAGAGACAGAAATTTCGTAACAATATATTGATCAGTATTAAGGCCTTATACTTATTTTTGCACAATTTGGATTTTTTAAGAAGTTATGAGCAATTGAACTTTTATGTGGGTGTTTTTTTAAATTGCGATTTCTCAGTAAATATTTGGAAAAAGTTAATGAAATTTTCGTGATAGGACAAAAAATGTTTTACAATTTATATGAAATAAAGTTTTTATAAAAATATTATTTATTAATTATGAAAATTAAGTTTTTAATAAACAAATAGAACTTAAACCAACTTCTCATATGTTCAGAAACAAAATTTTTCCACAGAATCGTTCTGTAAAGTCTACACAACTTTTTCCTAAAAAAAATAATTTAGTACGTTTCATAAATTAAAAGGTACGAATGTTAAGTGTCGCCACCTAGGCAATTTTACTCCCAAAAACCATCCGATAAGAAAAATTTGAATCTTATAATTCAAATACAATTCAAAAAAAAAAAGAAACTCAATTAAATGGTCGGGGGTTCGAATCGCATTACAAATTAACCAAAACTGGTCTGATGAGGCTATGTATATATGTACATATGAATATATGTGGTAATAGCCGAAACATATGTCACCAATTACCAGGTTAAATTGTCCCATTCGTTATCTTTGTCATGTTTGTTTATTAAGCATTAACCGATTTGTGAAATTTCACATGAATATTGGTTACTGCAATTGACTGTAAATTCAATTAATTTTCTTTTTAAAATTAAAAAAATTAAAGTTTAGCTGAATCTTGATGTTTGGTGCTAATCTTTGGCGCAACTGATTAAGTAACATAAACCAAAAATTGTGACTCTTTCTTTTTTCCGTTATTTTTGTATGGACAATTCCTTTCTCTCGCAAAAGCATTTCTGTCTCAGCCCAAATACGGACATAAATTCCAAAGGTATTGTGTATGCACTAACGTTTTAACTTCTTTTGCGGCTTTATCTGGAATTAAATCGGTACTATATTCTGCTTCACATTGCTCAACAGGTGGTGAAAAAATCGCTCAGATCTAGCTTCGGAGATATAGACATCTGAAGTTTCGGATAAAGCTTTTGTAAAAATTGTTATAAGTTGGGAACCCTTGAATGTAAAATATGGGTGTCATAAGAAAGATAATTTAATGGCCTACGATAATCGTACGATTACTATAATTTTGAAATTCGACCCATGGAATTAGAGATATTACGGTTTTTGTGAAATTTTGACCAATTTTTTTTTTTCCCAAAAAATTCATCTTACCTCGACCATGGCTTCGATTTTTTTTTTATTTTTTTTTTTTTTGCAGCAGACTCTTCAAACATGATTTTTCTTGAATTTAAGACTACCTTTAATTAATATTCAAGGAGGAACAATTAAAATTCAAAGGGAGACATAGTTAAAATTGCATTTAAGTTAAAAAAAAACATCGAAAGTTACATACAAAGTTAAATAAAAAAAATAGCTATCTGAATTTCAATTGAACAACATTTATTATGAGTTCAAGATAGCCTTAGCTTCAAGAAAAACTATGGCTGGAAGATGTACTCCAAAAAAAAAAAAAAAAAAAACGAGGCCATCTAAAAGACCCAATCTGATGGATATGCACATATTGGTTTTCAAAATTGTCTTTTTTGAAACAATTTATCAAGCAAAGAAAGTCAATAAGCAATATTGATAAGGTAAGAAACCCATACAATATGTATAATATTTACCCAGCAGGCAAATGAGCAAGGTCTGACTCGGAGAAGGCCTGCTAGCACTGCTGCGATTATGTAAGGACTTCTCAAAGCTAGATTTTCATGCAAATCAAAATACAATCACAGAAGGCATAATATACCTTCCCACAACAGACGTGCTATCAGGCCTGATATTAGAAGGCAAAGAAGAAGGACCCCATTTACTTTAAAGCCTTTCTGTTTCTTTTTTTATTTCATGTATTGCAATGTTTTATGGTTCGGCATTACTTTTTTGTCATATGCATTGTACATATACGACATGAAAAGTAGACACATGGTTAGAAATTAAGAGAGGTGTGCATATTGCCAGGCAAGTCTTCTGTTCTTTCATGTTATGTTAAAGAGGTAGAGTTTTGTTGATTCTTTGTCAAATTGTAAATTAAGAAACATCACAAAAAAAAATCATTAAAAAAATATCAACGCAAGTGAGATGGCGCGGATAAAAAAAAAATAGCAATTAATATTTAGAGTCTTTACGATGTTAAAATTTAATTTTTGCCAAGTACTTCTGAGAGTCCTACTACGGCAAGCGGTCTTAGAAAGCCTGCTTAGGAAGGCCTGTTTTCTTGGTACATTTCATATAAAAAAGAAAGTACGTTTGAAAAAAGGGTGGAAGGCCTTATACTTACCAAGAAAGGCCTTCTAGAAGCACTGTTAGCTCCTGCCCTTGCCTACTGGGTATGATTTGATATACATACATACTTTTTTGGGTATCAAAGAGTATTACGTATGCAGAGGGTCTTTCAATCGATGTTGAATATAATTCAGAAATTTCAGTGGACTCATCTCTGAATTCGCCAGCTGTGCCAGAACCAATAATATCTTCAACGCCAAAACCGCTCAAGAGACGTCTACCGATAGATGATAACTTGAGCGAAGCCTCTAATGCCATCCTGTCGATATTATCTGTGTCCATGGGGAATCATCTCAAAGATGTAGAAGAATTTGGTGAGCACATCAAAGCCGAAATGTGCAAGATAACAAATGAAGAGCTTCGTGATGAGGCCATGTATAAATTTAATAATACTAGAGTTCGCCCAGTGATTGAAATTCAACCATTAAAAATGCTTTGGTATTTAAAAAATTGATAAAAAAAAACTATTTTTTGTCATCGCTTAAAATGTTTTAAATATATTAATTTCACAAACTGTTTTTTCTTAATTGAACGGTTGGACGTCCCGTTGCAATGTAAATTAATTAAAAAATTTAAGCATTTAGGACAACACAAAGACAAAGTAGACACAACTTAACTTGTCAGTTCTATATTCGGAAAGGAACGCCATTACATGTCGCCATATCCCTTCCACGTTGTTTGTATGAGCCCTCGTCTCGGCATTCTTAAAGCTAATTGAGTGATTTACCCTGAAATGGATATGTCCCTCATGGTTTAAGCAGTCATATGCATAAGATAACCAAATATGAGTTTATGTGCAAATCCATCAGATTTGGCCTTTTAGCTGGCCTCGTTTTTCTTCTCTTTTTTTTGGAGTACATCTTTCAGCCATAGTCATAGGCTTCGATTTTTTTTTTTTTGGAGCACACTCTTCAATTATGGTTTTTCTTGAAGTTAAGACTATTTTGAATTAATATTCAAGGAGGAACAATTAAAATTCAAGGGAACACATAGTTAAAATTGCATTTAAGTCAAAAAAAAAAAAACATAAAAAGTTACATATTAAGTTAAATAAAAAAAATAGCTATCTGAATTTTAATTGAACAACCTTGAATATTAATTCAAGACTGCCTAAGCTTCAAGAAAAACTATGGCTGAAAGATGTGCTCTAAAAAAAAAAAAAAAAAATGAGGCCAGCTTTAAAGCCAAATCTGATGGATTTGCACATATATGTATGTAATAATAATATTAGGTATGCATTAGGGTGGCTTTTTTCAAACTTTTGGAGAGGGATTTTATTTATTTTTCCTATATTATAGCTTAAGGAATAAAAATAATTTTCCCAATATTTGAGCTTCTTAGCTCAAACCTGTAAGCGGCGCGGACAGAGTTTATGTTCAATTTCGTTGAAATTTAACGAAAAAATCGACTTGCTAAAACGTAGAAAAAGTCTGCCTTAAGTGCCAATATATAGTGTTTTGGGATTTTTAGTTGAATGGGGGACGCCACCCACTGTTGTAAAACCACGCCCACATTTTTCTTGTGACTTAAAATGCGGAAAACATACACCCGAAGGAGGTGTTTTTTTAAATTTGCAGTCCTATACGCCTATATAATAGAATCGAGTTTGAAGAAAATTCTCCGCGAATTTCACTTTGATTCCTAGTACAATTCATATGAAAAACAGAATTTATTTTGCGTTTTAGTAAATTTTCTGGTTTTCGTTGTTTTGCTTTTTCGTTTTTCATATGAATTGTACTAGGAAACAAAGTGGATGCGCCTTTCGCAGGTTTGATCTAGGAAGCTGAAATTTTGGGAGAATTTTCTTCAAAACCGATGTAGGCATATAGGACCGCAATTTTTTTAAAAAAAAAAAACAAAAAAAAAATTTTAAAAAGTGTTTGTGATTGGGAAATCAATAAGCCCGAGATGTTTCAACGGAAATCTTCTGTCATTGCCGTACTATTCACATTACACATTTTTATGGGAAAAATAAGTTTTAAGAAAAAAAATTGCTCTAAGTTTCAGAAAAATCGTTATATCTCCAAAACTATGGTCCGAATTTTAAAATTTTGCTTACCATTATTGTAAGCCATTAAATTATACTTCTTATGACACCCATATTTTCCATTTTTCATTCAGGAGTCCCCAATTTATAATCATTTTTCCAAAAGTTATATCCGCAACTTCCGATGTCTATATCTCCCAAACTAGATCCGAGCGACTTTTTTCACATTTCTTATATATTTT
Source organism: Tricholauxania praeusta (assembly GCA_949775025.1). NCBI lineage: Eukaryota > Metazoa > Arthropoda > Insecta > Diptera > Lauxaniidae > Tricholauxania > Tricholauxania praeusta. The sequence goes on from OX459031.1 coordinate 89,864,481, forward strand.
TAACCCTCTATTAACCTTAACCCTTGTGTCAATACCTACTTTTCATGTCGATATAAGTACATTCGGCATCTAAAAACTACATTTCAATTATCGCAATTCAAGCTTTCGGGATATATGTAACTGAATTTCTCAGTCGCTATTTAAGTTTCGCAGGTTGTTAAGACAATTTTCACATTCTTACACGTTAAATAAATTTTTCGCACTTTAATTAATTTTTTTTTTCTTAAAAAAGAGTAAAAAATGCTTTGGGGTACAAATGTATCCAAGTGTAGATCAACGTAGTAAATTTATGAAATTCACGCCCACACCCAACTGGATGTAGGTACACACTTCTATATTATCGCATTATATTTAGGATACTTAAAATGTGAAAACGCTGGAAGCATGAGAAATATAAGAAATTGCTGTTCAAAGTTTGAAAAGGATACGTTTGTATCCAAGTGTAGACACAAGGGTTAAAAGAAATTGATTTGGAGAATGTCAGCTAAAGTAAACTTAAGAGATAAAATTATCTAAATATTACTTTGAGCTTACAGTCCTAGTCCATTGTATTTGGCGCCGAAGACAAGGATGTAGATCAGTGGTTGGCATCGGAAACTAACAAAAGAGCAAAACAACAACATCAAGCAACAACAAACAAAATTTTAAAGTCTTTTCCAAATTCGCCAACAGCACAAAAAAGACCAAATTGCACTACAAACAAAAACAATTGCTACATTCGTCAAGACACAATGCGACGCTGTCGCTGATGCCTTTGTGTTTTAGTTTTGTTTTCATTTGAATTCAAGTCAACGCTGTGCCTCGATTGCGTTGAAATTCTGCGAATTTTTTTTCGCTTGCTTGTGCGTCGACTAACGGTGAGGGCAAGTAGAGTCACTATATGCCCATCAAGCCCATTAAGCCTAAAGCCCAATTTCCATGTGATCTTATCTTATCCCATATCAGGGATATCAAATCAAATTTATGTACGAAAGAAAAAGCATGCGAACAGAACCTCATGCGCTTGGAGAATGCGAGAGTGAATAGCATACATTTGGTATCTTTATAGCATGTGATGTCCTCCCTGATATTTGATAAGGTAAGATAAGATCACATCGAAATTGGGCTTAATTTCCATGTGATCTTTCTTGAACTTATCTTATCAAATATCAGGGATGACATCACATGCTATAAAGATAGCAAATGTATGCTATTCACTCTCGCATTCTCCAAGCGCATTGCTTATTCTTTCTTACAAAAATTTGATTTGATATCCCTGATATGGGATCAAGAAAGATAGCATGGAAATTAGGTTTTAAGCCTAATTTCCATGTGATCTTTCTTGAACTTATCTTATCAAATATCAGGGAATATCATGCTATAAAGATAGCAAATGTATGCTATTCACTCTCGCAATCTCCAAGCGCATTAGTTCCTGTTCGCATGCTTTTTCTTTCTTACAAAAATTTGATTTGACATCCCTGATATGGGATCAAGAAAGATAGCATGGAAATTAGGCTCTTGTACTGTGTTGAACATTTAATTTGCGGTTGCAGCGATCACCTCACTTGCTGTTTTTCTTTTTGTTTTGATTTGATTTATGATTTAAATCAGAGGTGGGCATAGGAATCTAACAAAAGAGCAAAACAACAACATCAAGCAACAACAGTTTTTTTTACTTTCATTTCCAAATTTGCCATTAGCACAAAAAAAAACCAAATTGCACTGCAAACAAAAACAATTGCTACATATGTCCATACACAATGCGGCGCCGTCGTTTATGCCTTTGTGTTTTGTTTTCATTTGAATTCAAGTCATACGCAGGCCAAAAGGAGAAAGGTTGAATTCTAAGTATTGCAAAGCCACTGTAATGAGTGGAGGTGGCAGTGTAATGGTCTGAAATTTATTTTCTCGTCAAGGGATTGGGCTAATTCATACGATTGAAGAAATTATGGATCGCTTCATGTACATTGACATATTAAAAGATGTGATGCTGCCATATGCCTATGCAGAGAAGGCACTTGAATGAAGGTTGCATCAGGACAACGACCCAATATATTCATCTAAAGCTTGTAAGACCTGGCTTCAGAGCAATAGGATAGACCTTTTTGGTTGGCCTGCTCCAACCTGAATCCTTTTGAGATCTTGTGGGATATCTACAACATGAACATCAACAGAGAAAATTCCAAAAACAGCGGAAGGTCTATTCAATCCTTAAAAATATCCTGGGAGGGGATATCGCAGGATATCATTAAAAATTTATTATCCTCTATGCTTTAAAGCAGGGAAGGGCACTTAGTGCCTCAATTTCCTCACATTGCTCTAACCGTTATTCGACGCACAACCAAGCGAAAAAATATTCCCAGAACTTCAACGCTATCGAAGCACAAAATTCGCAGAATTTCAACGCTATCGAGGCACAAAATTCGCAGAATTTCAATCGAGGCACAGCGTTGACTTTAAAGCTGCGGTGGGTGGGTGGTTGGGTGGGTGGTCACAAAAATATAACCAAAGAGGAAAACAACAACATCAAGCAACAACAAGCGAAATTTTAAAGTTTTTTTTACTTTCATTTCCATAATTGCCACTAGCACAAAAAAAAACAAATTACACTACAAACAAAAACAATTGCTACATTCGTCAAGACACAATGCGGCGCCGTCATTTATGCCTTTGTGTTTTGTTTTTGTTTTCATTTGAATTCAAGTCAACGGTGTGCCTCGATATTCGAGCGTTGAAATTCTGCGAATGTTGTGCCTCGATAGCGTTGAAATTCTGCGAATTTTGTGCCTCGATAGCGTTGAAATTCTGGGAATTTTTTTTCGCTTGGTTGTGCGTCGAATAACGGTTAGAGCAATGTGAGTAAATTGAGGCACTAAGTGCCCTTCCCTGCTTTAAAGAGGTGCGTGTGTCGTCCAGAATATAGGAATCGCAAATAAGTACTAATTTCAAAAGTTTTTATTTACCATAAAAAAGGGGGTGCTTTAGTTTTGTCCGTTAAGTTTTCGGGTTTAAAATGTTCCTTTAATTTTAACTGTTTATTTATGAGACGCAGAATTTTTATACCCTACAACGAGGGTATATTCACTTTGTCCATCCGTTTGTAACACATAGAAGGAGGCGTGGCAGGTATGGAAAAGTATATATATTCTTGATCAGCGTCACCACCTGAGTTGATTTAGCGATGTCCGTCTGTCTGTCTGTCCGTCTGTCTGTCTGTCCGTCTGTCTGTCTGTCTGTCTGTCTGTCTGTCTGTCTGTCTGTCTGTCTGTCTGTCTGTCTGTCTGTCTGTCTGTCTGTCTGTCTGTCTGTCTGTCTGTCTGTCTGTCTGTCTGTCTGTCTGTCTGTCTGTCTGTCTGTCTGTCTGTCTGTCTGTCTGTCTGTCTGTCTGTCTGTCTGTCTGTCTGTCTGTCTGTCTGTCTGTCTGTCTGTCTGTCTGTCTGTCTGTCTGTCTGTCTGTCTGTCTGTCTGTCTGTCTGTCTGTCTGTCTGTCTGTCTGTCTGTCTGTCTGTCTGTCTGTCTGTCTGTCTGTCTGTCTGTCTGTCTGTCTGTCTGTCTGTCTGTCTGTCTGTCTGTCTGTCTGTCTGTCTGTCTGTCTGTCTGTCTGTCTGTCTGTCTGTCTGTCTGTCTGTCTGTCTGTCTGTCTGTCTGTCTGTCTGTCTGTCTGTCTGTCTGTCTGTCTGTCTGTCTGTCTGTCTGTCTGTCTGTCTGTCTGTCTGTCTGTCTGTCTGTCTGTCTGTCTGTCTGTCTGTCTGTCTGTCTGTCTGTCTGTCTGTCTGTCTGTCTGTCTGTCTGTCTGTCTGTCTGTCTGTCTGTCTGTCTGTCTGTCTGTCTGTCTGTCTGTCTGTCTGTCTGTCTGTCTGTCTGTCTGTCTGTCTGTCTGTCTGTCTGTCTGTCTGTCTGTCTGTCTGTCTGTCTGTCTGTCTGTCTGTCTGTCTGTCTGTCTGTCTGTCTGTCTGTCTGTCTGTCTGTCTGTCTGTCTGTCTGTCTGTCTGTCTGTCTGTCTGTCTGTCTGTCTGTCTGTCTGTCTGTCTGTCTGTCTGTCTGTCTGTCTGTCTGTCTGTCTGTCTGTCTGTCTGTCTGTCTGTCTGTCTGTCTGTCTGTCTGTCTGTCTGTCTGTCTGTCTGTCTGTCTGTCTGTCTGTTGAAATCAGGTTTACGGGAAAACCAAGAGAGCTAATGGAATGAAACTTTCACACACAGGTCACATCTTCTTGCAGGCATCTTGCTATTGAAAATGGGCGAAATCAGTTAACTGACACGCCTACCGCCCATACCCTATGTATATATACCCAGGTCAATTTTGAAAAAAGTTGCAGCGATTTTGATGAAATTTGGTAATTTGATGCACATGTGAACAAGATTAGGATTAGGTTAGGTTTCAAGTTTTCAAAGCTTCCTACAGGGGCGTGGCACAGCCCTAAATTTTAACCTTTATACCACCATGTCTCGTAAGCCGTGCAAGATATTGTTATGAAATTTGGTAAACGGATACATATCAAATATATCTTGAGTTGAGATAAAAGTGGGCGGAATTGAAAAAATGGTCGTGGAACTTTTCAACTGCTAAAAATTTTGATTCCATATATCTCAAAATTGGCACAAACGATTTTCATAAAAATCTTGGAGATGATGCCGCTGAAAGCTGTCATCAATACAAGCTCAGCCTGTTTATTGAAAAAACTCGTTGATGGGCACCGCCCACAATATTTATAAACGTTATATTAGGAGAACGAACAATGTAATCGTGATGAAATTTAATGAGGTAGATATACTTGCTGTAAGGTCTTTTATTACAAAAATTTGGTACAATAGTACCTGGGGGCGTGGCACCTACCATATAAGCAAAAACTTTTTATTGTTATAAATAGTGTATTAAGAGAGTAATCTTCATAAAGTTTGGTGTTTAGATGTCAGTTACTATAGGCTTTAAAAATAAATTAGTTTTGACAGAATTGCATCAGTGGGCGTGGCACCTCCCATATTAACATAAATTTCAAAGCGTTGTTTTAAGTTAACTATTGCAGCAATTGCTATGAAATTTAATGAAAGTGGTTCAGTTGCTATAGAGTATATCTGAATCAAAAGTGGCTGAAATAGCACCAGTGGGCGTGGCACCTCCCATACAAATGAAATACGGTAAGTGGCATATTTATCGAAATAAGTGAGCAATCATACTAAAATTTGGTGTTAGGGGTTTGCTTAAGAAAAGCTATTTCTGGATCAAAACCGGGCTGGATTCTACCAGTGGGTGTGTCACCGCCCTAAATTTTAAATTAAACTGCAGCATATATCGCAAACTATACAAGCTGGATTCTACCAGTGGGTGTGTCACCGCCCTAAATTTTAAATTAAACTGCAGCATATATCGCAAACTATACAAGCTATTGTGCTGAAATTTAATATGAGGATGTCGATCACAAATATAATTTGTTGAACCAAAAGTGGGCGGCATTGGAGAAGTGGGCGTGGCATATTTCAAATTTTTAATTTTTATTCGATTTTTTCAACATTTTCCATTTTCTTTCAGCTTTTTCAACCCTTTAACTTTTTCCAATATATTCTATATGTATTTGTTCGACTTTTTCAACCTCTTTCAACTTTCTTCATAAGTTTCTTTATTTTTTCGACTTTTTCATCAATTTTGAATAGTTTCAAATTTTTTCAACCTCTTTTATTTTGTTAGAGTTTTTCAACCTCTCTCAACTTTTTTCAACATTTTGCATATATTTACGACTTTTCAACATTTTTCAACCTCTGTCAACCTTGCTAACATTTCACATTTTTTCGACTTATTCAACCTCTTCAACGTCTTCTTAACATTTGATGAAAAGGTACTTTCAGTGCAGTGTAGGGTATGTGAGTTTCGGCCTCGCCGAAAATAACACCCTAACTTGTTTTCAATTTTGTTTGTCAATAATAAAGGTATAGATAAATAAAATAAATACTTATTATGGTCCAATAACGTTGTTTTCTTAAAAAAATTATGATGTGAAAAAAATGTACTCATGGGGTGCTTAAGTTTTGGCCAATACTGTACATACACATTTTACCTTAAAATATTTACGGATGAAATGCGTATTATTTTAAAAATTTTATTGGAAAAAAGAATGCGTTTTGGATAAAATTTGTGCGGGTATAATATACAGTAGCACATTTCACATATACCTATATGGAGAAAAATTTATAATGCTCTCAGCTAATTTTGGACAAAAAATTATTTTCTAAAAGAAAACTGGTGCAAAATGGATATTTATGCAAATTATTTACTGAATATAGTGTTCCAAACAACGAAGTATAACGGAAATATACGTTGTTAAATACTCTACATAGTTGTCCTTCATAACTTGCATGTGGTGTTAAACCACTTCTTTCACTTTGAACTTGACAGTCAGCTGTTATCGCAAATGCTTCATTGTGTTTTAACGAACGATAAAAAGCTTAAAAACCGTTCGTTAAAAATCTTCTTCTTGCACTCGCATCTCGCACCCAATGCGCTTAGAAATTTAGACTGTAAACATTTTGGGTGCGAGAAATAATAAAACGAAAAAAAAATATGATTGTTTCTATATGTTAGAGCAAGATGCGCAATAGAGCTGTCATTGAGCAGGATTGTCAATGTCACTTACAAAAGTTTTCTAAGTGCAAGTAAATAGTATGTATATCGGATTTGGAGGTGCAAAATTCATAGTTAATTAAAGTTGGATAAATATAATAGAAACTGAAATAAAATTTAGTAATTTAAGGCTTGAAAAAACATTTTTTCGATGAAACACATCATACATATTGGCACATAAAACATTCGAGCCCTTAACAAGCCCAACAAGCGAATTAAAAAGACCTTACATCAATATATTAAGGATGTCGATATGCAGACGGAATGGTTCAGGTGAAGGCTTTTTTTTAAGACTTTGGCCGACCAGAAATTGACTTACACCGTGACGGAGTCGGATTCTAAAAATGTTTAGCGACACTAACCCAAATTCAGATGGCAAAACAGCAAGTCGTCATTTAAAACAGCTAGTGAGTCCATACTGGATTTAGGGGCCGTCCATTTATTACGTAAGTGTTTTTTTGAAAATTCGGACTCCCCCCTCCCCTTGGTGAGATTTGGTTGGTTCTGACGGAAGCCCCCCCCCCCCTTCCCTTTTGTGAGACTTTCCTTATAATTTTTAAATGTAATCTGCTAAAACAATGTATAGTTTCTGGATTAGAAAGTTGACTTGTGATTTTTACTGACCCCACCTCCCCCTTGGTGAGATTTTGTCGGACCCCCTCTTCCTCCTTTGTTGACTCTCGTAATTTATGGACATCCCCTTACCTCACGGAACAGAAAGCCCTAAATGAGCGACGCTACCTGGGATACCATAGAGAAAAGGTGAGCTGCGAAACGTGCGAGAGGTTAAGCGCAATTAAGACCCCAGAAGCAAGACGCCGCACAAATATACAATGCCCTTAAAAGTAAAAGCCTACTGTAAAAAGGACATACAGGAAACTTTCAGCGGAAGCTCAACATGCCGCAGAAGTCAAAGACCTTCCTACAGATAAAATCGGCTAACAAAAAGCAAAAACGGGAGCCTATTAGCGAATACAAATGATCGACTGATCCTTTGGAAAGAACATTTTACGGAGATCATCAAACGATTACCTCCACCCACGTATGTCTCGCTCTAAAGTTAAACCATAACCTGTACCCTGTTCTTACCCAAATTTGGGAAGAACAAATACTTGAAGACTGGCTCATAGGAACTTCATTAATAATCCGAATAAAAGAATGACTTATCGCTTTGCCAGAACTACAGAGGCATCATGGTTCTATAAATTCCGTTCAAGGTCTTGACAAAAATCTTCCTCATCAGAGTCACAACATGCAGAATTTCGTCCAAAGAGCATTGATCAAATTAATACTCTTCGCGTTATAATGGAGCATATAAAAGTTGCAGGCTTCACAACATCTAACAGATGGGCTGAAAAGTTCATAGGCTGACACATCGATGGCTTTACTAGAATTAAATCCATATGATTTTTCAAAAGACACGTTTATAAATTTGACAGCGTCGGACAATTGGTTCGTGAGATATAGCATTGTGAGTGAAGTAACTTTTGTTATTGTGAAACAATGGATAAAAAAGAACTTCGTATGTCAATAAAGCATTGCTTTTTTGGCGAAAAAAAGTACTGTTGAAGCCAAGGCTTGGCTTGATAAACATTATTCGGACTCTGCACCAGGAAAATCAACCTTTAGAAATGGTTTGCTAAATTTACACGAGGCGAAATGAGCATCGAAGATGATTCACGTAGTGGACACCCCGAAGAGGTTATTACCGACGAAAACATCAAAGAAGTTCATAAACTAATTTTGTAAGATCCTAAAGTGAAGTTAATCAAGATAGCTGAGACTCTAAAGATATCAAAGGAACGTGTTGGAAATATCGTGCATGAATATTTGGACATGCGAAAGCTGTGGGCAAAGTGGGTGCACCGCGTACTCACAATCTCAGGTGTGAGCCAAGGTTGCTTACTGTCACCAATCCTGTTTCTGATAGTACTTGACGATGTCCTTAGAAGAATCATAGATTCTATAAGTTGCGGCATTTATTAGAATTTCCCCGAGCATCTGGAAAACCTCTCTTCTGCCGATGACATATACCTCCTCACCACCAAGCAATCACATATGCAAGAAAACTCTTTGCGGTCAGATATCCTTCGGAAAAAAGTCTGAAAATCAACATTAATAAAACAAAAAGCATGCCTATCCGCCCAACCAGCGGCAGTAATAGCTTCTTGATAGGCGAATCCAGCATAGAAAAAGTGCATAATATCACTTACTTAGATAGCTTAATAACATCTAATGGCGGTACCAATAGGGATATCCATACTACAAGCGAAAGGATTCTTTGCTCAGCTTCGTAAAGTCTAGCAGTCTTCGTTTTTATAAACGACAACGAAGTTCAAAATCTTTGAGTCAAACGTGAAAAATGTTCTTTTGTACGGCTGTGACACCTGGGTTAGCAAACAGCATCCTGCTACACACTTAAAAGTGTTCACCAAAAATTGTCTTCACGGAAATTTGAAAATTTGGGGATCTCCGATCATGTACAATGTCGAATTGCTTACCAGATGCTGTCAAGATCCAGTTTCCATTCAAATCAATTATTTTTCTGTATATCTATAAAAGTCGTCGATAGGACATCTCGTATTTATTTCATAATGAATCAGTATTTCAAACTACATTCTCAGTAAAAATTAAGTACTGCAATAAATATTAAAAAAAAAAACCGGATTTACTATATATAACAAAATAGTAATATCGAATCATAAGCACTGAAATATATAAAACTCCGATTAAATGAGCAACCAATACTGAAAAAGCATTTGAACAATTACTTCCGCTCAGATTAACATTGATTCCAAAAAATTTCATTATAGCTTAGATCTTTTTCAGAATAAATCTATATCCTGAATTTTTTTTTGGGTCTGCTTTGCTTTGCAATCTGTTAATGTGACACAATATGCTATGATTAAAAGAATTTTCTAATTATTTAACACTATCTTCTCTTTATCATTAAAATTTGTTTATCAAAATCTCGTCCACCAAAATATTTGTGAGCATCCGCCCCCACAACTCCGCTTGATCTTAAGAGCTTTGGATTCATAGTACCTAAGTATGTTTGTGAAATTCTTGTTACTCACTTTAATTATGCCGCGATTAAAGTTTTATTTGCAAATTTCCTGCTATTGAAAAACATTTTTAAGGAGGCAAATAAATTTTGCCTTTCTATTTATTCTTTTGGCAGGCAGACGTCACACCTCAAAGTTGTGTTTTATTGAAGTAATAAGTAGATTCACTATCTACACATTTTTCCGAAATAAGATACGTCAAGTAACATTTAACCAGTATTATTACTCTTAAATCTTTGTAAATATAAATTTAATAATAAAATTCGCTATGACGAATAGATAAAGCTCTTATTAAGTTAACTGTGCTTAGTAACAACGATTTATTTAGATATCGATTTAAAACGGTAGAAAAGAAATGTTCAAGCATAAAGTAGGTACCTGCACAATACATCGTACCAGAAAAAAAAAGTTCACCGTACACCATCGAATCTGAAGCATTTTGGCAAGGCAATTTCGAAAAAAATTTTTTTTTTTTGTTTTACTGAAAATAGAAATCGCGCATCTACATTTTTCTTCATATCATCGGCATTTACTGTCCGATCTTAAAGTATGATATATCAATGTTTTTGTCTCAAATAGACCAACTTTTTGCTTTGAGGGTCACTGACATCAAGGACCCCGTTCTAGTACTTGTCCACCAGACCTCAGCTCTTACCATCTTAATGTACCATTCTAGTGTCAGAAAATCAAAGGTTGCAAATATCAGTAAACTTTTCCAACAGAAGTATTTCGATGATGTATCGATGTTTTTGTCTCGAGGAGACCATTTTGTCAAAGGTCATTTTGCCTGTAAGGTGGTACGGTCTACTGACAAGTACAAAAACCAATTGCTTCAGCTATCTGTGTACACCAAAAGAATATTAAAATAAATGAGTTGATTGATGTTCCGACGAACTTAGCAGAAACTAAAAAATAAAGAAAGGCAAATTCGTCTTCTGTTTTGCTTAAAACAGTTTGTCATTTCCGCCATTGATAGTTATCATCAATCGCCTTGTGATACTTTATTCTACAGAACAAAGGTAAGTTTTCAACAATACAATTATAACTTTTGGAATAAGAGCCTAACTTTAAAAAGGATTACGAAAAATCAAATTATTCGTACGGAAAAGCAACTAAAGAGGACTTAGGACTCTTAAACAAGAAAAAAGGAAAAAAAAGTGTTTCGTTTTTTAATTCTCTTTAAAAAGCTAAGTTAACGATAAGACTTGACTCACAAATTGAAATACCATTAAATTGCTAACATATTGCGTTAGAATCTCATCATAGTCTTATTTCCTTGATTTAATGCAGTGGTGGGCATAGAAATCTAACAAAAGAGCTAAACAACAACATCAAGCAAGAACAAACGAAATTTTAAAGTCTTTTTGCTGTCATTTCAATTTCGCCAACAGCACAAAAAAAACCAAATTGCACTACAAACAAAAACAATTGCTACATTCGTCAAGACACAATGCGGCGCCGTCGCTTATGCCTTTGTGTTTTGTTTTCATTTGAATTCAAATCAACGCTGTGATTCGATAGCGTTGAAATTCTGCGAATTTTTTTTCGGTTGCTTGTGCGTCGATTAACGGTGAGGGCAATGAGAGCAAATAGAACTACTATGTGTCCATCACTGATTTAATGTAACGATTTGAAACTTAAAAATGCTCTCCTAAAAACTTGATAAAATCAAGTTTAGCTGTTATTCCTTGTCGCCACAGAAATAAAAAACTTCTTCATAACAGTAAAAAACAAATAGCAAATTAACATTTAACAATAAAAATTTTTGTAATGTATTACAAATTTTTTTAAATGCATTCATTATTATACGTTAAAGTAATCAAGTTTTTTTTTTATGAGGTTGAAACTAAATTGCATATAAAAACTTACTATTTTTTTTTTAAATATGGCCTTAAAAATATTAAAGCATTCAGTGCATCATCCTTCAAACGTGACTTAAATATATTACAAATATATCCGACAGATGAGAAGCACCTTTCTGCTTCAACACTTGTCGGCTGAATTGTTGCCAGGAGGTTAAAAGCTTTTTGTAAATAGAAGCCAGGGCATTAGAATATGTATCAATTATCTATGTACATATATCTAGTATACATATATAAACTTACTCACGAAAGTTTGTGAATTTGGCTTTGCGATTGAAAGAAACAGTATTTTTTTCAAAGTTTTTCATGAAAACAGTCATATTTATTTACTATGATATTAAAGGAAACAAACTAACAAATCACATTTCAAAAACTTTAAAACAAAATATATACATTTAATAAAACAATGCATTATATGGAAAGACTTAATAAATTCACTTCACAAAAGTATGTGAATTTTTGGACTCATGTCTCTTACAGCTATATTGTAAAAAAATTAGTGCTTTTTATGGTTGCTATGAACTGATGCTAATCGTTGGGGCATCGATTCGACTAATTTGCGGCTAACTCTGATGTAATTTTATCCCATTCTTCTTACAAAATATTTTTAAGGCTGATTTTGAACGAAAAGTGGTAAGTTCTTATACGATCCTCCAGATGTGACCATAATTTCTCGATAGGTTTCAAGTCTGGACTTTGTGGTTGATCAGTTGATCAACATTTCAATGTACCAAGCCGTGTGTTTGGGATCATTATCTTGTTGGAATAGGAATGATTGGGGAGCTACACCCATTTTAGTGGCGCTAGTGTGTAAGTTCTCCTTCAAGATGGACAAATACACTTTCTTTTCCATAGTGCCACCTATAAATTTCAAATTTTCTACACCGCAAGCGGACATACATCCTCAAACCATTACGAAACCGCCGCACGGTTGAGTAGCAAGAAAAAAACCACTGCTTTAAAAAATAAATGCCATTAATGTTAAAATAAAATATCTAGCAACATAAGACTTAACCAAAATAGACGTGACGAGACGGTAGCAATTGAACGAACGTTTGCACTCGTTTCGTCTGTTTTGACATTTAACCCAAAATGTTACGCTAGCCAACGGAACAAAAAAGCTGTTATGACGAGTAGCAACGTTCTGAAGTTCGGTTCTTACGGAACAACTCGTCTCGTCAAAATGTTTCGTTCACTTTCGATCAATTACGTTGGTTCATTTTGGCTATCAACATTGGTTTACATACACTCGAACTTACTCGTTACGTCTCGTCTCGTCTATTTTGGTTTAGGCTATAGTCATCTTTTATCAATATGCTTTTCACATCTACTAAGAAGCGTATATAAAATATAATTTTCACTTTATGTCAAATATTATTTTCACTTCTGAATAAACTCTCGTACAACTAATATCATCTCAATAACAATTTGTTCAATAACATTGGTTGTAGCGTATACAACAAGTAAGGTGAACTTCTAGTCAGGGCAGAATCTTCGGCAGGTGTGTACAAAATAGTAGGTCAAGTTCAGCAGTGCATGAAAGCAGAGTCGTCTGAAAAATTAATGACTTGGCATCGGCGTTTGGGCCACATTAATTATGTTGACCTGTGCAAAATGAAGCAGTTGAAGGCGTCACCTTCACCGAAGATACTAACGCATTAAAAAAGTTGGAAAACTTGTCTGGAGGGCAAGCAAATACGTACCCCTTTTAAGCACGTGCCGAGAATTTGTTGTTGGATCTGATTCACTCGGATCTATGCGGACCAATGGAGGTACAATCGATTGGTGGAGCAAGGTATTTTTTGACGTTCATTGACGATTTTTCACACAAAGTTTTTGTTTATTTCTTGAAGTCCAAAACACAAGTCTTAAATCAATTTAAAGAATTTAAATTACTTGTTGAAAATCAAGTGGGCCGAAAAATCAAAATCATTCGGACAGAGTATGTGGGTCAAGCTTTTTGGTCATTTTGCAAGAGCGCAAGTATTGTACCAGAACAAAGTGGTGTAGCAGAACGATGCAATCGGACTTTGGTTGAAAGAGCGAAATGTATGATTTTCGATGCAAAATTAGATAAATCATATTGGGCGGAAGCCATCAATACTGCTGCATACATAATGAACCGATCTACCAACTCGTCACTGTCTGACAAAACTCCTGAAGAGCGCTGGACAGGCACCAAAGTTAACTTGAGCGGCATGCGAATATTCGGTTCGTCAGTCATGGTGCACGTCAAAAAACAAAGGCGTCTAAAGTGGGTTATAATGAAACAACAAAAGGATATCGCTGTTATAATCCTGTCACAAAAAAGATTATTAAGAACCGAAATGTAGTGTAATTGCCAGTCGACAGTGGAATATAAAACTGGAATCAGCATTGAAATCTTTTTGCCTGATTAAATCGAAAATGGATCCATGCGTGTATTATAGTGAAGGTGGCAAGCTGATTGTAGGCGTATATGTTGACGACTTATTGATATTTTGGCGAGGCGAAGAACTTCGAGATAGATTGAAAGCGGCTTTGTGCAGTTTATTTAAAATGAAAGACTTGGGCGTAGCAAGAAGTTGTATAGGTCTCAACATTACGTATCATACAGATAGTATTTGGTTAGATCAATCGCACTATATCATCGAAATATTGGTAAAATTTGGCATGTCAGACTGCAAGCTGTGGGAAGTCTCTTATATCTGGCGCAAGGAACGAGACCAGATATCGCATTCGCCGTCAATGATGTTAGCCGACTTAATTCAAATTATGGAAAAGCGCACTGGAGTGCTGTGAAGCGAATATTTAGGTACTTGAAAGGTACAACAAATTTAAAAATTAATTTCGTAGGTTCTGAGACTTTGACTGGGTTTTCTGATGCTGACTGGGCTCATGCTGATAAGAGGCGCTCATGCACAGGGTTTGTTTTTAAATTGTGTGGTGGTGCGATTTCATGGGGAAGAGACAGCAATCCGTCGCATTATCAAGTACCGAGGCTGAATACATGGCTTTGTCTGCAGCTGCACGGGAGGCGATGTGGCTCAAGCAGTTTGGACAAGAAATCGATACATCGTGGAAAGATCGGCCAATACATATAGCATTCGATAATCAATGTGCTATTAAATTGGCCGAAACGGATATTTTTAGATCCAGATCGAAACATATAGACATCATCACATTCGCGATCGAATCAACGATAACTAAATAGAAATTAGTTACATACCAACAGAAGAGATGGTTGCTGATAGTTTGACCAAGGCTGTTCCCGGCAACATACATATGTATGGCATGTTCCAGGGGTATGGGTAAGCATACCAACTGTACTTATTTAGTAAGTACAGTACTTATTTTCAGCTTGCCGTACTTAATATGTACTTTTTTTTCAAAGCGTACTTAATTTGTACTTATTTCGGCCGAAATCTGTTTCTCAAATTAATAATAAATATAAATATCATTTGCGCTGGCCCGATGATTGCGAAATAGTTGTAACTAGAATTCCTTTAATTAGTATTTACACACGAATGTTTTAAAACTTGTATGAGAGAATCGTATGGGAAAAGAGATCGACAAAAACAAAATTTGAAAACAATACATATTTGCTGAGAAAATCGTATGGGAAAAGGGAGTGACAAATTTTAATAGATGCATTCTATGTCTGCCGAAAAGAATACGATGCATGCATGCTTTTTATGTATTTCGCTTTATATGCTTCGTGTTTCTATTCATTAAATGGTAATGGCGCCGCAGCGCCGTAAGTGCATTTTTAATTCGGATATTCAGAAAAAATATCCGCAAATGAAAAAAGGAAGAACAGAAAGTGATATACGGTGTAATTTGTGCGACGCGGAACTCAACATCGCAAACGCCGGAAAGAGTGAAATCGATAAGCACTTGGAATCCACGAAACACAAGAAAGCGTTGTCTGCCAAAACAAACAGCCGCACTGATGCGAATTTTTTTACCTCGTCAGCCGACACCACCCTTACGGCATGTGAAGGCGTTTGGTCGTTTCATGTCATAAAAGCGAATAATAGCTTCATTTCATCGGACTGCACTTCCAAAATATTCCGCACATGCTTCGAAATTTGTTATTCTAATTGAAGAATGGAAAGAAAAGAAACTGTTATCTGAAGAACGCTTGGTTGAGATCTTTAAGCACATGGAAGCTTCACAAGTGCCATATTTTGAATTTTCTCGTCTCGTCGAATTCATTCTGTGCCTACCTGGAACGAGTGAACCAGTGGAATACGTTTTTTCATCAGCAAAAAACATCTGGAAAACCGAGTTTTATCGGCTTGAAGTGAACACTCTAAAATCGATTTTGCTTGTAAAAATTAATTTCCAGTATAAATGCGTCGATTTTTACCATTTTTTGAATCGCAACAAATTTCATTGACAAATTTCGTGTTAAGAAAAATACAATTTCAAAGAGCAACAGCGCACCGTGGTTGCTGTCGGTGAAACTGCTGACGCTAAGGCTGCCTCATCCAACAAAATGTCGATTGGTAGTACTTAGAGCGAACATTAATTATCCTTTAAGTTTCTGAACATGTTTTCAACTTTTAATCTGTACTTATTGTTGACAAATACAATTCAATAAAGAAATATCGATATAAAAATAATAGCTCGGAATCATGGTGTAGTTATATGGTGGGTGCAATACAGGATCGTTCTCTTACTACTAAAGCACACCACGCTGACAGCTGTTCGCTGCATTTTTTCTTTGTTCCATTTGATTTTTCTCTTTACTGCACCCACCATATATGATATTGTACTTATTTGTACTTATTTTCAACTATTGATTTTAGGCAAATGTACTTATTTTTTCAAACTCCAAGTTGGTATGCTTAGGTATGGGTATGAATATTAAAAATTGAAATTTATCTAATTAAAAGTAAATTGTATTTCAATAAGTGGAGGTGTTAAAATAAAATATCTAGCAACATAATCATCTTTTATCAATTTACTTTTCACATCTACTAAGTAGCCTATATATATAATTTTCAATTCTGAATAAACTCTCTTACAACCAATATCATCTCGCCGCGTTTTCTTATCAATTAAGCGTCTTACTTTTGCCAATATCTTAGAATGACTTCTAGGAGAATGTAATATTCAGCTACGAAAGAACAAAATTTTTGGCTCAGATGGTTGACGTATGGTCAACCATGGAAAAGCTTTGCAGTTGTGCAATATTAAAGCAACTGTGAAGCACTGCGTGTGTTTGATTCTGTCTATAATTTTATTAAATTAAAGATTACTATAAGGAGATTTGTTTTGCTTGGTTTCATCTAGCATGAAATTTAATGCTATGTCGCATCTATACAGATTCATATCACGAGCACATATTGCTTCAATAGTTACTTTAATGGGTTGAAGTACATTTACTACACCTTGTAAGACTTTGAATTCATGATCCAATAACGATACAAGTTTAGATCTATGGTGGCTTTTTTATACATATTTAATTAATCCCGGGATTCAATGGAACTAATCCCGGGATTTTATGGGATTGGAAAAAGGCCGGGATCCCGGAATCCTTGGATTGGTATCACTACTCTGTACAATACTTTGAATTGGTATTTTCCCCAATATCTTTAAAATTAAAAAAAAAGAACAAAAATTCCTTTGCGTTAATTAACAACATTGTACAAAAATTAGCTTGAATTATCGGTAATTAATGAAATTATTTTGACCGGTGTTATGAATTTTTGTCCCCCAATTTGTTTACAATTGATTAATATTTTTGCGGTCGCATTTTGTTTCAAAAATTATGCAAAATCAAATATGTATAAAAAAATTTTAACTAAAATTTCTTAAAATTTGACATATTTTTTAATCACAAAAAAAAAAAAAAAAAACAATAATAGTTATTTTGGGTCCCTGATAATAAAAAGTATTAGTTTGGAAACTTGTATTTCCAATACTTTTGGAATGCATTTTTTATACTCATGTACGTATTTGTTAATCGACCGACACAAAGTGGGAGCTCGTGGCCATAAATACAACAAAAAATTAAAGTGCTAGGTACTTAAAAAAAACTTTAAAAGTTAAAAAATTTTTTTTTTGCGTTATGTGACACAGTTAACTTTGAACACCAAAAATGTTTTATGGAACTTTTAATTTAGATTTTTTTATATATTCAGTAAGAAAGTATGGTTAACCAAAATCCAATGTTTGAGCTGCAGTTATTCACAAATTTTTAATGAATTTTTTTCTATTGCCAAAATTGAAAGAAAAAAAATAGTAAAAGATTACAATGTGAGGTGAGGTGCTTAAATTCAGAAGGTATTTTTCTCCTTTTCATTTACCTTAGGATAAAAGATATTAAATCGATTGCTTTTCAAAAACAAAAGAGATAAGCCCTCCAAACGGAATTTCTCTAATAAAATGAAAACTATGAAACTTATTGCAAAATATGTAAAATGTTTGAAATAAGCTTTACCAATTTCATGGAAATTGATACCTATTTTGTAGAAAAAACTTCAACCACATACGTATACCACCTTTATATGGGAGGTATTGCATTTTATGGGTCGTTCGCAGGTTTGGAGAATTTTCTTCAAACACGATTCTAAAATGCAGACGTATAGGACCGCAAATAAAAAAAAAATAAAATTAAACACCCCTTCGGGTGTATTTCGTCCGCATTTTCAGCCACACGACAAATTTGGGCCGTGGTTTGACAATAGTGGGTGGCATCTCCCACACAGCTAAAATATCTAAAACTCTATATCTTGGCACCTAAGGCAGAGTTTTTTTACGTTTTAGTAAGTTGGTTTTTTGTTAAATTTCAACGAAATCGACATAAACTCTGTCCGCACCCTTTACAGGTTTGAGCTAGGAAGCTCAAATATTGGGACAATTATTTTTATTCCTCAAGCTAAAGTATGGGCGAAAAAAGTAAAATAAACACCCTAATTTATATCAGCGTGGCGTGGCATCGCCCACTCAAAAGAAATAGCTTTACTAAGGACTCAATCTAGCACCATACTAAATTTTATCAAAATCGATGACGTGGTTCAGCCGAAACAGCGCATTTTCCTACTAAGGGTGATGCCACGCCCTATTTAAGAACTCAGAACTTCTAAATACTTTTCTTATGATTCAGTCTATCTCCAAACCAAATTTTATTGAAATCGGGTCATAAGTTTAGCCGTGGCAACATATTTTCCGTTAGGGGCGTGGCACTACCTACTATTGAAAAAAAAAAGTATACACTGCACTCCCTCTCTTCACCGCCTTCCTACAAAATAAAAAAATTAAGCGATTATGATTATGGCTGCTTACCAACTGCCAATTTATACATATGTAGATATCTAAAGGTAGGCGCCGTTTTATGGTCGCTTTTCCCTTAAAAAAAAAATTCGAAACCACCCGTTCTCATATGAAAGCTCTTGAGCATACGAACATTCTGACACCTTCAAAACGTTTTTCGGCTGCGCTTAATTTTGGGCAGACCACTGTACCGGTTGACATGGAACGTCCCATATATAACCCATAAGATAACTTCAATTTTGTTTAAGATCTTGTCGGTTTTATTTTTGCGTAAAGAAGCAATCCACGCAGTTTTTGAACTTAGGTGATCAAAATTAGGTTTTATCATTGAAGTGGCTTAAGTTAGTTGTGACGGCATAAATAATCTCATTCACATTTTGCAATTGATTTTTCAAAAATGATTAATATGAAATGACGTTAACTGCCTAATCGTCACTCAAGAGATTTCAATCTTAGGGTATTTTGGTCAACAATTGAATTATTGCTACTTATTCAATAAAAATGATAACACTATTGAACGATTTTCAAACAATTTCTATTGAAAGAGATAAAATATATTTTTTTGAAAAGTAATTTCGAGCTGATTAGCTTTGCCATAAAAAATAATGTCCTTCACGCTTTATTTTTCTTGAATACAGTTATGATTTTAACTTTCCATGTAAGTTAACCTTTGATTCTAAAAAGTTTAAAACAAATCTTACTCGTATCTTAAAGTCTCTAAAGGATTTTGATGTGTCAAATTTGAATGTGGCATTCGATTTGCTCAATATTGAATAATTTTTGAGATATCCGCAACAAAGATGCATAAAATTCCGAAATTTGAGAGGATTTGAATTAAAAATGTGTTGTATCAGTGGTAACAAAATTACCCTTTTAAAAATATACATTTTTAGATCAATTATATTTCTGTCAACAATTTGTATTTTATTGCGTAATCAAAGATCATATTATAAGTGTTGTTTATAATGCCAATGGTACTTGAAAGCTTTCTATTTTCGGTATCAATTCCCATTTCAGAAGAAGGGCGTGGTCAATCACACAAGTATTGAACACTCTATTCGTGAGTTAAGTTTAATCGGTTGGGAAAAACTAATTGGTTATTTAGTTTTATGACTTTTGATTTACCGCCTTTCCTGCTCAGTTTGATTCAAACTTTAATCACAATTTGGTTTATAACTAATCACATGTCAGATTTTAGATTATAGACCATAAAATGCCATATCATATTTTCGCGGAAGTCAGTGAGTAATAAATATGTCCAAGTGCTTGATGAATACAATTCAGTTATTATGGAACCATTATACTATGTACATTATTAGGTATTAATAGTTCCACAGTTAATTTGATTAAAAAGCTAATGAAAAACAGAACCATTACTTCGACTCTAGGTAACTCCAAGTCAGATGGGTTTTTTTTTTTTTAACTTAAACAAACGCTCAGGGGATAGTCCCTATAAATGCAGTGTATCGTTATGATTTGTAAGAAAAGGAGATAGGTAAGTGGGAAGGGGAAAGGGGGATGAGAAGTGTAGTGTCTGTGAGTATTTTTTTTTTTTGAATCTGATAATGACAGAGCGGTCAGGAAAAACACTCGCAGGGAGATTATTCTACAATCTAATGGTACGGCTAACAAACAAATTATCATGATAGTGCGACGTTCTATCCAGCACCGTCGCGACGCTAAAGGGATGGGCCTGATGAGACACCCGAGTGCTACGAGAGAATACTCGAACTGTGGGTATCAGCTCATAAGTTTCTCTAGAGCACATCGCATTGATATATCTATAAAATAGGGTTAAACACCCGAAGTTGCGACGGTCCTCGCGAGAATCAACAGAGGAGGCAATATTTACATGTTTGAAGAGGAACACCGCATGGTGGAGAACTATCGCCTCTATTGTGGAATCTGGCGTTAAATAAGATAATTATTTCACTGAAAAGCCATGACTGTAAAGCTATAGCTAATGCGACTGATGTAGCGCCAAATTGCATGTAGCAAATCGCCAAGAGGACATGACACCTTCAAATTTTCAAAAACTAAAAAAATTTCTTCTGACTGTTTCTTGTTTAAAAAATATTGAAAAATACGTTTTTAATAATATAAACCTCAAATTCGGCTTATGAAATATGTTATATAGCGAGCATTTTAGAAACATCGTGTCAAAGTTATAGTACTTGAAAAGCTATAGTTAAAAAACTTTAAACGCGTTTTTCTCGAAACCACGTTTTTCGAGTTAGCGGACATGATAAAAAAAAAACTACTTGACCGATCTTTCTGAAATTTTAATATGTTGCTGTGCACATATTAATGCAGGGAATGAACTACGGACAGAAAAATCGGAATTAGGCATAGTTTTTGATATTTGGCACGATTTTGGCCCGAAAAATCGGCAATTTTCGAAAAAATTACGCTATTTTGATATTATTGGACCAACATTTTTGCCTGTGGTGTTCATTCCCTGGCGGCTTTGATGCTGATTAAAACCTCTTATTTTTTTTTGTTTTTCAGATGTTCCAGTGAGCTGCAATCATGCCTGCCGTGATTTTTTTGGTGTTATTTTCAAAAAATTCTAGTGGTCATAAATTTCATAAAAAAATTTAAAAAAAAAATTATTTAAAATATTGTTTTGTGTCAAAATACATATGTGCATATCCATCAGATTTGGCCTTTTAGTTGGCCTCGTTTTTTTTTTTTTTGGAGTACATCTTCTAGCCATAGTTTTTCTTGAAGCTAAGGTTATTTTGAACTCATAATAAAGGTTGTTCAATGAAAATTTAGATAGGTATTTTTTTAATTTGCATTTAAAGTAAGAAATTTGTGAAACTTTTCGTGTTTTTTAAAAATTGTCAATTTATTGGGTTTTTACGCTGTAGTCTAAAGACTGTTAAGCTAAGACTGTCTTGAGCTCATAATAAAGGTTGTTCAATTGAAATTCAGATAGCTATTTTTTTTATTTAACTTTATAAGTAACATTTCATTTTTTTTTTAACTAAAATCAAATTTTAACTATGTCTCCCTTTGAATTTTAATTCTTCCTCCTTGAATATTAATTAAAGATAGTCTAAACTTCGAGAAAAACCATGTTTGAAGAGTCTGCTCCAAAAAAATAAAAAAAAAAATCGAAATTGTCATCTTACCTCGACCATGGCTTCGATTTTTTTTTTTTTTTTTTGAGGAGACTCTTCAAACATGGTTTTTCTTGAAGTTAAGACTATCTTTAATTAATATTCAAGGAGGAAGAATTAAAATTTTAAGGGAGACATAGTTAAAATTGCATTTAAGTTAAAAAAAAACATGAAAAGTTACATACAAAGTTAAATAAAAAAAATAGCTATCTGAATTTTAATTGAACAACCTTGAATATTAATTCAAGACAGCCTTAGCTTCAAGAAAAACTATGGCTGAACGATGTACTCCAAAAAAAAAAAAACAAACGAGGCCAGCTAAAAGGCCAAATCTGATGGATTTCCACATATATGTATAAAGTTTAAAAATTATATCTTGTTTTTATACCCTACACCGTGGGTATATTCACTTTGTCTCTCCGTTTGTAACACATCGAAGGGGGCGTGGCAGGTATGGAAAAGTATATATATTCTTGATCAGCGTCACCACCTGAGTCGATTTAGCGATGTCCGTCTGTCTGTCTGTCTGTCTGTCTGTCTGTCTGTCTGTCTGTCTGTCTGTCTGTCTGTCTGTCTGTCTGTCTGGGTGTCTGTTGAAATCAGTTTTACGGGAAAACCAAGAAAGCTAATTGAATGAAACTATCACACACAGGTCACATCTTCTTGCAGGCATCTTGCTATTGAAAATGGGCAAAATCGGTTGACAGACACGCCTACCGCCCATACTCTATATATATTTACCTCGGCCAATTTTGAAAAAAGTCTCAGCGATTTTGATGAAACTTAGTGATTTGGTGCACATGTAAACCAAATTAGGATTAGGCTGGGTTTCAAGTTTCCAAAGGGTCGTACAGGGGCGTGGCACAGCCCTAAATTTTATCATTAACACTACCATATCTTGTAAGCCGTTCAAGATATTGCGATTAAATTTGGTAAACGGATACATATAAAATATATCTTGAATTGTGATAAAAGTGGGCGGAATCGAAAAAGTGGGCGTGGCACTTTTCAACTGTTAAAAATTTTGATTCTGTATATCTCAAAATTCGCACAAACGATTTCCATAAAAATTTTGGAGATGATGCCGCTGAAAGCAGTCATCAATACAAGCTCAGCTACTGGACCGAAAAAACTCGTTGAAGGGCGTGGCACAGCCCACAATATTTATAAACGTTATATTTAAAGAACTAACAACGTAATCGTTATAAAATTTAATGAGGCAGATATACTTGCTATAAGGTCTCTTACTACAAAAATTTGGTCCAATAGTACCTGTGGGCGTGGCACCTCCCATATAAGCAAAAAACGTTTATTGTTAAAGATTGTGTGCTACAAGAGTAATCTTCATAAAATTTGGTGTATAGATATCAATTACTATAAGCTTAAAAATAAATTAATTTTGACAGGATTGCATCAGTAGGCGTGGCACCTCCCATATTAACATAAATTTCTTAGCGCTGTTTTAAGTGAACTATTGCAGCAATTGGTATGAAATTTAATGTATGTATTTCTGTCGCTATAGGGCATATCTGAATCAAAAGTGGCTGAAATAGCATCAGTAGGCGTGGCACCTCCCATACAAATCAAATACGGTAAGTGGCATATTTATCGAAATATGTGAGCAATCATACTAAAATTTGGTGTTAGGGGTTTGATTATGGAAAGCTATTTCTGAATCAAAACCGGGCTGGATTGTACCAGTGGGTGTGCCACCGCCCTAAATTTTGAATTTTTGTTGCAGCATATATCGCAAACTATACAAGCTATTGAGCTAAAATTTAATATGAGGATGTCGATCGCGAATATAATTTATTGTACCAAAAGTGGGCGGAACTGGAGAAGTGGGCGTGGCATATTTCAAAATTTTCATTTCTATTCGATTTTTTCCAACATTTTCTACATTCTTTCGACTTTTTCAACCTTTCAACTTTTTCCAATATATCCTATACGTATTTGTTCAACATTTTCAACCTCTTTCAACTTCTTTTATAAGTTTCTTTATTTTTCCGACTTTTTCATCAACTTTGAATTGTTTAAAAATTTTTCAACCTTTTTCAACTTTTTGAGAGTTTTTCAACCTTTCTCAACTTTTTTCAACATTTTGCATATATTTTCGACATTTTCCAACCTCTGCCAATCTATCTAACATTTCACATTTTTTTCGACTTACTCAACCTCTTCAATGTCTTTTCAACATTTATTTAAAAGGTTATTTCAGTGCAGTGTAGGGTATGTGAGTTTCGGCCTGGCCGAAGATAACACCTTAACTTGTTTTTATTATTATTATTATAATTATACGCATTTTAAAACACTTAAGAAAACATTTTTTGAAGGTGTCATGCCCCTAAACAAAATCAATTAAACAAAAGTATAAGTCTGAACAATACTGAACTAGTTCTCTTTATTAGGAGTCACAAACTTCCAATTATTGAAACACTTTCGCTAGCCTTGTCTTAAAAGGCAGTGCAAGGAATCTTGGTCTGGCATTGAATAGGAAACTAGGTTGGAAAATTAATATTGACAAGAGAGTTAGGAAACCAGGGTAGCGCTATACTCTTGTAAAAAACCTGCAGGTGGAAGATGGGGGCTGTCACCTCGTACTATTTACTGGCTCTACATAGCGGTCATTCAACCGAAATGGCATTGGAATGTGGTGGCATGTATTAGACAAGGTTACCTACTATAACCAATTGCACTACGTTAAAAGGGTCGCTTTCATGTGCATCTATAGTGGTGCCTTAGGACTACACCCACTGATGCCTTGGATGTTCCTTGGATGTTCTCGATCCTCTTGACCTATTAGGTAAACGAATAGCAACTTGCTTCGCCATTAGACTCAGTGAAATTTTTGCTGGACCGAGGAACGAACAAGATACTCAACTATCCTTTGCACAAAGTTTGAGTTTTGTAATCTCTAACTTCAACTATACTATCCTAGTAATCTCATACGAGGGACTACTTAAGTCACTATTTAACTCACATTCCATCTAGGGATAACTGGGAGGGAGGATTCATGGGGAGAAGAAGCCGTATTAATTTCTACACGGATGGTTCCAAGCTAGAAATGAACTGAAGTTTAAGACTGCTGCAAGGTTACCAGACTAAAGTCTGTATATATTGTAGCATTTTTCTGGCAGAGGTTTTAGCTCTTGAAAAAGTAACATTCTTAATGAGGATAAATATCATAATCAAAAAGGGCATTAACATTTATTCATATAGTCGGGCTGCTATTAAAACTTTAGCATCAGTGTTCCTAAGCATACTAGTTGCCCAGAGATGCCACTCGCCTCTAAGTGATATGGCTCAGCATTTTCACACTCACCTCATCTGAGTGCCTGGGTAGAGTCGTGCTCTAATTAATATAATTGCAAAACTTTAATTTTTGTTCTGATCATAAAAATGTTATTGTATTTTTTAGCCAAAACCTCTCCCGGTAAGGCCCGCACCAAATGTTCAACTTAGAGGTACGGCGCTGTGCTTGGGCATGGGAACATTGATGGTAGTTGCAAAGCTAAAGAACAAGGAAGGTGTTGTCATGCCACTGCTACCTGCAAGTTGCTGTTGAAAGAAGAAGCAAACATAAGATAAACAAGGGTCACCTTTCTTCATAGGACGGCGAATCTGGCCGAAATGGGATGCTAAGTGCTCTCTAGTACTGATATCTCGCACAAGACACAGTGTCTCGTCGGCTGTTGCAGCCATAACTGGCCACTGCCTCAAAGGCAGCCATCCGGAGAGGCTAAGTGTTCGGTCTTTTGACTTCTGTAGAAATTGTAGGGATGTGGAAGAGGATTTTTCCTCTAAAAATTTTCTTTTTTCCTGTTCCGCACTTGCTAGAAAACGACACGAAATATTTGGTTCGTTCATATTTGATTATTTGACCTGGATGTCCTAAGACATGTTAGTATAGTTCAGCTATTTAGCTTTATTAAGAAATCAGGTTGGAACAATGAGAGAGTGAAGTCAATTACCCTGTGGTATCTTAATGGATCAACATTTGATTTAAGTCAATCGGCTCTTAAACTGACTGCCACTCCTACCTAACCTAATCTATGTGCACTATCAACCGAGTACCCTCGGTTTTGCTACAAGCTACACCATTTCATATATTACTATCGCGAATATCCTAGTAGCATCAGGGGAAATTATGAAGACAAAAATCTAGCTTACAAAACAGTGATGTCTTTTAAATAGATGTGTATCAAATTTAATAAGATACTTCGTCTTTGTAGTAAAATTCACTTTTATAATATCTTGCTAAAACAAGATATAAAATCATGATAAAGAGACCGCATGTCTCTTATGTCTTAATACTGTAGCCATATAAGTCACTTGAAAAACATGACGTTTGATGTTTTTAGAGACACGAGATAGGGCACATTATTGCCCATTTTTTTGTCGCTTTACCAAAACAAATGAGGGAAAGATATGATTCGCCTTTGACATGTAATATAATATATGACAGGTAGCCTAGTAGGTAGCGCACAGGACTATGGATCGCTGGGACATGGGTTCGAGACTGACTTTGCAAATTTGTAAATCAAAAGTAAAAACTAAATTTGATGATAAAATCAAATTAAGTATAGTAAAGTTTCTACAATTTGCATATTAATGAAATAATTTGATAAATAAATAAAATTATATATAACAAAGTTTTACAAGACACGGATATTTTTTTTATATGCTTTTGAGGTGTCTTTTAAACAGCTCAGAAAGATACTTTACCGAGTCTCTTGAAACATAGCATTGAGGGAAAGTGTCTTTATACTTCATACGCAAAATGGCTCTTATAAGCCCCTATAAAGAATTTATATATGTATATAAAATGTTGTCTTTCTACTAGTCTCTAAAAGGACTGTAAAAGAAGCTATAAGACCTTTTTATGCTACTAGGGTAGACATCCTAAATCAATTAAAGCATTACGTCTCTAAAGTGTATTCTATAGTGATGAGCAAACGCAAGGCCAAGATAAGACTGTGGCAGTCGTGGCTCCGTACATTGGGTCTTAGTCTCGTGCATTTGCCTTTGATATTGCTCTTGCAAAATGTGGAGAACCAATACTGTAACACAAAAAGTGATTTCGCTCATCACCAATATGTCTTGGCATTGGACGTTGTGTCTTGATCTCTCGCTTTTACTCTAGGTTTTGCAATCTTAGCAGTGTCTCGATATTGCAAAATGTAATTTACCGAAACCATGACTGCCAAGCTGAACCTAACTTTGATTAACACTAGTCCTCTTATAGGGTTTTTCAATAAGGACGGGTAGATTATGACATTTCATGGCGGCTATGTTGTTTTATTTGATGTTTACTTCACTTTTTTTTTATTTTTCAATTATAAGAGACAGATCATCATGGCAAGTTACATCGTCGAGCAGCACATGCAAATCATAAAACTTTACTATGAAAATGGGTGTTCTCTTGTGATAACGATGCGCGCATTACGCTCATTCTGAGGTTTGACCCCATTAGATTTTTTCTTGTGGGGATTCCTTAAGTCGCAAAACTATGCAATTAAGCCGCAAACGACCGGTGCCAGGGCTGTCGCTGTCACTTCAATCGCAGTTTTTCACTGCGATTTAAAGTATGACACTGCATCTTTTTTGAAAACACTGCACTTTCAGAAAAAAAGTGTCGCAAAAGTAATCTAGCAAAAAATTTTCGAATTATAAATTTTCAGTCATAAGCGTGGCTGGGCAAAACGTACCGCGCGCGGTACTGCGGCAGAATGAGAATAACTTTTCATATACGTATATAAAGCAGAGAGCGTAAAATTTAATTCAGTTTGCTTTGAAAAGCGAACAAAGCACAAATACACATGCATTGAAGAACATTTAAGAAAAACACACGTGTAGTGGTGCCCAGCTCTGGTCATAAGCCATTTCCATTTATAAGCCATTGAGGGGTATACCTTGGCCCGAGAGCTAATTCATTCATTCACGATGGCTTGTTTAGTGAGAAAGAAGCTACATAAATCAAAAAGAAATGTCAACAATTTTATATGATTTTATGCAAACAAGTGCTAAAAATAATTAATTTTAAAGATCCTGCTTTAAAAGCGTTTCAATCTGAAAGTCCGGTTTCGTAAGCTTGTTGACACTGATTCTGCTTTTTCCTAATCTGATAAATCATGATGACATAGATGATGTCAAAGCCAGAAGAAAAAAATTTGGAAGAATTTTGGCTCGCTATATTTCATTAAAAAAAAGCCTTAGGCGAAACTACTGTATGCATCCTGGCTTAAAGAAATTTGCTGGCGCACTATTATGCACTATTATCCAAAGACCGCATTTTTTCACTTACAAATCAAATAAAAAATTCAACTTGAAATGGTTTAAAAGTGGAGACGGTTAATTCGATCATGCTCATTAAAGGAACGTTTCCTAATGAAGATTTTAAAAATTGGGTGCCATCAAAACAATTACTAGCAAATTACAGAAAATAGTCGTACATAAATATATATATATTTTTTTTTAAAATAAAAACACTTTTTCTGGCTTTAGGTCAGTGTTTTATTTATAATTTTTCCCAATATTTCGAGGAAGATCCTTCCTTATCTTCAGAAATAATAATCAAAACAATACACAATTGAATAAATTAACAAAACAAAACTTACGTTAAAATTATAGAAAAGCTAAACTTAAACTAACCTAATTGTCAACTAAATGTCTGTATATATGAGCACAATTTTCTGTGTCGCTCTTGAAATTTATTCCCTTGTCAGTGGGGGAGATGTGGAGCATCTCTAATATGAATCTTTTCTCATGATTATTTTCTTCTTGTAAGATCTCCACAGCGTCAAAATTAGGAAAATGTCCAAGTTCAGCACAGTGGGCTCAAAGGGCTGTCTTAGGGGCTTTTCCATTTCTATTTTTTTGGTCCGATCTATGTCCTGAGAGTCTTGTCCTTAATTTGTTTTTTGTAGTACCAACATATACCTTCTGGCATACATTGGACCCGTCTCCGTCACAAAGAATTTTGTAAATAAGGCAGGATTTGTCAAGTTTTGATATTGCTGTAAAATTGTTCAACTTTATTATCTGTCTTATTAGCAATGTTTATGTCCTTAAACGCACTTAATTTCGCGAATCTCTCTGTCAAACCTGGAATATATGTCATCGATTTATATATGACCTGTCTTGGTCCCTTATCCTTATAAAAATTGTCTTTTAATCTTTTTGTTGTGTGTTTTGGAAAACTGTTTTTCTCTAAGATTTTCTCAATTCTTTTTATGTTGTCCCTATGGAATACTTGGTCGCTAATTTTTTTTAGTTTATTTTGATGTACACAGTACATAGAATATATAAACTTTTATTATTATCTTTTTTTTATAAAATGTACTGATTTATGCCATGAAGGCACAAAATGACAATGTTATTTGTTTAATTTCAACTATTGATTACATTTTATTAAAAATGTACCGAAAAAGTGTTTTTTTTTTCATGTGATTTTAAAAATATTGTAGAATGTATCGTTTTCTTATAACACTGCAAAATTCACTGTACTTTTGTTTTAGAAACACTGCGAACACTTCACTTTTCCTCAACTTTTCGGAATTTTCACTGCGGTCAGAAATTCCAAAACGACAGCCCTGACCGGTGCCTTCAAAGCAGTGGTCGGCACGTCATATGCTCGCGAGAAAACGAAGAGAATAAGGGAGAGTAAGCAAACTACAAAATGAGCTGGTTACACGGTTGCCACTTTGGAAACCATTAAAAAAAAAAAGAAAACCATGCATTAAATTATGAGAAAATTTTTAACACATTAAGTCCCAAGCCTAAGTTTCTGGACCAAAATCGATGAATTTCCATCCAGAGGCTACATTTGGATCGTAGGTCAGAGATTTCATTTTTAATTTTTTTTTTACCTACTTAGGTTTGGGCTCAAGTGGGTTGTCGATTTTTCGACTACTGGGCACAAGCGATATCAAAAAATGCAATATTTTCTGATATGACCGAAAAATTACTTTATTGAATGAATTTTGATGAGAATCTATTCTTTTCATTTGTGGACAACTCCGACAACGCAACTGTACATCGCATTTGGTGTATTGCTATGATGAATGCTTTTGGCAAACCTTGCAAGAACGTGTCTTAGCGATCTTCAAGATTCCATTTCTATTTTATCAGCACAGATATCGTACAAAGCGATATGTTTGGTAAAGTTGGGTGCATTTAATATTCGGTTTGAATATTCTTTTGAAGCTGGTTCATCGGGTGCGATCGTTCCAAGCGATTTCCTATGAGCTGGCTTATCGACTTGGCAGCGTCTTAATATTTGGCCAATGAGGAATGATTCTTCCAAACATTGACCATTGCTGAGTGAAGTGAGTTCATCAATAATGACCAGTACCACTTCTTTCCACGTAAGTCGACGTTGATAGTAACAATGACTACAGCATTTTTGATCTAGTGTGCTATGTACAAGATCTATTGAGTTTAATCGAATCGCTGCTTTGGACGCGTCGATCGAGGGTCAGTGAGAGGCGCTTTCTTCGTCAGATTTTCTCAGATGGTGCCGCTGGCCCAATGCAGACAGACGGCACACCAATAAATGGGATAAAAGGAAGTTGTCGAAGCCGAAGCGGTGTTGCAATGGGCTCTCACATTGGAGCCCTTTATTTTCTAAGTTGTGCATGTCCCTCTTCGTTGAGAAGAACAAATTAAATAACTGTATGAAATTTATTCGACTTTTTCTGCTCAAAGAAGAGAAACTTGTACCATTTTCAATATAAAGCCGATAAGTCAGCCCAAAAGACATCGCTTGGAGCGATTATGCCTGATGAACCAGCTAGACTGATCAAAAGAATACTTATCCGTACTGATAAAAAGGGTAATGGACCAAATGCGATGTACAGTTGCGATGTCGGAGTTGTCCACAAATGAAAAGATCGATTGTCATCAATATTAATTCAATAAAGTAATTTTTTGCCATTCAAAAACGGTTTTCGTTCATATCAGAAAATATTGCATTTTTTGATATCGCTTGTGCTCAGTGGTCGAAAAATCTAGCACTCACTTTTGGACGCGCATGGCTCGTGGAAAAAATGGCGTATTGCGCTTGTAGTATTTTTAACATTAAATATGCCCTGAATAGTAGTTGAAATTGTTAGAAATTATTTTTTACCCGATTGCAAAAATTTTTACCGAATATTCCAAAAAAAAAAACGAAAAATGCCAGTTAAATAACCGAATCACGCCAAAGCAAATTAACGTATGCTGTCAAGGGTTCAAACTAACATATTAGCTAAGCGCTTAGTCGCTTAGACACTCACTGGCTCACCTGGAAAAAATGCTAGTCTTAATGGGTTAAAAATGGATTACCCTGAGTTATTCGCACAAAACATTGTAGACACTGTAAACAAAAGGTATAATAAAAAAACTGGAAGACGCTGCGTGGCAAAGTGGTTAGGACTGTGAACTCATAGCTCACAGTGCGTGGGTCCAACACTCGTCAGCAATACAAATGGGCATTTCCATAGAAAAGTCTACCCTGACCGAAAAATTATAAGTTAACCAAGAGTTTTTTCTTACTTGCATTATTAAAGAGAGATATTCAAATTTAATTAAATTAAAGAGTTCAAAGCTTTCCTTAGTTGCGATGGCTATATATCGAGCTATATTGTTAATTTTGCTTATTTCTTGGAGCATCTTCTCATTACAATTTACATTTCTAAGAGTATTTGTGCAATTGCATTCTTATCGCAAAACTTTGGTTAGAACAACAACTAATCGTAAAATAAATGCAAAAGAGCAAACAAATATCAATTAATGGTAAAATTTTGATTTGATTTTAATGAAATTCTAAGATAACGTAACGCCAGACAAAAATCATTTTTTCTCATTATTTCTACTCTGAAGATCTCAAGTGCGTGAAATTTTGCATTTTAACAGAGTAAGCTATGTAGGTAAAATAATTATAATAAAAACTCGAATATTAAACAAATGGTTTAATTTATATTCTATTTCGAAAGTGTGTAACGTAACGCCACATTGTGAGTAATTTAATTACAAGGTAGTTTGTTAATCTTAAATTTACATTCAATTATGGTTTATGTAGATGGAATCTTCAACTAAAAGAAAGTATTACTCAAAGCGCTATAGGCATAAATTAAAATCATATTCGCATAGGCTGGAGGTGAGCCGTGCAAAGGCAAAAGAAAGAGCATCGAGATTCAGAAAAAATTTATTGGAATCAAACGACAATAAGATAGAGAAACTAACAGCATCTTTATGTATTGCGAATCGTTCGTCTAGCACACGAAATTTTAGTGGGAACGAAACTTTTGCTTTTTGTAAAACGTCAAATAAGTATAACAGTTGGAGTTTCGAACGAAATCGGCAAATATGACTTTATGTAAATAAAATTCAAACGATTTAAATGTCAAGATCAAGCAAACAGTTTTTCTTATCGTTTGCTGTTTCGTCTGAAATATTTTAAAAATAAAAGTGTACATTTTCCAAATGCTGAGGAAAAAATGTAAGTAAATGTTGTAGTTTACTATTTTATTTAATTATTTTATCAATAATTTTAGCGTTAAAAAAACAACAACCCAGCAATTTGAGGTGCTTGTCTCCGAATTGGAAAAGAATTCGGAACTTGCTAGGGGCGGACCTGCATTTGGGGGAAGTCGCGAAAAAGTTAGAGAAGAGCTATGGTCTCAAATAGCGAATAAAATAAAGTGGCAAGCTTTACTTGAGGTGGAATATGGGTTTTCCTAAAGGCTTTTTTCATTTTTGGTACCATATCTTCCAGTAAGTACTTGAACACGTCCTTACTTACACGTAAATTTTGAAAAAATCTATAAATTAAAATATTTTTTTATATCCTTGAAATATATAGTACAGTCTGTACAGGTTCTGAACCTTTAAATAATGAATTACTCTCAAACAAAAATATTTTTTGAATATTCACCCAACGAATTCATCGTTATTCAATATTTTCGCCTCTGCACATAAGAATGGCACAAAAAAACCAACAATGTATTTTTCTTACCAAATGCAAGAAAGTTTAGATGGAGTACGTTGTGAAAATTTTGAGTTAAAATGTTATATTTGGATAACCGTAGGTAATGTAGTTAGTTTTACCATAAAATCGTTTTACTGGCAGAACGAAATTTGGCCGAATATTTGATAAAAATGATAAATGAACAAATGTGCACCCTGATCAGTTTATTTTCGTGAATGTTTTTGCTGCGGATTACAAAAAATAATTGGTAGCACTCTGCAAATGCTGCTCATTTACCAGCAAACACCTATTAAAATATTTTATTCCAAGATACACTCAAGCTCCAAAACATTTGAGACATCTCTCAATTTCCTTCTTGCAATTCTCTGTTCAGTACTTTGTTGGTACACTAAACTGTAATGGGCAACCGCAGTAAACATTTTTCTATAAGAAAATAATAATTAAAATAAAGTTATAACATTGATTTTTGCTTACCTTAGGCCTTACTGTTCAACCTAAATTGGAGCGCCAGCGTCGTTAAGCTGTCAAAATTCTCTCATGTACATACATTTTATATGAAGTCAACCGAAATAAGCAACGCTCTAACGCCAGCGTATTCGATTTTCCAATTTTGACAAAGCGTTGGCAGCCAATATTTTTTTTTATTATGTATGCGAATTTTTTTTTTCTGTCACAAACAGTAAACAAATCAACTCTACATGACATTTAACGATACGCTCTTATTTAGGTTCAGCGCCCAACTCAAAAGCGTAGCGCTGATAAAGTCAACGCCCAACGCTCTAATTTAGGTTGAACAGTTACACAGCAATATATTTGAGTATTTTTAAAAATCAATTCAAACTAAACACAAGTAAAACTTCTTCTGACAATTAAAATTTGTATAAAATTTGAAAACTTGACAACTATTTCGTATAACAATTTTAAGTTGGCGAGCGGAAACATCAAAAATACATAAAGCAGAACTTAAACGATATCGTCACAAGACGATTCGCCGTTCAACGTTATCGATCGCAATACATAAAGATGCTGTAAAAGAACAAAACCGTAAAAAGCAACAACAATTTCGTTTGAAAAAGAAGAATGAAGGTGAAAAAATAGTTAGTCCACCAGTCAATAAGTTCTACAGATGTAAACAAACCTTAGGAAAGGCATTAAAAAAAGTCAAAACAGCTTTGCCAGTCGACCCAGAGAAAAGAGCACATATAGTTGACATCCTTTACAAAAAATATGGCACTTATGGTCCATCATCTTTGGAACAACAGACTAATTCGGCAATAGAAGAAAAGCAATTTGTTAATGACTTTTACTTGCGAGACGATATACTTAAGTATCCAAGCTACAGGTCGGAAGGATACATTAATCGTCGATGGAGAAATAGTACACAAGCGCTTTATGTTGCTGACTGTTTCTGAGTCGTAAGAGTTATATAAAAGGGAGAAAAATATTGACTACGTTAGTAAGTCGGCATTTTATGAATTGCGACCAAAGTACGTGCAACTCTCATGCAAGATACCACATAATTTGTGTAAGTGTAACTACCATGCTAATTTCGCATTTATTTTGGAAAGCAGTGCAGAGGTGATAAAATCATTTTCCTCCAATTTTGAAACATTTCTTAAATCTGTTTGTTGCCACATTGAGAACGAAAAATGTATGACAAGTAATTGCAGAAATTGTTTAAAGGATGTGAAAAATGATTTAGTGCTCCTTAAATATTTTTCATTAATGGATAAAACCATTAAATGGAAACCATAAAGTGGAGGACCGAATTGCATTGACACATACCGAAAGTTCTCTATCTGATCTCTTGTACGAGTTAGAAACACAGTTGCCCTTATTTAAACGCCACTTTTTTGTTAAACGTTCCTGGCAAAATTATTTTGAAACAAAAAAAAAAAAAAAAAATTAAGGCAGAAGATCTGGTCCTACAAATTGATTTCGCAGAAAATTATAGGTTAATATGTCAAAATGAGGTACACAGCGCACACTTTAGCTACCGTCAAGTTACCATATTTGCTTGCGTTGCTTGGCTGGTTGGCGGAGTAAAATCCTATGCAATCTTCAGTGACAAACTCACCCACAATAAGTTTGATGTTTGCTGCTTTTTGACAAAACTTGTGGAGATGATTAAAATGGAGCATGGTCAATTTGAAAATATTTATATCTTTTCGGATGAATGCAGCTCCCAATTTAAAAATAAGTTCATTACCCGAAGTTTACCTGATTTTGTATCTGAATTTGATTGCAAGGTTTTGGAGTGGAACTGTTTTGCAACTTCGCACGGCAAAGGTGCGGTCGATGGGGTGGGAGCAACTTTAAAACGAAAAGTTTGGCAGATGACAAAAACAAAAAATATAATTTTGGAAAATGCCTTTTCGTCTTATCAAATGTGCTCGAAATAATATCTCTGGAGTTCATATTGCGTACATTTCTTCAGAGCAAGTAGAGAAGTTTTCTACTTTGCTTACTGAAAAGTGGAAGGAATTGCCGAAAATACATGGCATACATACATCAAATTCATTTTTTATCAAGCAGCGAAGTTATGCAAATAAATGCAGCCGAAACTGCATTTTCACATAAAAAAACTATTATATAATAATACAAGACATTTATATATTTTTTAAATTCGACAACTTGGAAAATAAACCTATATTATATCAAGTCCTACTAAAAAAGGTTTTATACTAAAAGCTTTACCCAATTCGCAGAGTTTTGCAATTTTGTAATCCAAGTCAAAAACCCACTTCTGTTTTTTGTAACGTAACGCCAGTGCACATTTTTGCTTATATCTTTAAATCCTTATGGTCGATTGTTGTCAATTTTCTTACTTAATATAGTGCTACTTAATTAATATGCAAATATAAAAAAATCTTTTTAAAAATGTGCCATTTCGTATTTTTTTTAAAATATTTTTTCGTACAAACGTAACGTAACGCCAGAATGGAAATCCCCATATAAGTACATCTTTTACTATGTGCATTTTTAAATATATTTTTTTTAATTGAATATGTTAACTTGTTTATGCTGTTAAATAACATAAAATATGTAAAAAAATATGGTCCTTTTTATCCCATTTTGGTCCTTTTTCTACAAAATTTTGGTGTGGCAACCGTGGCTGGTTATTTCGTTAATAAACTGCAAAAATACACATCAAGGTCACTTACCCAATAGCTCAAGTGTTAGAGCGGCCGTCGCAATTCAAAAATAAAAATACATGGTACGGTCGGGTGTTCGAATCTCAGTACAACTTAACCAAAACTGGTCTGATGAGGCTATGTACAGGGTGTTTTTTTTAGAGGTTTGTTTTTCGAATAGAGATAGAACTGGCATTTTATGGTCAAATCTGGCAACTCTAATGTCATTTATGTTCAGTTTGGTTTGCCATTTCATCATGAACAGGTTGACAAAAGAACAACGCTTGCAAATCGTGCAAATTTATTTCGAAAATAATGGTTCAGTTCGCGAAGTTTACCGCAAGCTCCGTCCATTTTATGGTCGACATAATCGTCCATCAGAGCAATTAATTCGGTTAACCATGGGTCGTTTTCGCACTACGTTTACTCTATGTGATAATACGCATCCGCAGAGACGTCGAACAGTGCGCACCGAAGAAGCAATTGCCGCTGTAGAGCAAAATGTTGAAGAGGACCCGAATGAATCGATTCGCCACCGTGCACAGCAATTGGAGCTTTGTCCATCAACTTTATGGAAGATTTTGCGCAAAGATCTTGGCTTGCGACCTTACAAGATCCAGCTTGTGCAAGAATTAAAGCCGCGAGACCATGCAATGCGTCGTGATTTTGGTGTATGGGCCGAAAATGAGATTGATCTCGATGCTGATTTTCATCGCAAAATTTTGTTCAGTGATGAGGCTCATTTTTGGTTGAATGGCTACGTCAACAAGCAAAATTGCCGCATTTGGAGTGAAGAGAATCCACATGAGACCCTTGAGACGCCATTACATCCACAAAAACTGACTGTTTGGTGTGCTCTATGGGCTAGTGGAGTCATTGGGCCATACTTCTTCCGAAATAATGCTGGAGAGTCAGTTACCGTTAATGGAGACCGGTATAGAGCCATGATAGCCGACTATTTTGTTCCCGAATTGGATGGCATGAATGTGGATGAGTTGTGGTTCCAACAAGACGGCGCTACATGCCACACAGCGCACGTCACAATCAATTTATTTAAGGAAACATTCGATGAGCGCATAATTTCGCGGAATGGACCTGTCAATTGGCCACCAAGATCGTGTGATTTGACACCATTGGATTATTTTCTTTGGGGATATGTGAAGTCGCTCGTCTACGCCAACAAACCAGAAACGTTAGGGGACTTGGAAGCCAACATTCGTGGCGTTATTGCCGACATATGCTCGAAAAAGTGGTTCAAAATTGGACCTGTAGAATTGGCTTTATTCGAGCCAGCCGCGGCGGCCACATGCCCGAAATCATATTTAAACATTTGTTTAGGCGGGGCGCTAAACCTTCTTTTTTGGTATGGAAAAATGCAAAGGAAATACCTGGTGGGGTTCACGTGTCGTGACTGCATGCGGTGGGGTGCTCCTCTGTGAGCTGGTGCTGCGGTGACGAAGGCGTGCTGCTGTTGATGTTGATGGTGGATGCGGTTGCTGAAACTGCTGGAGTTGCTGCGGCGACTATGAAGCTGGTGACGGTTGTGAGGTTCTGACGACTATGTTGGCCTGTGTAGCAAATACAAAAGGCTGACGGCCAATATAACAAAGAAAAAACCACTTTGTCCCTTTTCTTTTAGTTTAATCTAGTTTTTAAGTTTATTGTAAGTTAAGTTAATTAACATTTAAATTTAAGGTAATTTTAAGTTAGATTGTAAGATATTCTTAAACAGTTTTCAGTTAGTTTTAATATTTTAGTTTTTAGGTAGATGCTGCTGCTGGCAGAGATTTTGAACGAGTGAAAAAAGAAACGCTGACGTGGAATTTGCCAATGTATGCAAATTTTCAATGTCAGGGTCAGCCTATCTATCGCGGTAGAGCAACAGAGACAACGAGTATCGAGTCTCGATCATCGATATTGGGATATTTGACACGTATTGGGAAAAGAACTGACGAGTTGCAGTTGGACAGTGTTGCCGTTTATGAGTTTACGCTAACTTTAAAAGTTTACGCGTAAACAACATTAATGGCATAAAATTATCCTTCCAATAAAGCCAAATTGATGGACATTAAAACGATTTTCTTGTGTTTTATTTCAATTCGAAGTTCTATACCTCTAAAAAAACACCCTTTATATGAATATGTATAAACGTGGTAATAGCCGAAACATATGTCACCAATTACCAGGTTAAATTGATCGACTTGTTATCTTTGTCATGTTTGTTGAATAAAAATGACTAAAAAAGTTCAATATAAAATTGTTCAATTATATAATAATTATTGGTCTTAAACAAATCAATTTCTAAAATAAAGAAACTTCAAAAACGTTTGAAATCAAATGGCAAAATAAATATTTTTTCGCCGAAAATTTTTTTTGGAATGCGCAATGCTTAATATGCAAGCGAGTCTTAGGTTAATCAAGTTCTTATACTCAAATAAGTGATCATATGGAGCGTAAACAACAAATTGTGCAAACTTTTATCGCAGTGATTGGTGATTTTGTCTTTTGAGAGTAAGAAAATATTTGAAATTTGCGCTCTGCCGACCATTGCTTAAAAGTCACTAAAACATCATTGAAATTAGACCTCTCGCTGGAGCTCAGAGGGATAAGCTCATGGGGGTCCTTATCATGTTTTGTGTTTGCACACCGTTAAATGAGTATTTTTTTATGAATGACCTTTTTTTTCTGTTAATCAAAACTTTTTCGCATGGAAAAAACGCTAATGAGTCGTGCTAATTTTTTTAAATCTTAAATTCAGTGTAATTGCTTCAATATCAAACAGATTTTCTTCTGTTGTTTTGTAAGAATGATTAAATTTTTTTTTTTATATTTTGTTATCTTTTGATAATCGGTTCTACGTCTTCTTGCAGAAATTATCAACGTCATAAAAAGTATAAACAACATTCATTAATAAAGAAAACACTAAGTATTTTGTTTTTTACCAGCACAGATTATAATTAGCAAATTTATTGGTTGCCTTATAAGTCGCAAAACTTTATAAAGGGCAATAAAAATAAATTGGCAAACTTACATATATATAATCACTTATTGCCTTGTCACAGATAGTGTCAAAATGATTACGATAATCACGATTTGATTTATACAAAAATGTGAATGAATGAATAAAGAATGGTTCCTTTCAATTGGGTGCATTAAAACGAATATTTTTTAATTA
Source organism: Tricholauxania praeusta (assembly GCA_949775025.1). Lineage (NCBI taxonomy): Eukaryota > Metazoa > Arthropoda > Insecta > Diptera > Lauxaniidae > Tricholauxania > Tricholauxania praeusta. The sequence goes on from OX459031.1 coordinate 89,903,668, forward strand.
ACGAAAATTGAATCGAATAAATCTCTCACCCAAACGTTCACTGAAAAAGTATAAGTGATATGATGTAGAGAAACGGGGTATGATGTGTTCCTGGAATGAATTTTTAAGATGGCAAAGTTTCGAAAATGTACAGTCTCTGATCATAAAATGCTATCCAGTACGTGGTTCGAAAAGTAGAAACAGAAACGTAACATAATCTTCATTCTTGTATATTTTCAGCTCATCCGCATGTAGTTGCGTCCATTGATAGCGGGCCATCTGGCGAACCCGCGCCAGCTCTGTTCAACTTGTTTTTAATCACAAAGAAGTAGATCAAAATAATGAAATAAACATGAATCGATAGGATCCGATCTGCTCCTTGTGATGAGCAGAACTCACTTTTGACCACAAAAAACAGATGGCACCATCGTAAAGAGCAGATCGAAAGCTACTTATCTATAATGTTTTTTTTTATTATATTTCTAGCCTGCCATCAGTAGACGTTTGTGGTTTTATTTGAACAGAAAATGATTTAAATATGTACATATGTCATTTTATTGAGCTTTACTGTTCCATATGTTTGTGTGTCAACACCAAAGAAATCAAAACGAAGTACTTGCTCTTACTACTTCGTTTTGACTCGCCAATCCAGCTTGCGACGAAGCGCATGTAAGAAATCGTGTAATATCAGGGGAGTTACAATAACAAAGATAAACAAAACGGAAAAAAAGAGTTTATTGCTTTCTTTGTTTAAGTTTTTGCTTGGGTTCTAAACAGATCTATGCAGAAAAATGAACATAGTAGGCTTGCACACTCTTACTAATTGGCTTAGAAGTTACTGATGAATCCTCTTAGCAGAGGATGAAACTAGTATAACTAGCTTTAGCCCATTTTTCCTTTTTATTTATCTTTTTAAGTTGTAATTTCTTTGGTGTTGACACACAAACATATGGAACAGTAAAGCTCAATAAAATGACATAAGTAGACGTTTTCATTTGATATGAAAACGTTACAAAATCTGTGTTTTATTTTTAACTAATTTTAGTTTACGCCTTGCAAGCTAAAGATCGAATTTTCAGATTAATCCAAACTAACAATAAGTACTTAAATAAGTACTAAATTTAGAAAACGTTTCGACGAAATTGTAACGTCGTTGGATGGGTGGAAGTTGACACAGCGAGTTTCGTGTATGAGTTTCGATACGACGCACAGTGATGCGATCCCATATTCAAGTGAGCAAAATTAGAAGCACTGCTCCTATGGTCATGAAAATTGGTATGCTTGTGTAATTTAAGCTAATTAATAAAAATTTCAAAAATAGTTGAAATCGGTCACATATATCTTGGACCTATATTAATTTTGTACATGCTTTTGTATGGGAGCTACATACTAAAGTGGACCGATCTTAACGAAACTCGGTCAGAATGCTAGAAAAGTACATTAATAGATTTCTAAGGAATATGGTTGAAATTGGTAAACACCCTATACCTATATTAATTTTTTACATGCTTTTGTATGGAAGGTACATACAAAAGTTGACCGATCTTAACGAAAATCGAATGAATCGAATGCTAGATGTGTGCGGAATATGATTGAAATCAGTTACACCCTAGGGGTAACTCCCTTGGACCTTTATTATTTTTTTCAACCTCGGATCCCTAAAGTAAAATCCCACAATTAAAAGGGTCAGAAATCCTCCGGGATTCCGTAATCTCAAAATTTGGTTTCCTTGTAATAATACACTTTCTAGAATACAATTTTATACACACACTAGCTGTCCCGGCAGACGTTGTTCTGCCGTTTTCGATGTGTGGCGCAATGTTGAATGAACGCATGCGATGGAATGTAAAAGCGAAACAGCCCATTTTCCCAGTGGAACTATCTTTTGTCCCTATTATTTTACAACTATGTATGAAGCAGCCCTGCCAGACGTTGTTTTGTGGGGCGATAATTTTTTCCTTTAAAACTTACTTTTGCCCGTACCTTTTATATACATGTTTATGTATCAAGTCCCATTCATCTGTGTCCAGTAGTTGGTGATATATGATGAATTTGATTTTGAAAGGCGTGTCACCGCCCATTTTTTAAACCAAACTTTGTAAAAACCTTCCATAGGCCACAATTATGAAATCTTCATGTAAATTCTATTTAAAAAGTTATTTTGTATAAGGGCCACCCAAAGTATGCACCCTAAATAAAATGTGTACGGCCTTAGTTGTGCCTCTTAATATAAAAGCCATGTGGTGTAAGTTCCATGAGAATCGAATAAGCGGTCTTCGAGAAAATAATATTTTAAAAATGTTTTTGTATTAGGGCTAATATAAATATGCACCCTTCATTAAAGTTTTATAGCCTACTTATGCCTCTTAATATAAAAGAATGTGCTGTAAATTCCATGTGGTGTAAATTCGGTGTGATTCGATTTACCGGACTTAGTGAAAATTCTATTTTTAAAATATTTTTGTTTGTGGGCCACCCTAAATATGCACCCTTAATAAAAGTCTTATATTCTATGACACCTGCGTGATCGATACTAATATACTGTAAAATTTTCATCAAAATCGGCCGGATAGTTTCCGCGTCCATAAAAAACAAACAGATAGACGGACAGGCAAAAACTAAATCTTATAAAAACAACAAATTGCAGTTTAACTGTAAAAAGTAATTAACATCGTACTCTCTCATCAAAGGTTAAAAAAAAACTCAAGTAGAATTGTTCTTTGAACTTCGAAGCCAAATACAAACGGTACAAATGAAAACAAAAATAACAACACAGAAATCAAGAAGCAGCATAAGCATAAGCAACGACAAATCGAACGACAAATATTGTGTGAGGTTTTGCAAAAACTTAATCCTAAAAAATAGCATTTTTAACTTAAAAAAATCATAGAAATAAGTATACAATAACCATTTTTAGTGCAAATATGTTGTTTTAAAACATAAATTATTAAAGTCGGTTCAGTATATTTTGCGGTTTCGCGTTACAAACCATTTCCATATAAGCAATATATATAATAATAATAATAATAATAATAATAATAATAATAATAATAATAATAATAATAATAATAATAATAATAATAATAATAATAATAATAATAATAATAATAATAATAATAATAATAATAATAATAATAATAATAATAATAATAATAATAATAATAATAATAATAATAATAATATAGTATAGATATGTTTCATTGTTTGAAAAAATCATAGTTTAAGGGGCGAAAAGGGTCAGAGGGACAAAAAAAAGTGTATTTTGTGCACGTTTTCCTGCTTTTAAATTTAAAACGTGGTTATAGAAAAAAAAAACATCTTTTCTGACGAGTTTCGAACCCACGTACTGTGGGCTATGAGTTCACAGTCCTAACCATTACGCCACGCTGATACTTACGACATGAAATTTTTGGACTTTTGCCTATTAAGCGCATCAGTTTACGACGTCAGCGTAAAGAAAGGTGCCGGTTCGCGGCTTTCATTAGCAATGAAGAAAGAACTTCTACTTGTCGCCATCACGTATTTGAACTAGTCCTCGGAGGTGTATACCAGGGATGCGCACAAAAATTTTTTCGCGAGCTGGCCGCTACAACAACATCAATTTAGGTAAAAAAATGAAAAATATTTTGCGAAAAAATTCCTAGTATTGACGAAAATTTTGAAATAGCGGCAGCAAGCTAATTGCATGTAAACAAAAACAAAAATCTCAAGGTGAAGGAGCAAATAATGTGAAAAAAATCACACAAACAACAAAGTGCGTTGAAGAAAAAATTACAGGAACAAAATACATGCGATGTTTGCGGACCGAAATTATTTAACTTAAGCAACGGCAAGGGTTGAATGAGTCGATGTGTTGAAGAAAAAATTACAAGAACAAAATACATGTGGTGATTGCGAACCAAAATGATTTTGCTCGAATAACGGAAAGAGCTCGAGATGAGCTCAATATTTTTTGTTATTGTTGTAAGAGCTAAAAGAGCTATTTGAGCTATGGGATGCGCATCCATGGTGTATACGATACTATATTCGGCAAGTGCACTGCTCCTGAGATTCTAGATTTCAACGATTTTAAACAAAAATGGGGAATCATCGACCGGACAAAATATCGGACGAACATGAATAACTTTAAAGTAAAAAAAAAATATTCACGGACGACATGGCGCAAGACTTTCTCCTATTCTGCATTCAACAGGAACACAAAACCAGCCTAGAGGTGACTACGCCGAATTTTCGAGTTTAACAACAATATTTTTGGGAGGAGATCCTCGTCACGGTATTAAATTTAATGAGCTTTCGGGCACAAGTCTAGCACGTTATATGTGTCGGCTGTTATATATGTACATACAAAAAGTATATGCTCAGGAGAGCAAGAAGATGACCTAAGATGACCTGTACGATATCGATGAGAACGGCGAAAACGACTGTCTCAACTTACTTACTTTCGAAAAGCCTGGAGGGGTCACTCTATAGTTGGATTCGAAAGTAACTTTTATTCGAATGCTTAATCCTTAATTACTTACCTTCGTAAAAACGACGACGCTATTTTAGTTTTTTTCCAATACCTTTTGAAAGTACAGATATTTTTTCCTACGCGCTCAGCTAAACTCAGTAGGCTCTGCGCTTTCGTAATGAGTAGACGAATTTTTGAATTTAAAGGAGTTTTTAGACAAATTTTCTAAGCATGCGTCGCCAAATCGACGAATTTTAGCTTTTGGACTTTATTTTTCTTTTTATTTATTACTAGATGTCCCGGCAGCAGTGCTGTCGTTTGTACTACAATAGTGCTTTTGTACTACCCTTCAGCCACGCGTACTACTCTAGTACCCAACCCTCAATTTGTACTACCCAAAATTTGTTCCAACCAATCCGCAATTTGCACTACCCCACCATTCTTTGATCTCTCATGCTTCAATGAGATGGCATGCAAGTTAATAAACTCATCCCTGAAACTGAAATATTTAATTCTTGAAGTGTCAAAATCATCGCTCATTATTTTGGTTTACTAATTTTGACATTAGTCGCTCAAAAATTTATGAGAAAGAAGAAAAATTTTAGCATCGGATCAACCCTTACAATTTAACTATGAACGATCATAATTTATGATCCATAAAAGATTCATACCTTTAGAACGCGACTAATTTCTCTTGTATTAATTTTTCTTGTGCGCGTCAATTTGTATATCACAAATTTACCAAGGTATAACTTGATAGGAAAATGATTTATTTTTTATTATAGGTTTCTAATAAAGTCGAAAACAGAAGTCACAAATTTACCCAAAGCTGGTACCAACACAGAAAAAGAATCTGTCCTTAACTTTATTTATAACTTTTATTAATACCCAGTAGGCAAGGGCAGGAGCTAACAGTGCTTCTAGAAGGCCTTCCTTGGTAAGTATAAGGCCTTCCACCATCCTTTCAAACGTACTTTCTTTTTTATATGAAATGTCCCAATAAAACAGGCCTTCCCAAGCAGGCTTTCTAAGACCGCTTACCGTAGTAGGACTCTTAGAAGTACTTGGCAAAAATTATATTTTAATACATTGTAAAGACTCTGAATATTAATTGTTTTTTTTTTTATCCGCGCTATCTCACTTGTGTTGATATTTTTTTAATGATTTTCTTTTTTTTTTGTGATGTTTCTTAATTTACAATTTGACAAAGAATACACAAAACTCTACCTCCTTAACATAACATGAAACAACAGCAGACTAGCCTGGCAATATGCACACTTCTCTTAATTTTTAAACATGTGTCTACTTTTCATGTCGTATATGTACAATGCATATGACAAAAAGTAATGTCAATTCATAAAACATTACAATACATGAAATGAAAAAAGACCAGAAAAGCTTTAAAGCAAATGGAGTCCTTCTTCTTTGCCTTCTAATATCAGACCTGATAGCACGTCTGTTGTGGGAAGGCGTATTATGCCTTCAATGATTGTATTTTCAGGCAGGCCTTGCTCATTTGCCGCTGGGTACTTTCTTACTATCATAGTATGAGTAGGTGTAAGTACAAATATATTAGTGTAGTACTACCCATTTTCACAAAGTACTACCCAAAAATATTAAATTGAGCACTTAAATTTTTTTCGAAACGACAGCACTGCCCGGCAGACGTTGTTCTGCCCTTTTCGATGTGTGGCGCGATGTTGTATGAACGCATGCGATGGAATGTAAAAGCGAAACAGCTCATTTTCCCAGTGAAACTAACTTTTGTCCCTATTCTTTTACAAATATATATCAGGCCTGGCAGACGTTGTTATGTGGGGCGATAATTTTTTCCTTTGAAACTTACTTTTGACCGTACCCTTTATATACATGTTTATGTACCAAGTTGGTGGGCATGTCATCGCCCATTTTGTAAACCAAACTTTGTAAAAACCTTCCATAGGCCACGTTATGAAATCATCATGTAAATTCTATTTAAAAAGCTATTTTGTATAAGGGCCACCCGAAGTATGCACCCTAAATAAAATGTGTACGGCCTAAGTTGTGCCACTTAATATAAAACCACATGGCAAGATCCATGAGAATCGAATAAGCGGTCTTCGAGAAAATAATATTTTAAAAATGTTTTTGTATTAGGGCCAACCTAAATATGCTCCCTTAATTAAAGTCTTATAGCCTAATTATGCCTTCTAATATAAAAGACACGTGCTGTAAATTTCATGTGGTGTAAATTCGGTGTGAGTCGATTTACCGGACTTAGTGAAAATTCTATTTTAAAAATATTTTTGTTTATGGGCCACCCTAAATATGCACCCTTAATAAAAGTCTTATATTCCATGACACCCGCGTGATCAATACTAACATACTGTAAGATTTTTATCAAAATCGGCCGGATAGTTTCCGCGTCCATAAAAAACAGACAGATAGACGGACAGGCAAAAACTAAATTTTATAAAAACAACAAATTGCAGTTTAACTGTAAAAAGCAATGTACACTTTTTTCAAAAATTTATTAACATCGTACTCTCTCATCAAAATTAAAAAAAAAACTCAAAGAGAGTTGTTCTTTGAACTTCGAAGCCAAATACAAACGGTACAAATGAAAACAAAAATAACAACACTGAATTCAAGAAGCAGCATAAGCATAAGCAACGACAAATCGAACGACAATTATTGTGTGAGGTTTTGCAAAAAACTTAATCCTAAAAAATAACATTTTTAACTTTAAAAAATCTTAGAAATAAGTATACAATAACCTTTTTAGTGCAAATATGTTGTTTTAAAACATAAATTATTAAAATCGGTTCAGTATATTTTGCGGTTTGGCGTTACAAACCATTTCCATATTTTAAGATGTAAATTACATTGTAAAACAAAAAAAATTCTTATTTTCTTTTTTTTTTCAATGAAATAAATGAATTTATTTGTAGAACTATACAAATATTAAGAACTCTGTGCTTTGTTTTTAAATTGTTTTTTTTTAAGAAAAAATTTACCCTATTAACAGTGTCATAGTGTCGATATTTGGCACCCGGGGCGAATAGTTCAGTTGCCACCTCCTGCATACACCTTTTTTTTAATTTGAAGAAAAAATTTTTATTGACCAAAAAAAAAAGGTCCTCACTTTTAGCTCAACAAAAAACATAGCAAAATAAGATACATATATACTATGACCATTTTTTCGCCTTCAAGTTCTTGCGCCCGGGGTGACTGACCTCCTTAGGTACGCTACTACCTCTTAACAGTTCATACTTTTGTGCTTTTAGTTCCAAAATCTTTTTTTTTAATTTCCAGCATTTCAAGTTTTATTTTTCTTTTCCTATTAAATTCAAACCTTTCTTAAGCAAGTGACAGCTGTTTTTCCTTTAACTCAAAATTTTTCTTGTACATATATCTACTTTTGTATGTATATGTATGTACAGTAGGGTGATTCAAATTTTTTTTTTTTTTTGTTTTTTTTAAGGTGCTGTTGCTTAAAAAGAAAGTTTATGATATGAAGAAAAAGTTCACGAAATTTCAGCTCTGTAACTCAATTTTATAAGGTGGCGCCGGAGCCTGTTAGTTTTACATGTAAATTGTATTGAAAAATTATTTTTTACAAAAAAGGTATCTAAATGAATAGGTGATTAGTGTTGTTGAGCTGAAAAGGGTCGTTTTTCGACGTAATTTTCACCTTGAAATGGCTGTAACTTTGCAAGGAAACATCACAGATCACCACTTGAAAGCTCATTTTAAAAGGCAAGGATGGTACTAAATGATGCTTTTATTAAAAATAAGCTGATCAACTTTCTTTGAATCCCATACATGACCTCAAAAGTAGACAAAAAACATCATGTTTCAGGTAATTAACCTCAAATATTTCAGGATTCCGACATGATGGGTCAATTCTGAGGCCAGATTCGGATTCAGCGTAAAAAATTACGTCGAAAAACGACCCTTTTCAGCTCAACAACACTAATCACCTATTCATTTAGATACCTTTTTTGTAAAAAATAATTTTCCATATAATTTACATGTAAAACTAACAGGCTCCGGCGCCACCTTATAAAATTGAGTTACAGAGCTGAAATTTCGTGAACTTTTTCTTCATATCATAAACTTACTTTTTAAGCAACAGCACCTTAAAAAAAAACAAAAAAAAAAATTTTGAATCACCCTAATGTACAGTCGAACCCGCTTAACTGAAAAAACCGTTTAACTGAAACACCAAATTTTGCACGGAGCATTTTTTGACAATTTTCTTATAAATTACTCCGCATAACTGAAAACCCCGCTTAGCTGAAAAAAAGTTTTGACAAAAATTAAAGTTTTTCACTTAAACAACTCCGCATAACTGAAAATAAACTTTAAATGATCACGTCTACAAAAAAATGCTCACAGTATGATATTAACACAGTATGATATTAACTGTAGGCGGAGAGCCGGCTTTAGAAAAGTCGAGTGTATAAGATTACACCATGGGACTTATGCCAAATGATAGAGCTCGAAGAGCCTAAATAGAATATCTAGGGTTGCCTTGCCAAAAAATAAAATATTTTGATACAAATTCACAGGTCACTATTGTTGCATATATAAAATGTAGCTATGTACAACATTAATAGATGTTTTCGTGAAGTTGAACTTTTTGGACGGATTTCTCGGAAGAAGCACCTATTATTTGAGCGCAACTGTAAGACGAATAATGAGTTTTACTATCGGGTGACAGTCTATTCATCTTAATTTCGTCAGAAAACAACACTTTTCCGTTCTTTTGCATTCCAACGACGATACTTTTTGGCAAACTCAATATTCTTCTTAGGGTTGCCTTCAAATAATAGGTGCTTCTTTCGTGAAATCCGAAATCCAAAAAGTCCAACTTCACGGAAACATCTATTAATGTAGTATTTTTAAAGTATCAAAGTTCAACTTTTAAAAATATATCGATATGTACTACGGAATTTGTTGCGTATTTCAAATTGCATGTGTCTTTATATAAATCATAAACTACTGTCCCTAATTAGTTGCACGGAGCTGTACATACATAGCTACATATGCAACGAAAGTGACCTGTGAATTTGTATCAAAATATTTTATTTTTTTTATTTTTTTCATTCGAAGTGACCTGTGAAGTAGTTCGTAAGCATTTGTTATTTTTTTTTTTAATTATAAGCATGTTTTGTTTTGCTTTTTTTTTGTGATTGTCTTAATAAAGTATGAATATTGTTTTAAAACTGCAGCTATGTACATATTTGTATATTAGCATGTAAATATTAAATTTTCCAGTTGGATTGTTTGTCAGTTATCCAAGCTCCGTCTAAGTGAAATTTTGTTCAGTTATCCGAACTCCGCTTAAGAGAAATTTTTTTTCAGTTAACCAAAATCCGTATAAGTGAAAAAAAATTTGGCAAATTGCCGTTTCAGTTAAGCGGGTTCGACTGTACTCTGAAAATTGTCACAAATTTCCGTTAATTTTTCCAAAGAGTTTTCTTGATAGGAACACATCAGGAATTGGCAACGAGCATGAACGGTGAGTGGTTTTTATGAGACTACTATCTTATCGAGGTTTATTTGAACTACTTGCCTGACGTACCACATTTTCAGTCATACTAATGTCATCTCCCGCAAGTAAGGTACTATAGACACAAGTAGAGTCACCAACAGAATCGCTAGTACAAAAACTTTTTGTTCCTGAATTACCGTTTACGGCGCCCTTCAACGCTTAAATTAAGTTCCTCAGCCAATCTTTTCCAAAAATGATCAGCCTCGCAGCCAGACCCTTAACTGGGCCATTGGATAAATCCGTCTGCTCTTGCATGTAGCTTAGCATTATTTCATATTGACGTGGATTTGTGTTTGGTTGTTTTACCGTATGCGCCAAAACAGTTTTTGATTTAAAGAAAAAAAAGTTTTTTGTGAACTTTTATGTTTAAGAACTTAAGTTTTTGAGTACCAATTGCTCGAATTCTTAGAGATTCGCTTTTGAATCGAACTATAGAGTGACCCCCTGGTTCCAAGCCCCAGATACCACCTCACCGCCACAAAATGACATCAAGTTTTTGAAGCAATTGATTAAATATCGAAGCGAAAGTAAGACTATAGCAAACATTGCCATCAACAAGTTCAGAGGTCATTTGTGGTATATCAGTGAAGGATTGGTTGGGTTGGCCTTTTTCGAAGAAGCGATTTCAGTCAACGAAAAAAGGAAAATGCTCTCGAACCTGAAAATTGCTTATCGACACGGCTCATGTCACATAAATATCGATTTTCGGAAGATCGACAAAATTAAGTTAAATGTAAGCGCCTTTGTCACCTCACGCACATTGCGTTTTTTCCAAATGTTGAAATTGCTTATAGATTTTCTCGAAAAAGACCCCATTTGCTGGCCAAGTGACGAATTGTATAAGTATTCAAAGTATTCATGTGCGAAATTTCAACAAAAAGATAACGAAGGGCGAACTTAAAGTGGTCGCCGAAAACTGGAAAATTCGCCAAAATGGACATACATATATGAAATACTAGCATTTATTGAACAAAAATGAGTTAAAATTCTTTATTTTCTCAACACGAATTTGCTTGCGTTTTTTAATCGAAAGCAGGGACGTGAACCGGGTGAAAAATTTGGTCTGTTCGGATCATCGGCTCGAACCGTTTTTGCATTTTTGGATTGGTTCGTCAAAACTGTTTTTGTTTTCTTTGAACCGTGGTTTCGGTTCTGTTCAACGGTTCGGGGATGAAAAAAAACTATGCAAATTTGTGTTATTTTTATTCAGCAACAATCCAAAAGAATATAGAAATATAGATGAACATTATTTGTGTCGTACGTTATAAGTACCTACATACGTAGTATTTGATAAAAAATTTGATTTACAATAATCAGTTGAGATTGATGAGAAAAATATCTTCTAACGAGTCCTCGTCAATATTTCCCCGCAGGTCTCCGAGAATAAATTTTGGGGTGGAACATAGCCTCTCTACCGGGACCTGGGTTGCTGAAACATCATAAATAATTTGAGCTAATTCAGATAATACTTTGGCTGGGTCCAAAAGTTCAAAACATTAACATTATTTGAAAGCCGCTTTATATTATCAAACGATTTGATTTTATCTATTAATGATTTATTTTTGAACTCTGTCTCATGCTTCCCTATTTCTTTCAAAATTTCATCAATTTCCATATTTAATAAAAAAATAATAAAACAAGTGGGGAAAATTTGTTCATTGAAAATTGGTCAGAATGAACCCTCTAACCGTTATGAAAAGTGGTTCGGTTTTCGGTTCGGATCAATCATTTGTCGAAAATTTCGGTTCGGTTAATCTACATACCAAATTTCTTCAAAATTGGTGTAGTGGCACAGCCGTGATACCGTTTTTCCCCATTTGGAGCAATGCCACGACCGTTTTAAGGAATCAGAGTTTCTAATAATCTTTCTTAGGTTTCAATCTATCTTTAAGAAAAATTTCATAAAAATCGGTCCATCAGTTTAGCCGTCGAAACGTTTTTTCCGTTAGGTGCGTGGCACCGCCTACTATTGAAAAAAAATTTCCCCTCTGCATACATGTCCCTTCTTCTCTTCACAACCTTTCCAACAAAAAAAAAAATATGCGATTATGTTGTGCTATGGCTGTGAAAAAGTGGTTTAACCGTTTTGAACTGCCTATTTATTACACTTATGTTTTCGAACATGACCAACTTCAAACAGCCCCAAAAATTTAAAATTTTATATTTTTTGCAATCGTTTTTTTTTTAATTATGTACATGAAACTCTGTTCGTGCAAAAATTTTGACACACTTGCTGCTGTTATCAATTTCGAAATGAGAACAAATGATGTTTTTCTATTTTTTTTGTGACTTTGGAACATGATTAATTAAAATTTTACAGTTTTAGAGATTGGTTTGATGTTATTGCATTGTTTTTAGATAATTGACGTTGGAAGATAGATTTTTCGGAAAGACTATCATCGTGTATCACTTCTCTTACACACTTAAATATTTAAGGCAAAATACTATTCAATATTACAAAAAAAGAGAAACTGCATTTATGCAAGTTTGCAAGGTGGTTTGCTCAATGTGATAAATGAATTCTGGTGTAAATTGTTTAAATTAACAAAATTTGAATATTTTCCTTAGATAATATTAGATAGTAACGCTTTTATAATAACTTTTAATTTGTCTGTCTCGGTTGGCTTTTTGGCGGAAATGCCCATATATTAGTTGGTACAAATTGTGGGTAGCACAAATCGAGGGTAGCACAGTAGTACGCGTGGCTGCAGGGTAGTACAAAAGTACTATTGTAGTACAAACGACAGCACTGCTCGTGACTACTACAATTTCAATGAAAGCTTTTACAATTTGATGCTGAAAGATGTTTGACAATTATGAAATGTCTTAAAATTTGTTATCTTGATGTTGTGTTCATGGTTGCCGTTGAGCAAATTTTTTTTTGTGCCAAAAAATGAGCCAAAATGAAAAAAATGAGCAAAGTTTTTCTTCTAACAAAAGAGCAATATGCATGAAAAATAACAAAAATTTTCATTGGTCTTTAACAGTCTTATTATTTATTTATTAATAGCTTATAATTAATTAATTAATAAACTACATTAACAGTTTTATAATAACAAAAATAACACTTAGAGACAAAAAAAAAAGAGTTAAGTCTTTGCAATAGTAGTGATGACATTATAAAATAAGCCAAGTCCTACGTGAATTTTTTGGGCAGAAAAAGTAATGAATAACTTTTTCATTCAAGTTGTAATCAAAAAGTTATATTTGTCTAATATTACTTCATAAATTCAAGCGTATTATATTTTAGCAATGCAACATTTTGAACAAATGCTCCTCAATTGTTGTACGCTTTTTTTTAAAACATTTAAAATGTGGGTCATTTTGGTTAGCACATAATTCTTAAGAAAGCATTATGTGATTCAAAGTTTTATATTCTAATTTGTTTCGAAGTTTATTTCTTATTAAACTTAAATCAAATCAAAAAATTTTCGTTCAGCTGCGGCTGAGCTATGAGGAACGCTCATAAGTTTAAAAACAAAGTCAGTTAGTTCTATAAATGAAGCTTCTCCCAAACCAATTCTAACACGGCTTACTTTTTCCCAAAATGTCTGAATATCTCTGCAGTCTTCTAGTTTAAGATCAGAGAGTTTTGAAAACCTCCACTGTGTTACAATCTCATCAGGATCGCATCTAATCAAATGGTTCAATTCTGTCAAAAGTGGATTTATTGATATGTCTCTATCAGAAAATAGTTTACTTGGTGTTATAATTTGTAAATGTTTGATATATTTTTTGTTAAAATCAAATCTTGATTTGATTTGGCTTAATAATTCCAAATAAAAGTTGCAAATATTTAATTTAATTTTTCGCCATTGTTCATTAAAAAAATTATCAGACTTTAGAAATTTTTCGGCACTGGAACCTATAAACATTTCTTCGATTGGTAAAAACATATCATTATTATAAATGTCAATATGACTTAAACAGTCTGCACTTTCAATATAGCTAGGGTACATAAAGTTGCCCAGAATCAATTTGAAATTTATTTTATTTATTTATTAAATATACATATGTAGTTGTTGAAGGTTCTTTAATATTTTATTTTCCAAAATTTAATTTTATATAATATTTCATTTATAGTTTGTATATTTTTAGATTTTCTTTTTTGAATGAATAAATTTAATTTTTTTTTTACATATAAAACGAAATCTTTTTATTTTACAAATAAGAACTTAAACATTATTTGAAGTTGTTTTTGTATAAAGTATTTCTTGTGTGTTGTTGTTTTTATATGTTGGTATTAAGTTACCACATTATTCCCCCCCCCCCCCTAATGATTAAGTGTATTAGAAAGAAGATTGAAACGAACTTGCTTAACTGGTTTATGTGTGGAGGAGAGTGTTTGTGTTGTGTCAGTGTTCAAAACAGCTGGTTTAAGTTTATCTATATTAACTGTAATACTAGTGTTGTCTTTTAAAATTTTGAAAAATTTTGATGATCTCTCCAAAACTTCATAAGGCCCGTCGTACGGATTCTGTAACGAACGTCGAATAGAATCATTACGGATAAATACAAATTTACAACTCTTTAACGATTGAGGAACATATACATGACAATTGGTATTGTGATGTGAAATATTTGATTGACTATTCTTTATTTTCTCTTTAAGTTTTAACAAAGTATCTGACGGATTGAAAGATTGACTGTTACGAACTACTAGTTGATGAGGTAATCTAAGGGTTTGACCAAAAACCATTTCAGCAGGAGATGCCTTTATGTCTTCTTTAACAGTTGATCTAAGACCTAAAAGAACTAGTGGTAATTCTGTATACCAGTTCATCTGATTGTTACTTGCCATTAACGAGGTTTTTAACTGTCTGTGAAATCGTTCTATAATTCCATTGGCTTGAGGATGATAGGCAGAAGTCATTATGTGATGACTACCAATAGTCTTAATGAATTGCTTGAAAGTATGAGAAGTGAACTGAGGTCCACGATCTGAAGTAATTTCAAGTGGAACACCGAAACGTGAAACGAATTCTCTATTGAATGTATCAATAATCGTAGCAGTTTCTGTATTTTTAAGTGGATACACCTCAGGCCAACGTGTGTGTCTATCTATGGTAGTGAGCAGGTATTTATAATCATTTGATATGGGTAGTGGGCCGACTAGATCGATGTGTATATGCTCAAAGCGACCATGTGGAATGTTAATTTTGTTTGGTAGTGTTTTAGTGTGTCGATGTATTTTTGTCTTTTGGCAGTTAATGCATTCTTGGGACCATTTGTTAATTTGGCTATTCATATTGGGCCAGAAGTAACGTTGTGTAATCAGTCGTCTAGAAGCTCGTGTCCCAGGGTGTGAAATGTTATGTAGCTGTTCAAAAATCTTCTTACGTAAAGTTTGTGGAATGTATGGACGTGTGATATCTGTAGAGTGTTCGCACCAAATTTTAATGTTTAAAAATGGAATGTCAATCTGTTCGAATTTATATAAGTTTTTGTTAATGGTATTTTTAAGTTCTGGATCTATTTGTTGTTCTCTGTGTAATTGTTTAAGATCAATATCAGGTGATTTAAGCTCTTATATTTCGCATCTAGAAAGAGCATCAGCTACTGTGTTATCTGTTCCTTTTATGTGTACGATTGTGTTGTAAATTGCGCGATGTATTCAAGGTGTCGTGTTTGTCTAGGACTACGTTCTGTTTTGGAGTGCAATGCTGTAGTTAACGGTTTGTGATCAGTGTAGATTGTGAATGCATTTCCTTCTAAGTGATGTCTGAAATGTTTTATTGTAAGGTAAATAGCTAATAATTCTCGGTCAAATGTGCTGTATTTCCGTTCTGAAGGTCCAAGTTTTTTTGAAAAGAATGCTAGTGGTTGAAGTGTTTTATTGTATTCTTGTTGTAGAACTCCACCCATAGCTGTATTGGATGCATCTACGGCAATTGAAAGTTTTGCTTTACTATTAATGTGATTAATTAGTGTAAGCAAACACTAAACTCTCTTTAATTATCGTGAATGCATGTGAAGTGTTATCTGTCCATTCAAGTTTTTTGTGTTTTGTTTTAGAGGCATTGGTAACCATGTCGTAAATAGGGCCTAGCATGTGAGCTAATTTAGGTATGCATCTATGATAATAATTTGTCATTCCAATAAACTTTTGCATTTGTTTAACAGTGGTTGGTTGAGGATAGTTTTGTATGCATTGTACTTGCTCTTCCGAAGGTTGTATACCTTGTTGGGAAATATTATAACTGAGAAAAGTAATATTGTTGACTCCGAAAACACATTTGTTTGGTTTAATATTTAGTCCATAGCTACTTAGTCGTTGAAATACTTGTGTGAGGTGTTCAATGTGTTGTTCTTCTGTTTCACTTGCTATTAAAATGTCATCTAAGTAAACGAAAATAAAGTTCAGTCCATGTAGAACTTCATTTATGAACCTTTGGAATGTTTGTGCTGAATTCCTTAAACCGAAAGGCATTCGAGGGAACTCGAACATTCCAAAAGGTGTAGTGATTGCAGTCTTGTGTATGTCGGTTGGGGCCATTGGTATTTGATGGTAAGCTCGCACTAAATCAATTTTTGAGTAAATGTTTGTATTGTGTAAATTAATTGAGAGGTCGTGTATGTGTGGTAATGGATAGCGGTCCGGTACAGTAATTGCGTTTAGTCTTCTATAGTCACCACATGGTCTCCAGTCATTAGGTTCTGATTTTGGTACAAGATGTAATGCGGAAGCTGTTTGAGAATCAGAAGGTCTACATATTCCAACTTTAACTAGGAAGTCGAATTCATGTTTTGCAATCTTAGATTTTTGTAAATCCAAACGTCTAGGTCTTGTAAATGGTAATTGTCCTTCAGTGATAATGTGATGTACAGTTTGATGTTTGACAGGTGCAGTGTAATCGGGTTCTGATATTAATGATGGAAATCTTTTAAGTAATTGAGTGTATTTGTTGTCTAGTGTGAATAATTTTGGAAGAGTAGTTTCAGTAAATCCAGAAAATGCATTTACTGAAATGTTTGTAAGTGGATCAATGAGGCGTTTATGTTTGAGGTCGATCAGGAGTCCATATTTTGTCAAGAAATCTGCACCTATGATTGGTCTTGAAATGTCAGCTATGATAAATGAAAATGGTAGATCGCGCCTTAATTTTAAATTAAGTGTAAGTAATTTCTTTCCAAAAGTTTAAATATTTGTGCCATTGGCAGCTGTCAAAGTTATATCAGATTGTTGGTTATTATTTTTGAATTTAGAGGAAGGAAGTACTGATACTTCGGCTCCACTGTCGATAAGAAAATTAAGTTTATTAGTGGGATCATAAATAAAGAGACGACGTGTTAGTGTAATAGGTCCATTGTCAGTCGTCGCGATAATGGATTCATTTAGTTTAATGAGTTGTTGTCGTTTTGAACATATGAGCATGGTTGTTCACATCTTCGTGCATCTTTGCCAAATTTGTAATGATATCTGCACAACCAATTAGACGGACGTGGACGAAATGTGTGTCCAGAATTCGATCTACGTCTGGGTCTAGAATTCGATCTACGTCTGGGTCTAGAATTCGATCTACGTCTGGGTCTTGAAAACGATCGATTGTCACTTTCAGATTTGATAGCCTGAACTTCTAAAGAAAGCTTATTGAAACATTCAAACAGTTTTGTGGTAGTTTGCGTGAAAGCTTGCATCATATTTGCCATTTGCTCATTGGAACTAGGTCCATTTGTAACATGGGAACCTTTATATAGGGATGAAATTTCATTTTCAGTAATAACTTCCCATAACCTGTCAGCAAGTTTCAAAAGGTCCTCTACTTCTGTATGGCCTGATCCTGTTAAAGCAATATTAAGACTTTTAGGAAGTTTTCCTTTTGTTTTCGCTTAAGGAGTGACGCTCAATCAAAATTTTCTTTAATGCTTCATACAAATTAGCAGTTGGGGGTTTTTGTATGAAGTCAAGTACTGTCATGATTACTTCTTGTGGAAGAGCTGTAATCATATTTTGTTTTGTCCGTAGTAATGGCTTTGGACTGAAATTGATCTGTTGTGATCGCATCTGTTGAAGGTCAGCAGTAGTACTTATTAGTTTTTGTTGTTGTTGTTGCGTTAAAACAGTACTGCTTGAACTTGAATAAATTTCGGTTGCTATTGGTGCTGTGTTTGTTGTTTGCAGTTGTACAATTTGTGTATTACACACTGGGTAGGGTTGTATTTGAATTCGCTGTGTCTGTCCTCTGGTTCTCTTCCTGCAGCGACAGCAGCATTCGTGTGTATATGTGCATATCCATCAGATTGGGCCTTTTAGCTGGCCTCGTTTTTTATTTTTTTTTTTTTTGGAGTACATCTTCCAGCTATAGTTTTTCTTGAAGCTAAGGCTATCTTGAACTCATAATAAAGGTTGTTCAATTGAAATTCAGATAGCTATTTTTTTAATTTGCATTTAAAGTAAGAAATATATGAAACTTTTCGTGTTTTTTAAAAATTGTCAATTTATTGGGTTTTTACGCTGTAGTCTAAAGTCTGTTGAGTACATCTTTCAGCCATAGTTTTTTTTGAAGCTAAGGCTGTCTTGAACTCATATTAAAGGTTGTTCAATTAAAATTTAGATACCTATTTTTTTAATTTGCATTTAAAGTAAGAAATATGTGAAACTTTTCGTGTTTTTTAAAAATTGTCAATTTATTGGGTTCTTACGCTGTAGTCTAAAGACTGTACATCTTTCAGATATAGTTTTTTTTGAAGCTAAGACTGTCTTGAACTCATAATAAAGGTTGTTCAATTGAACTTCAGATAGATATTTTTTTTATTTAACTTTATATGTAACATTTCATGTTGTTTTTAACTAAAATCCAATTTTAACAATGTCTCCCTTAAAATTTTAATTGTTCCTCCTTGAATATTAATTAAAGATAATCTTAGCTTCAAGAAAAATCATGTTTGAAGAGTCTCCTCAAAAAAAAAAAACGGCGGGTTGCACTCCGGGAGTGCCGACAGAAGTGAAAACAAATCGTTTAATGGCAAGTTAGTGCGTTAATTGGTATGTGTGCGTTTTCTTTTTATATGGCAATGCAATGGAAGACAAAAACGGAATATGTATTTAAATTTTACTCTCGCTCTCATTCTCAATTTGTCAACGCAACAACGCGGACATTGAAAGAAACAAACATGTAAGCATAACAATCGTTGAATGAGAATTAAATGTGTCAGTTAGTGTGTATGCTTTGCTTTTTGTCTTCCACTTGGAATATTTTTTATTTAAAAGAAACAATAGAACATTAAAATTTTACCATTGCATTCATGACGGGGAATCCCGATGACGGTCGGTGTCACGAGTTTATACTTTTTTACTCAGCCGCACAACGTGCCATAAGAAGTTTTCACTTCAAAAATTGCTGGAAGAAGTATATTCGGCTCAGTAGCCTCAACTGTGAATAATTAAATTTGATCTAAGTATTCCTTATGTTTGAGAACAAAAATTTATTCTGATTGCATTAACCGACATTACTGACAGTATTTACATTACTGTCAGTGTACCACTCACACGGTCAGTATTGTTTATTGTCAGTAATCAGTTTTTTTGACATTCGACTGGTGAAGGTGCGAACTATGCTCCGGCTACGTGACCGACAGCCGAAAATGGCATGCCACTTTTTGGCGCAGATCCGGCTGAAAGTTGGTCAGAGGGTGCAAGTAGGCACGGGACAGCAAAATCCTGGGAGGGGGCGTGGCATGCCCCATTTTGTGGCAGATAGACGATGAGGCAGCGAAACTTGAAAGAAACTTGAAAAAGTTCCTCATTCAGTGGCATGGAACATTGCGTCCAAGGGTATGGTCGTCCGATGCCTAGCTGGAGGCGTGGTGCAAGTTTGGATGGAATCTGCCCCAAAAAGTGGCATGCCATTTTCGGCTGTCGGTCACGTAGCCGGAGCATAGTTCGCACCTTCACCAGTCGAATGTCAAAAAAACTGATTACTGACAATAAACAATACTGACCGTGTGAGTGGTACACTGACAGTAATGTAAATACTGTCAGTAATTATACTGTCAGTAATATTGATCGTGTGAGAGCCGCTTTAAAAGTATGCAACACTTTCCGACGAATTTCAAAAATAGCACCTAAAATTAGGACACATTATCTGAAATTTTTAAAATCGTTACCTACTTTTAGGCGTTCTTTTTGAAATTTGTCAGAAAGTGTTGCCTACTTTTAGGGGCAAATTATTAAAGCACCTAAAAGTAGGCAACGTTTTATAAATTTTTTGAAATCGAGTTCATTTTCCAAGTCTTCAAAATTTTAAAATCGAGTTCGTTTCCCAAGTCTTCAAAATTCCAAAATCAAGTTCGTTTCCCAAGTCTTCCAAATTTGAAATCGAGTTCGTTTCCCAAGTCTTCAAATTTCTGAAATCGAATTCGTTTCCAAAGTCTTCGAAATTCTAAAATCGAGTTCGTTTCCCAAGTTTCAAAATTCCAAAATCAAGTTCGTTTCCCAAGTCTTCCAAATTTGAAATCGAGTTCGTTTCCCAAGTCTTCAAATTTCTGAAATCGAGTTCGTTTCAAAAGTCTTCAAAATTCCAATATCGAGTTCGTTTCCCAAGTCTTCAAAATTCCAAAATCGAGTTCGTTTCCCAAGTCTTCCCGATGAATGTCGGTGTCGCGAAATTATACTTTTTTCCTCAGCCGCACAACGTGCCATAAGAAGTTTTCACTTCAAAAAAAAAAAATAAATAAATAAAATCGAAGCCATGGTCGAGGTAAGATGACAATTTCGATTTTATTTTTTATTTTTTTTTTTGGAGCAGACTCTTCAAACATGGTTTTTCTCGAAGCTTAAACCATATTTAATTAATATTCAAGGAGGAACAAATAAAATTCAAAGTTAGACATAGTTAAAATTGGATTTTAGTTAAAAACAACATGAAATGTTACATATAAAGTTAAATAAAAAAAATAGCTATCTGAATTTCAATTGAACAACCTTTATTATGAGTTCAAGATAGTCTTAGCTTCAAAAAAAAACTATATCTGAAAGATGTACTCAACAGTCTTTAGACTACAGCGTAAAAACCCAATAAATTGACAATTTTTAAAAAACACGAAAAGTTTCACATATTTCTTACTTTAAATGCAAATTAAAAAAATAGGTATCTAAATTTTAATTGAACAACCTTTAATATGAGTTCAAGACAGCCTTAGCTTCAAAAAAAAAACTATGGCTGAAAGATGTACTCAACAGACTTTAGACTACAGCGTAAAAATCCAATAAATTGACAATTTTTAAAAAACACGAAAAGTTTCATATATTTCTTACTTTAAATGCAAATTAAAAAAATAGCTATCTGAATTTCAATTGAACAACCTTTATTATGAGTTCAAGATAGCCTTAGCTTCAAGAAAAACTATGGCTGGAAGATGTACTCCAAAAAAAAAAAAAAAAAAAAAACGAGGCCAGCTAAAAGGCCCAATCTGATGGATTTGCTGATATGTGCTTTTTTTAATTCTTTTTTTTTATTTCGGCCTTATTCGTTGTTTTGATGAGACCCTGGTGGGATCGCCAATGTAGTTGTTGAAGGTTCTTTAATATTTTATTTTCCAAAATTTAATTTTATATAATATTTCATTTATAGTTTGTATATTTTTAGATTTTCTTTTTCGAATGAATAAATTTAATTTTTTTTTACATATAAAACGAAATCTTTTTATTTTACAAATAAGAACTTAAACATTATTTGAAGTTGTTTTTGTATAAAGTATTTCTTGTGTGTTGTTGTTTTTATATGTTGGTACAGTACACTCCGCATATAAGAAACCCGCATATAAGAAATTATCGCTTATAATAGACAAGTCCAAAAGCACCGTGTACATTTTTGATATTTTCATCCAAAATAGACCGCTTATAAGAGAACCGCATATAAGAAAAAACCGGACAAAAGAAACATTTTCCAATCACCTAAAGTTGTACGACCATATAAAAAAAACCTCTTATAAGAAATTATTTTAAAAATGTTTTGCTGGCAATGACTTAATGATTTTCTTTCGTAAGTATGACAAATTTTATGTGGCAACTCTAACATTGGCGGAACAGCTGTTTTGGGTTTATTCGTGCGCGCAAGTTAAAATGGAAAAAGCTAAGAGGAATACAGTTTCAATAAAAACAAAATTGCAAATACTGGCGCAAGTTAAAAACGGTGCAACTCGAGATGAAGTTGCAAATAAATTTAATATTGCAAAAAGCACTCTATCTAAAATTATAATAAACTCAGAGGAACTTCATAGTAAGAGTTTCACTTGCAAAAATCTGGATATGAAAAGAGCCAAAAAATCGAAATACGACATGTTAAATAAGTCAATGACAAAGTGGTTTGAGCAAATGGTGGAACAAAACGCTCGAGTAACAGGGCCAATAATTTTTGAAAAAGCGCAGCAATTTGCAGTAAAACTGGATATGGCTGATTTTAAACCGAGTCCAGGCTGGCTTCAAAGATGGAAGAAACACGAAAATATAAAATTTAAAAAACATCACGGTGAAGCTGGTTCTGCGGACAACCAATCTGCATCAAGTTTTAAGGAAAATGTGCTCCCACTTTTATTAGAAAGGTATGCTTTAGTAGATATTTATAACGCCGACGAGACTGGCCTCCTTTATAAAGCTCTTCCGAACGGATCTTACGTCCCAGGAAACCAAGTGGTAACCGGATTTAAGACACAAAAGGATAGGATCACATTGCTTTTTATAAGTAACGCGACTGGCTCAGATAAATACGTGTATTCTATTGGAAAATACAAGCAGCCAAGATGTTTTCGTGGAAAAGTTGTTCCTATCCCTTACAAATTTAATCAAAAAAACGATAAGCTCATTAAAAAAAATAAAAAGATTTTACTTTTAATTGATAACGCTTCGTGCCATAAACTGGACTTCATGCCAGAAAACATTGAAATTGTATTTTTGCCTCCGTGCACCACAAGTCTTATTCAACCATTGGACCAGGGTATGTTAAATTCGCAAATGTAAATTATATTTTACTGAATTTTTTTCTTATTTACAGGTATTATCCATTCCTTCAAATCGCACTATAGAAAGTGTCTAGTTCGGGAACAAATATTAGCGGCAGAAGGAGGTTATATGGATAAATTTTTGAAAAGCATAACGATTTTGAGAGTATTGCATATTGTCAAACGTTCTTGGTGGTATGTAACTCCACAAACAATTCAAAATTGCTTCAAAAAAGCCGGTATTTTCAATGACACCGATTTAATGGATGCAAGTCATGTTATGGTCTCAGATGATGTTTTTTGTGAAGCTGATGGAGACGAAGCTTTTTATCAAAATTTAGCTGATTTGGAGAAAGAGAACTGTTTTGGTACTATTAGCGAAAATGAAATTGTAAGTGAAGTACAAAACGAGATTGAGGACATTGTAGAAGATTGTACGGATAGCGCAATAGTACATCCAAGCCGAGTGGAAGCTCTTCAAGCGTTGTTTGTACTGAAACAGTATTTGCCACATGATGACAGTGTAATAAATATTGAAAAAATTCTCTTTCATCAACGTGACAAATCACTTGTTCAAAAACAAATAATTGATTTTTTCTTAAAATAACTTTATTTTAATTGTAACCAATAAGTATAAGTATGTGCTTTTATAAATATTATACATCTAGTCATATACATACATGAAAGCTTAAGTTCCTTTATAAATGTATTATTTTTAGTTTGAGTTAACCTTTGTTTTGTACTAAAGTTAATGAAAAATAAATGAAATGATTTTTTTTTTCTAAAATATGGCAGCATAATTTTTACCTAAAAAATCGTTTATAAGAGCAGAAATTTCTTATACACAGAGTACGCTTATAAGAATTAAGTTTCTTATATAAGATACCCGCGTATAAGAAAAACCGCATATAATGAACAATTTGTCGGCATTTTAAAAGTTTCTTATATGCGGAGTGTACTGTATTAAGTTACCACACATATGTTAAAAACAACATATATATTTTAAACTCATAATTCGCCATCTATAAGCAAGTTTCTGTGATTTTATGCCATTAACTTCTATGCAACAATCTAAGAAATACAATTGAAAAGGCTCCCATTGCTCTACAATTCGTGAAACAACTGCTTCTGATGCAAGCCATCGAGTAAGCGACAATCCAAAATTTTATGAGGCTTTACATTACAGTAATCCTGAAATTCACTAAATTCGTTAATTCCTTTAGGACTGCGTCAGAAAAGTGTATAAATATTTCGACATAGATCCTCAATTTTAAAGGGAGTTTTTTACAGGCATAGGACATAACTCAATTAGCTGCAAAAAACGGTTTTTAATCATATGCAATGTTACGTCATAATACCTGACCACTAAGACCAACGCCTCTCTGCAGGAAAATCTGTCGTTTCATTTACTAATAAAGAAAACATTCTTTCTTGTAACACACTCAGACTCGTATTTTTTGCTTTGTTGCCTGGTACTTTCGCTAGTTGCGTTGACTTTGCCCTATAACATTTTAAACTTTTAGCAATTTTACTATCTGGACAGCAAACATGCAACAAATCAGGCAAAAAGTCAAGAAGACGAAATGGGAGATTGTGCATAATACAAAACAAGAGTTAGTTCCGCTTGACGCACATTGCCTCTCCAACGCAATACTGTCGTTGTTTATGAAATCATCCAGTTTCAGTTGATTCTTTTTTTCATTTTGCTAATAGAACAATGAGTTTTGTT
Organism: Tricholauxania praeusta; assembly: GCA_949775025.1. Taxonomy (NCBI): domain Eukaryota; kingdom Metazoa; phylum Arthropoda; class Insecta; order Diptera; family Lauxaniidae; genus Tricholauxania; species Tricholauxania praeusta. The sequence goes on from OX459031.1 coordinate 89,928,304, forward strand.
GCTTGCATGACGATTTATGAAAAACAAATGTTTCCTATTATTTTTTCGCAAACCAAGCAGTAAGCCGTGCCATTTTTATGCCAACCAAATTTGTTCTTCCATTCTGGGCGAAACTTTATCTTTTCTTTAGACCCAGCATTACTAAAGTAAAATTTTGTACATTATTTTTAACCGCCTGACGCCTATCAATTTACACATCCATATGTACCTAGTGCTTGCTTCCACTTTTTCTTTATCGCTTTCCGAATTTTCGTTATTTGATACATAATTCCTTTTGTATTTTTGCTCTGCGAAAAAAAACCTTAAATTCAATTTCCAATAGCTTAGAATGTTTACCTTTTTTATCTACGCTATTCTTGTTTTAATATTTACCTTTCCATTTTAAATATGTGCAAGATTTAAATTAATTATTTTTTTTAACTACCAGAAAAAAAAGTGAAAGAGATCTGCATGTAAGAGCATAAATTGTTGCGTTGACGTTCCTTTGTGACGACTGTTTAATACTAACGCAATTAACAAGCGTTCGTTATTCAATTGTCTTTTTTCCTTTGTTCTTCTTCACTTAACGAAAAAAATAGAGTCTCGAATGAGTCAGTGTTTAATTGACATTAAGCGATAGAAGTGTCGCTCTTAATAGTGTTGCCGATTTGCATACTTGTTGCTGAGCTATGTAAAAAATGTGCCAAAATGGAAAGAAGGGATCCAATGTGCCAAATGAAAAAAAAAGTGGCCAGCTTAGACACATTTGGCACAAATTCGGCAACCATGGTTGTGTTTGGAAATTTAGCAATAATTGAGTGCAAATCCAAAGTATTCATCGAATAACGAGACATAGGTGTGCCAGCGGTAGTTAACAACACTTTTTCAGCTTAGAAATGTTTTAACTTTATAAAAAAAATTAAGAAAATGTAAATACAGTGGCTCCAACGAATAATCGGACAAAGCTTTCTATTTTTAAAAATTATATGAAAAATTACGAACTAATTGGAACTTCAAAAAAATTGGAATGCCATTCAATTCATCCTTAATCCTCCATTCATACAACAACAAACAAATTTAAAAAAATCTAACCATGAATTTTTTAAAAATTATAAAGTTTGAATAACTCAGTTTTACTTGCTCAATGAATAATCGGACAACATAACAAGTAGTGAAAAAATTGTCGATATTTTTTTCTATAAAGGATTATTAAGGGTATTTTGTTTTACGTTGCGTTACTTTGCACCTATTAGTTACATTTAGTGTTAGAAATTGTATTAATTTCAACGCGTATTACCAGCAATGGCTCCAAAAGGAAAGCATGCATGCCAGCTTATTGTAAAATCACATAAAGAAGGAAAACTGTCCACGAAATTGGTGAATTAGTCGGAAAAAGTCATTCGACTGCCCACGGAATCATAAAAAGGTACCGTCAACACTTCAGATTGACTTGCAAGTCCAAAGATGGGCAAGGAAAAAAGTTTAATAGAAGATTAGAACGAAACATTTTAAGCGAAATTAAAAAATATCCGCTCAAAACTGCAAAAAAAATCAATTATCTGTGGATAGTAGGCTTGGAAAGGATGTATGCTTGAACACTCTATGTAATGTGTTACATAGGAACGATTTTCATGGTAGAGTTGCAAGAAAAAAGCCATTTATGAGCCCAATTAACACAATCAATATGGTGAAATTTACAAAAGAATACCTTCTCAAAACTGATGAATATTGGAAAACCGTAAGAACTCATTTAATATGTTTAGAATGTTGTCATTTATAAGCACGCCGTTTATAAGCATTTCTCAGTAAGGAAACAAATCTGCTTTGTTGAAACATGAAAGACAATTGAATCGTTTAAGAAATCTATTCTCTATCTCAATATATTTATTTTTACCACTTTTTGCCTTTAAAAATATTTTTGTAAGGTTCTAAATAGTTGGCATTACGATTCTATATCAGCATATCTGGCGCAGATAACCGAATATTTATATATGCACTTTTCATGTATATAACCGAGTTTCTCTAAATGCATTTCACGCTTATACGCACCAAAAATCAAGCATTTTCAGAAATGCTTATAAGCGGGGATTACTGTATTTTAATGGATCCAAATACTATACATAGCAGTATTTGCGACATAGCTCAAATTTAGAAATGTGTATCAGTCAAATTTAAATTTTAAAACTTTTCGGCAAAGAATTTATTTTATTGTATGTCGAAAATACAGCTTTTTGACCTTTTCAAAAATTATTATTCATCTGTATGTGTGTGTGGGGTCCGTTGAATGTATCAAAATATTTTATTTAAACGATTTATTTTTTACAGAAAATTACGATTTTACTTTTTAAAATTTGATATCTTAATTAAGTTTATTTTTTCATTATTTTTTTGATACAAAAATAAAATTTATATTAATTGAATACAAAATTTGTATTTAAAGAATAAGGTGTATTTTTGTCAAGTGTAAGTATTGGATGTGTGATGTCTGGGTCCCTACACTACTCCTTCTTCTAAAAAAAAGTGTGTGTTGTTGTGTTTGACTTTATGACACGCTATGGCGGTTTACTCATAATTAAGTCATTAATACTTTGACTATATTATTACAGTTAACCAGATCCAGGATCGTGGTTTTATCCTACTGTAATTATAATCAAAGTATTGTGTTTATGTATATGTGTGTATGGAGTAATGTAGAGAATAGTGTTAGATTAATTTTTTTGGTGTTGCATATTGTTCCATATAAAATAGTGTAGACTGGGAGGATTTAACGGTTGACGATAATCTGTTAAATTACCAATTGAATTTGCCGCACCCAGTGTGGAAAGATTATGTGTAGGATGTTGTGGCGATCCAGCTGGCGACGTTGTAGGTGTTATTGTTGCAGATGTTGGTGAATGTTGTTGCTGATGATACAGAAGTTGCTGCTGCTGCTGGTGTTGTATACCAGCGATGGTTGCTACACTAGATGATTGTGTTGGTTGTTGTTGTAGTGAATAATTCGCCTGTGTGGTGAACATGTGCAGCGTTGAATTTGTTGACGATACCAAATTGACAACAATATTACTGGGAGTTGAAGTTGTTGCTATAGAAGCAGCTGGAACTGTTTGCAAACGTATATGTGTTGGATTTGAGGAATTAGTTTCAATAGTTTGTGTCATCGGACCTGAAGTGGCAGTTCTAACGCGCAGAAATTGAAATCGGTTTTTCGGTTTTTAAGATAAAGGCAGGCGTTTGTCCCGGGGTTAGTGTGCTTAGGGTTATTGCTGGGCTTTGAAGTCGCGTACCAACCATATGTGGGCCAATCCCTACGAGTCCTAACGTGTTGTATTGATGCCATAAGTATTGGAAGCGTTCTCCTGGCAGGTTCGCCAATGTGGTGTCCGAGAATTGAATCAAAACTAATTTAAATTTAAGTTTTTATCTTTAATTATAAGAGAGCTGTTTCTTTTTTGAATTTTGAGATCTAAATTAAATTTATTTTTTAATTTTTTTTGATACAAAAATAAAATTTATATTAATTGAATACAACATTTGTATTTAAAGAATAAGGTGTATTTTTGACAAGTGTAAGTGTTGGATGTGTTATGTCTGGGTCCCTACACATGTATACATATGTGTGCATCGTCAAATGAATTCTTATTTCGCTTTTAGACAATCTTCAATTGCTAATTTTTTCCAATGTTTCTCCATTTAAGTGCATACATACATATGTAGACAAAATAGTTATGTTTGATATGTGTACATATGCATGTAGTTTATATGGGATAAATAAAACTCACTTGACGTAGTTTAAATGTTTTCTATACTGTCAGTACCCTACCTTTATTTTACCAATTCAAACCGCTTCCTATCGTATCTTGCATTTTCTTTTAAGTGGCTTTCAATATCCTTCAATGTGTCCTTCACATCATTATAGAGATTTTCTTGTATTTGAGTTTGCTTTTCTAACAGTTGATGTTTAGTATTTCTTGGTCTCGATAACATCGGTGCCATGTTGACACGTTGATTGGTTGTTGAATCCATTGGAAGAGTCGCACAATCAAGCACATTGGAAACATATATTGAAAGAGGGCTAACTCCCAATGCCACTCCTTTTGGATTTATGGCCTTTTCTATATTTAAAAGATTGGCCACGGACTCTTCCAATCCTGACAGCTTGTGCTGCTTCCATCTGCCTCCTCCAGTGGCTGCGTTTTCACTTTTGTAGTGAATCAACTTTTTTTTACTTTGAATTTCAGGTCCCTTCAAACCTAAAACGAAAAGTCAGTAATCAATTGATACAACCAAATTACAAGCATACCTTTTGCCAGCCTAATTCGTCTCTACTTGGAGGTCCCAGACTATTTAACTTTTCCGTCACATTCTTTCATGGCGTCAATTTTTGTCAGGTCTCTGGTGAAACCCTTCGCCAAGTTAACCTTTTACTCCTTTAATGTAACAAGTTTTTCAAATTGGGTTTGGTTTGTTACTTTCATTATAAAAACTTAGCTTAACACGCACTTTTGTAACTTTTAAATTAAATTTTAAATTGTTGTCGTCTATAAATTTTTTATACGATGATTCGAAATTTGTATTAAATTGTCGTTATTTGTAATATATTGTCGTTTTTGCGACAGTCGATTTTATAAACGACTCGCATGATACCAATTTTGTCGTATCGTTTTATTTTCTGTCGCATACGACTACGATAATAAAGGTGATTATTTTTTGTTTCGTTTGCTTTACATTTTGAATCTTCTTTAGTGCATATTTAAGATATTTATTTAAATAAGACAAAAAAGAGAATTAGAATAAAAGATAGATCTTAAGACAACTTTTTATACATCTAGATCAGTGAAGGGCACATAGTGGCTCTATTTGCTCACATTGCTCTAACCGTTATTCGACGCATAAGCAAACGAAAAAAAATTCGCAGAATTTCAACGCTATCGAGGCACAAAATTCGCAGAATTTCAACGCTATCGAGGCACAGCGTTGACTTGAATTCAAATGAAAACAAAAACAAAACACAAAGGCATAAACGACGGCACCGCATTGTGTCTTGACGAATGTAGCAATTGTTTTTGTTTGTAGTGTAATTTGGTTTTTTTTCTGCTAATGGCAATTTTGGAAATGAAAGCAAAAAAAACTTTAAAATTTTGTTTGTTGTCGCTTGATGTTGTTGTTTTGCTCTTTTGTTAGATTTTTGTGCCCACCGCTGATCTAGATGGATAAGATTCTTCATCTTTAAGCAATCCCAAAAGTTTGAAAGAAGGTGTGTCCTGTGTGTAGAGTACTCTACACTCGAAAATTCTGCGAGTGTCGTATTTTCCACTCGAACTTTATAAAATATTTCTGTATGCCACTTATTTCGTTTCAGAAAAGATAATTTATGAAGTTTTCTAGATACTGTCATCGGATTTGGATGTAGATTGCGAAACAGCAGCGAGATTTTCTGGTTTTTTCAACAAATCAGATTCGTTTGAATTCATATTTCTTCCAAACTCGATAATATAAATCTTTGACCGCATAGAAATTTTAAATTCAGATTTTTGATTCTGTTTCACGAATCCTTAGCAAGCGTATCCAACGCGGCCCGCCACGGCTAACTCACGGTTTCTAGAGTGGTTCTCAACCCGAAGTGCTACATCGAAGGATGAACAATAAATATTTCAAAAAAACTCAAACTTGAAGTTCTTATCGAACAAAAAAAAAAAAAACTCTAACCACACAATCAAACCATCAGCAGAACTCTATGAACTGCACAACAAACAGAATTTAGCTTCCCGCGCTCCCACCCTTCCTGTGTCGTCGTCGCATGATTTTATGACGATACCCATCAAAAAAAAAAAACTTCACAGTCGTTACTAAACCCTCCCTAACCACCCATCGTAGGTAATTGTAATTTGCCCCTTAGTAAGACTTTTACCACATAATTTCCTTTTTTTTCTAATTTGATCAAACCATGTTTTATTTATAAATTTTAATCAGTTTCCAAAGTGGTCCCTGGGGGTCCCTGGGTGACTCGACAGGAGTCTACGTTGGCGTGACAAAAAATGGGGGTTCACAATTCGTAAGCGGAGGTCCACGAAAATTTATCTGCTTTAGGACTGGGACTGGCTGGGCAAAACAAAGTATATGCTGTCCACAAACAGGGAGACGCGTCGTATTGGATCCTTTGTTACTGCGAACAACTATACTTTCGAAGTTGTCAAGGAATTCACCTATCTTGGCACCGCCGTGAACACTCAAAACGATGTCAGCCTGGAGATAAAGCGAAGACTAACTCTTGCTAATAGGTGTTACTATGGTCTCAGTAAGCAATTGAGTAGTAGAGACCTCTCTCGCCCGACAAAACTGACACTCTACAAGACGCTCATATTACCCGTGCTACTTTACGGCGCAGAAGCATGGGTTGTGTCGCAGACTGATGCAGCCACGCTTGGGGTGTTTGAGAGAAAAATTCTTCGCAAAAACTTCGGTCCTGTTCACGTCGGCGACGATTACAGTATTCGAATGAACCACGAACTGTACGAGCTCTACGCTGACATTGACATAGTCAAGCGCATCACTATCCAACGTCTGCGATGGCTTGGACATGTTGTGCGTATGGACGAAGAAGCTCCGGCGAAAAAGGTGTTTGATGCGGAAGGCGCTGGGCGACGACGAAGAGGAAGACCATGCCTGCGATGGAAAGACCAAGCCGAGGAAACCCTATCCACGCTTGGTGTGAATGATTGGAGAAGGCGCGCGCAAAGCAGAGGCGCCTGTAGAGAGCTTTTGAGGTCGGCCGTAACCCGGTAACGGGATGTTATGGCCACCCAAGTAAGTAAGGACTGGGAAAACATCCGTAACTATCGATAGTTGGCGATATTGGTAACTATAGATAGTTTTTTGTTGTTATTGATAGCGTCGGAAACGAAAATTATTTTTTTTAGCGCGGCAATACTAACAAAGAATTTTCTTTGTGTGAAACGGTTTAAATAATAAAATAAAGCAGCAGACCCTTCAGCAGTTAAAATTAACTCAGGATCTATTGATGAAGAAGAAATCTCGTCACTTAATGCACTGACTATCTATAACAGTAGTGATAGTGATTTGGAACCACTTCACAAACGGTTGCGAGTATTGTCAGAAAGCGAAGATAATGACCAAATACATATGAATAGTTTTCTTTCTTCTTAATATGTTAAGTAAAGTGAAATAATTATGTAATGCTAACCACTACGTTAATTTTTTTCTATTTAATCTATATTAAAATGAAGTGGAATTAAATATATAATTTAAGATATTTTAGAATTATTGCGTTATTACGCTTCTGTAGTTTTTTGTTGCTTTTAAGCAACTTTTAATTATCTAGTGACCGAATTAGTCTAGAAAGTTAAAAACTTTCGAAATGCCTTACATAGACTTGATAAGCCTGGAAATTAAGAGAAAACTTGTTTCTGGCAGCTGGCCTTGGAGCGGGCGCGAAAGGGTTAATGAATTCTTATGAAAAGTATGTATTTACGGACAAAAGCAATAAAAATCCATCAACAACAAAAACTATTATTAAAAAATTATTAATATGCCAAAATTTAGAACGAACTATAACCCATTTTAAAGGAAATAAATTAAGCTTTCTAAATACTCTTAAAATGTTATAGGTTATCTACACATTTGGAAAATATAACGGTTTTTAAAAAAAATTGGTTAAAATTTCAGAAAAATCAATTCACAAATTCGCTTCATATTATTGTAGGCAATTAATTATCTTTCTTATGAAACCCATAGTCTTGATATCAAATCAGGGGTTCCCAACTTATACTGATTCTTACAAATGGTATATTCACAACTTCCGATGGCTATATCTCCGAAACTAGATCCGTACGACACTTTTTGATTATATATTTATTCTTATAATTAAAAAGCACATAAGAAACGTTTGGTTCAATAAAAATTGGCAAATGGGAGCTAAAAAACTTAAGCCATATTTTTTGTTAAGGGTACATAGTTTTGCAAAACTGAAATACAAACATATAATCATAATTTGTGTGCATTGTGGGTGGGAAAGTTACCGATGTTTATCGATAGTTACATATAGTTTTTTGGAAACTATCGTTAACTATCAATAGTTTGTCTTACCGATTTTTCACAGCCCTAATCTGCTTTCGATAGTGAAGAAATAAAATGTTGGGTTGACTTCATCTATCAATGTAGGCAAATAATATTTTAAGAAGCTTTAAGAAACTTGTAAAAACTTCAATATTCCATATTCAGTACAACGTGTCGGAACTCAGCTGCAACGCAAATTTCCATATTTAGATCTAATCCTTACATTTTTTGTTGAGTTTTGGGAATATAGTAGAAATTTAGCTGAAGGGGGTCCACCAGAACCAGCTAAATTTTGAAAGTGGTCTATGAGAAAAAAAAGTTTGGGAAACTCTGATTTAAATGATACAATAAAAATTTGTTTTTGTCCTTGCAGATCAAACAGCAGAATGTTGCAGAAGGCAATAAAATGACAAAATTTATAGTTATGTGTATGGATATAAATACGAAAATATTAAATTATACAAAATCACAATAATTGAAAATCCTAAATTTTAACATCTTTGACAAAAAACTAAGATTTGAAATGTTTGACAAGCCTAACATTAAAGACAAAAAAAAATCCTGTGAAACAAAAATATATGCACATGCAATAAAATAAATAATATGTGTAATGAGATATATATAAAAATGTAATAATATATAAATTAAAGATTAAGTACAGTAAATATGCATTAGAGTGACCAAAAAAAAATCGAGTTTTCGATTTTGATGTTGCTAATACGAAAAGTAGTTAGTGTTATGTAAAAAAGTAAGGCATTTTAAATTTTATTAAAAAATATTGATATTTAGAGGTCGCTAATGTCCGATTTATAAATTAATTTTATTCAATTTATTTGCGTGTGATGATAACTCTTCTCAAAAAATTATTCCGCATGAGATACGGCCCGTTGGTATCGATTCCTATAGTTTCGGGTCTGCTGAGCACGATGGTGATAGTTGTTTTGTTATACAGTGGCTGAGTATCTTGGTAGCATCAAAAAACTTAAAGAAAACAGCGAAAAAAAAGCGCCAATTTGGGTTCAAGTGAAGTAAACTTGTAGAACAAATTTTTTTTTTGGTCTAATGCTCTTCAGCATTGTAGTCCGAAAACAGACGAAGAAATATTGACCAGTCCCGATGTTCCAGTATTTTTAATCAGAAGACCAGAGTGATAGAAAAATTAAAAACCATCGCAAAAAGGCCAAAAATCAAGCTCAACTCAAGTTTAAATGAGATATATTCGGGTAATTCATTTTCTAAAGATGGTTTTCCGAAGTATTTTTTTGCGATAGATCCGAATATGGCCTCAAAATCGACCCATCATGTTAGAATTCTGAAATATTTGAGGATAAGTACCTAAAAATTAGGTTTTTCGTTTACTTTTGAGGACATCTATGGGATTCAAAACAATTTGTTCAGCTTAATTTTAATAAAATCATCCGTTCTTCCCCTTTAAAATAAGCTTTTAAATGGTTATCTGCGATGTTTCCTCGCAAAGTTACAGACATTTGAAAGTGATATGAATTTGATCATGGTTTTGATGAAGACATGTTAGTGAATGACAAAATTATGTTCCTCGAGTTGACGAAAAAAAAAAATTTTAAGTTATTTACGCGACAATATGGAAGAGTGCTCTGGATTCGTGCTCGAATATGTACGCTTTATTCGACTGCCCATGACAATTCCGGGGTTATCGTGCACAAATGAACTTAGTTTTTCTGTAAGTACTTCGGCGAATGAAAATTTTTTTACGATCAACTAGATATAAAACAGTTCTGTGGTAAAAAGGAAAAAACACTTAAGTCTGAATTTGTCGTTTTGCAGGAGATCAATTTTTAGCTTTAAAATTAGTCTTAAAAAATTTATTTATCCAAAACTGATAAAAATGTACCTCTAGAATTATTTATTTTGTAAAATAAAAACATCATGCTGGAATCCTGGAATTCTTTACAAAAGTCTTTGTTGCATCATTCAAGACAATATTTGGTTAAATCTGTGTTACAAAAACTCTAATATACTTTTCCGAAAGCTTTGAATGCGCTGAATTCGAATTCTTCAGAATTTCTTTGTTGGATCCGGTTTTCAAGATTTTTTTATGAAACCATTAATAAGGTTCAAAAGAACTACTCTTCCTCTTCAAAACACACTTGGAATTATCGATATCTTTTTTTCCAAACATCGCAAATTGAAATTATTATACAGGCCTCCTTACAAACTTATGTATGTAGATTTGAATGAAAAAATTTGAAAAAAAAGATATCGATATAGTTCTAAGCGTGTTTAGAAGAAGAAGAGAAGTTCTTTTGAACCTCGTTAATGAGGTTACCTTTCTATGTAACTTCCCACTAGGCATTTTTGCATTTATTAGTGTCTTCAAGAGTTCTATATAACTATTCTTTAAGAGCAGAACTCTTGAAAATATTCGGTGTAGAGGTTTTAAGACGCAGAATAAATCCTACTTAAGACTAAAAGGGCACCTTCTATGGGGTCCTTCAAGAGGTTTATGCAAGAGTTAGCTATGACGTTTTCAAAACCCCTTCAAGAGTTTAATAAATGATGTGTTTAGTGCTGTTCAAGACTTAGTCGCCATATTTATAGGATTTATTAACCTCTCGGTTAAAAAAATCGTAAGTCTTATAAAGTCTTCGAAGATGTCAATAAATTAATACACCTAGAGGTTTATAAATATTTTGTGCTCTTGGAAATATTTATAAACAATTTTTTTTCGAACGGAATTTTAATTAGGTTTATTTTATTTTATATATACCTACATATAACATATATATAACAAAGTTAAATAGATAAAAAGAGAATAGCAAATGGAATTATAAAATGGCAATATGAAAATGATGCAACGAATAATTATGATTTTCGGTACAATTATTGACCAAAATTTACGTGCGAGCAAAAGTTTATCGTGAAGTTTGGCGCTTCTGAAATATTACATATTAGAAAAATAAAATATTTGGGCTAAAATTATTTTTAGGTTTTTCTTTAATATTTATGTCTCAAAATACGTTTAAGTAATTTTTTAGGTAAAAGCAAATCGAAATAAAATGATTTAGTGCACAAAAAATCATTATTTTGGCAAAAAAAAAGAGACGTATTTATTTTTTTGTTGTTGTTGCTATTTTGTCGGCATGCATATTAAAAAAGATGGCCGACGACGCCAAGTTTTTAAAATTCCTCGATAAGTGGCATATAAAACTTAAGGATTATCTCTAAAGCTTCATAAGAGTTACTTTAAACTTGACGATTATATTAAGGGCTTAATAAGACTTGACAGTTTTAATTTGCTAAAATTGTTTATTTAAAATAATTTTGAGTCCATTGTTAGGGTTACCATATGAACAAGTGGCAAATTAAGAAAGAGATGTCTTATGAGCTGTTTTCTTTATAGAAATACGAATTATAGCCCAAACTTGAATAAACATATTTTGGGCCATCTTGCGTTTATTTTAGTTTTCTCAATTTAGTTTTGGTAATTTGTGCCTCATATTTTTTTATTGTCCAATGCCAAGATCTGGATAATTGAAGAGGGCGAGAAACAAGTTTTGCTTAATATCTCGGAAAGTAAGCTGCAACAGAAAAATATATTAAGGCCAATGTTCAAGAGAAGATGAAATCGATTTCATATCAAAAAAGTCTTCGTATCACAAGAATTGACCCTCCTTTCATAGCTTCCGAAAACTAAATTTTTCGCCCTAAATAATTATTTCTGTTCAAAATTAAAGTATTTATTGTAAGTTTTAATCAAAGTTGGGTCACTTGTCACATGGAGATTTTTCGAGCATGAAATCGATGTTTTTTGATCTGCTCCTCTAAAACAGTGGCCTCAATATATTTTTCTGTTTATGGCTTACTTTCCGAGTTCTTGAGTAAAACTTGTTTCTCGGCCTCTTTAATTGATCAGATTTTGACATTTGACATCCAGTGCACGGGTAGGCGGCCATTTTTATGACGTACATCCTCTAGCATTGTCGAATGAAATAATATTTAACTTTGCGAAAATGTGTAAACGGAGTAAACAAGTCAAAAAAACGATACTACTTTTGGGGACTTGAATCAAGAATTTATCAAACTCCAAAACTTTAACTTTTAAGAAAATGTTTAAGTTATAAGTTATTTACTATTTTTATAAGAGTACTGGTTATTTAAAAAATGTTATTGAATTGCGGACGTTTGGTAACCCTACTTTTCGATAAAAATTTTATGGAGCTCTTGTGAAGAGTTCTATAAATATATGAAACCAAATAAAGTTTTATAGAGCTCTTGGAAAGAGTTCGATAAATACATTAACTCATACTCATTTTATAGAGATCTTGAAAAAATTTAAAGAGGTATTTAAGTGAAAGTACAGTTAATCTGATGTTTTGTTTTTAAAAAATCTTAATGTACTCGTGTGATTGAATTCATTCATCGTTACATAGAAATTATTTTATTTTTTGATGCGAAAATGTCATTCAAAATAGTGCAAAGTATTGAAAAAAAATGTTTTGTGTTGACTATTGTGCCTTCAGCATGGTAATACAATAATATACTGTATTGGCCACTAGCAAAGTCATCAAAAACACCACTTTTTTTTGTTTTTCTATAATAGTTTAAAATAATAGCGTTTTGCAGTTTCAATCTAATAACGCACTGAGCACAAACTATGTAATGAAGCATTGAGCAACAGCTACAATTGTCACTTTAAGCCATATCCAGCCATTTTGAAAACTAGTTCAATTATAAATCCGATTTAAGAAGCTCTTCATTAAATGTTGATATTTACAGAGGTATTTTATAAGTTCACGTAAGAGTTGAAGTTTATATTGGCACTTATATAGCACTTAAAAACTCAGAAATTAAAGAGCTCAATAAATGTATGGCTCTTAAAGTAAGAAATAAATTTTATTTATTAAAAAGCTTTTATCAAACATTTTTTAAAGATCTTGATAAATATTAAAAATTTTGAATACAAAAATATTTATAAGCGTTTTATGAAGATCTACCGAATGCTTCTTAAGACCTTATAAATACCTTAGCTCTCCTTAAGAAAGAAATGTTTACAGACGATTTAAGAACCTCTCACAAGAAGTTGTTAAAACTTTGATAAATACTTCTACAATTCTAAGCATTTTTTGTATTTGTAAACATCTTGATTGGGAGTTTCGAAATGCTTCGTAAATAATTTTCATCGCAAGACTTAATGTTATTTTTTTAAGAGGCGAATAAAAACTCTGGTATAAGTTAAGAGCCCTATAAATGTTTATTAAATGCTTTCAAAAATTCACCAAGAGCTGCCGATTATTTTAATGCCCAGTGGGTTTGCCTCAAATATCTCGAAAAACCGTGATTTTCGCACTTTAAGGTCTAAACCGGAGCCTTGGATTCGAATTCAGTGCATCAAAAACCTTCGGAAAAGTACTTATATTTGAGATTTAGCAACGAAATCTTTGTTTCACTGTGTTATTGTATCTGACATCTGCGCGGATAGTTGGTCTTCTTTTGTTTAGTTAATAAATTTTAACAATAAATTTTTGTGTCAATACGTTATATACACTAGAGTGGTTCTTAAAAAACTTTTTTTGTGTTAATTTTAAGACAAACACCCCTAAAAACCTTGTTAAAAATCAAAAATATTTTCTGAAACTTTGTAAGGGACTTTGGATGGAAAAACTCAAATTTATGCTTGAGCTCATACAACCCATCGTCAGAATAGTTCGGCCACCTCAATTTTTGTTTGAACAAAGGCAAGGAAACTCATAAAAAATTGTTAAAAAACGTTTTGAATAAAAAAAAGATTATTCCACCGAAATTAGGATTTATATTCAGCAAAATAAAAGATAAAAAAATCGAATTCAACAATACATATTATATAACAAAAATAATTAAAAATAAAACTTCTTTGAAAAAAGTTCGGCCACATTCAAACTGAGTCATAATAGTTCGGCCAATGCCAACTGCCATTGCGTAGCGTCCCCTTTCTGACTTATGACTGCTGCAATTCGACGGGGCATTGTGTCTTCACAAGTTCTTGGCAATACTCTGGAGTGATTGATTGCCAAATATCATTTAATTTAGCCTTTAAAGCTCCAATACTCTTAGCAGGATTGCGTCTCAACTCCCTCTTCATTTTTCCCCACAAAGACTCTATTGGAGATAGGTCTGGACTACAGGAAGGCCAGGGAATAACGGGAATATTGTTATTATTAAACCAATTCTTTGTTGTTTTCGCTGTATGGCATGAGGCACCGTCCTGCTGAAATAAATATTCACCTTCTGCGGTTTGAAGGTTAGGAATGCATGGTAAAAGCTGTGTACTCAGTATGTCTTGGTATTTTGAAGCGTTGATGATACCATCGACAATGTATAAACTACCAACTCCTCTGGCCGACATACATCCCCAAACCATAACAGAAGCAGGGAACTTGACAGTACGCTTTAAACAATCTTTGTGGTAAGCTTCAGATGAAGTTCTTAGTACTCTTTTTCGACTATCCCCTAGACATAGCTCATACCTTGATTCGTCGCTCCAAATTATTGAGTTCCACTGGCGACGGGTCCAGTTTTCATGATCCTTGGCCCACCGCAGCCGATTTTTTTTTTGCGTTATGTTAGCAGGGGTTTCTCTTTTGCCTGTAAATTATTGGATACATTGAATGAACCGATTTCGAAATTGAACTTAAAACTCACCTTATAAAATTTGTACCCGAGTTTTTTTACACTTCTAATGCATGTACTAACTGAAGCTGTAGAATTGCACATTAAATTCCACTTTAATGTGATCTCAGCAGCAGTGGCCCGTCGGTTTTTAACCACTATTTTCCTTAAGGCACGCAAATCTTGCACACTAACTAAAGACTTTCGACATGTTTTTTTACCTGGTTCAGTTTTTCCGGTTCTTTTATATACATTTATAATATCTTGGACCGTCGAACGAGGTATTTCTATTTCTTCGGATATTTTGCGGCATGATTTACCATCATTACTGAAATTAAAAATTAATTTCCTAATCTCTTTACAAACCGCTTTACAACGCGGCATGTTTCTACTCTAAATCTTCAAATTGAACTGACTTGAAACCAATAAATGTAACAATACACAATAAAAATTCAAAAACAATAAAAACGGTACTTTCTTATACCGTTATCGCAAGATCTTGCTGATTGGCCGAACTATTATGCATCAGTTAACAGGTGGCCGAACTATTCTGAGTTATTTTGTATTTGAAAATGTTGTTGTTGTACAATATTTTTTGCAAAATACAAATTTTTTCCTGTCTTAATTTATTGTGTATGCTTCTTAAGTATTGTTGTAGGAGAAGTTTTTTTTTTATTCACACTTTTTTAATAATTCCTTGTAACTTTTTTGTGCTAGTAAGGAAAAAAATTAAGGTGGCCGAACTATTTTGACGGTGGGCTCGTAGTTCTCTAAGCTGAAAAATATTCTAACATTATGTTAATACTAACAGCAACATTTTTATCCCGAAAAATCATTTTAAAAAAAAAAAAGAATCAATGTGTTAATACTTTTTTATTTGCAACTATTTGAATTAATGCCGTTTGTTTAATAAAATTGCAGATATTACTGATACGACCGCAATTCAATTATTACGAGCGGTGAACTAAAAAGTCAACTATATCGAGCTCCAAGCAAAAAAGTTCGATATAATTCCGAAAAACTCTTTTCTTATGACTTTTGACCTTAAATTTATTGGAAGGGATCAGTAAGTCTTTTCCATTCCACAGATGTACAATGAACTTTATGTGAAAAATGTTTTAAGATACATTTTTGACCAACTTTTCTAAAATTAAGGACCACTTTCAATAATATAAAAATTTTTTTTTTTTTTTTAAAAAAATGCGGTTCATCCTTTCTGAAGATCAATGTTTTTGTAATATGATATAGATTTTGTAAAAGTTTGATAAATCTTAAATTTCGCCTATTTTTTTTTTCAATTATGCTTAAGTTTGAAAATGTACTGAAAATCTTTCCAATGCATCTAGGTACGTACTTTTGAAAGTGCGAATGTACCGAAAAGTTTAATTGTACTGAAAATGCCATCACTTGTCTATACGAGCCTCTGCTTGCCAAAATGTTGAAACAATTTCGCTAACTCGTTTATTGTTTTCACAAGTAAAATCTAATTTGTTTTGTAATCTTATGTTCTGAAAATTTATTTTGGCCAAAAAAGAGTGAAATTTATTCATTTTTTCGTTGATTATTTACACAAATGACAATTTTTGTAATTTAAAAGTAATAAATGATTTTCTAAATAACTTTTTCCTTCCGTGCTCTAGCTTGGATTACGATTTTTTCTATCACGATATATGTAGGTACTAACCATAAGAAACACTTTAATTGCTTAACTCTTTAGCACAACACGAAAAAGTGGTCACCGTAAGTGAGCGTTCACGTCGTGCGGCACAGCTTCACAGCCAAATAAATTTCGGCCAAAGAATTTGATGAACTTTATTTTCTTAGCAAATACAGGTTATTCGAATTTTTATTTGTCTTAAAAAGTCGTACAGGAAATAAAGTGATGCCAAAATCAGATTAGCGGTGTCCTTGACTTAAAGGCAATAATGTGGTTAAAAATGCGAAAAAAACTTCTTGTCGTTTTCTGCGCAATTCCAAAGAGTGCGCCAATCAGTCGGGCAGATTAAGAAAAATCTAGTCAGTTGAAAATATCCAAATGCGTTATGGACAAACATAATGGCCCATATTCATGGTCGCAAAATAAAGTTACAACCTGGTTTTTACCCAAAATCGAAGATACTGACTGACCCCATAAAAAAAAGAAAAACTTGCATTAAATTATGAGAAAATTTTAAAAAATAGATTACCCTGCGTTATTGACACAAAATATTGTAGACACAGTGAACAAAAGGAATAATAAAAAAATCGAATTTATGAGGCAGCGTGACGTGGTAGTTAGGATTGTGAACTCATAGCCCTCAGGACGTGGGTTCGAATCTCGTCAGAAAAGATGCTTTTTTTTTCTATAAGTACGTTTTAAATTTAAAAGCAGGAAAAGTGCTTAGGACAGCAAACGACGCCATATTTTTTCTCTTTTCTCTTCAGTAAGGTTTGCCATTTCATCATGGAAAGATATACGACAGTACAAATTGTTACCGTGCCAGTGAGACAAAGAAAAGATCTTGGTCTACATCCTTACAAGATCAAATTGACGCAAGACCTGAAGCCGCTTGACCACCAGAATCGTTGTATGTTCGAGAATTGGGCTGAGCAGCAACTTGAAAATGATCCGGATTTCCATCGAATAATCATCTTCAGCGATGAAGTTTATTTCTGGCTGAATGGCTTCGTCAATAAGCAAAATATGCGATATTGGTCAGGCAGCAATCCACACGTACTCCATGAGTCAACATTGCATCCCGAAAAAATTACGGTTTGGTGCGGTTTATGGGCCGGCGGCGTCATTGGGCCGTACTTCTTTCGTAATGATCAAGAGCGGCACGATACTGTGAATGAGAATCGCTACCGCTCAATGATAACCGAATATTTTTGGCCCAACTTGGATGATATGAGCTTGGACAATATGTGGTTCCAACAGGAACCACAAGCCACACAGCGAATGTCACAATCGATTTATTGAAAAACAAGTTTGGTGAACGTGTTATCTCACGAAATGGCCCAGTCAATTGGCCGCCTCGGTCGTGCGATTTGACGCCGTTAGACTATTTCCTGTATGACTACGTCAAGTCTATGGTCTATGCCAACAAGCCAGCGACGATTGATGAGCTTCGTACGAATATCGAACGTGAAATTGCAGCAGTATCGGCCGATTTATGCCTGAAAACCGTCGAAAATTGGGTTCAGCCTCTGAACTTCTGAAGGCGTACCCGTGGTGGCCATGCAAAAGAAATGGAGTTCCATATATAATGACCGTTTTCGTTTTATTTAAAAAAACGTTTGTAGCGCTTTTATTTAAAAACCCTTTATGTAGTAAAAAATTACCTTCAATTGTGGTTGTAGTACCAAAGCAAGTGACCAAAGGTCTCATTTTTCGAATACATATATGAAAAAAGCATACTTTTCTGATCCGGCTTGGGGTCGCTCATGTCCTGTTAGAAGATTACCACTAATTTATGAGACAAGCAGAAAATATATGGAAAGGCAAGTAGCGATCGGAACTCTGCTTTATGGAGCAGCTGAGCCCAGTTAACTGTTCGGAGGGATAGGGACTCCCTTTGATTGGCGAAAGAAGTTGACTTCGAACCTAATAGTCTTATAAATATAAATTATTGAAAAATGTGAGGTAGTTAAAAGAAAGGTAAGGGTTTTGTTAGTCCTTGATAGGAGACCGGACCAGATTATCAAAGAGCTTACCGGTCCTATGCCATCATGTCGAGAGGCAGGTTGGCACCAAGATCTTGTGTAACTATGAGAATGAGCGGTCCGCAACGTTATATAAAGCAACCGCAAGCAGGTTAGGGGAAGTGTACCGGGAAACGAAAGACAGTGCCATTGGGGAGTTATGTGGATGTGGAAGCAAAGGATCTGGGATGCAACACAAGTGTTAAGCTTGTGGTGTGACATGAAAGGAAATATCTCTCAGCTTGTTGAGTAGAAGACATCTTCCAAGAAAACTTACTACTAAAAGAGTTCGATTGATGACGCCGATAGGTCGGACATAACGGTGGTACTCATAGAGATGTACATATATTTTGCGATGAGAATTTTATAAATTAAACTTGCGCACTTTTCACGGGCTTATTGATTCCATTGATCTTACACACTTAACTCTAATGAATTTTTTTATAAAATTAAATGTCCTTGACAATGATTATTAAAATATATGTTTCTGATTAGATGAACCCTATGCACTCGTAAATCAAACAATTAGTGACCCAAAGTTCTCCTCTGATCATATTTGAGTTGGAGAAACTTATTTAGTGGCACTTTTAAGGAACAAAATGTGGCTCAGTGAATTTCATAAGGCCCTCTGTGCTGAAATCGCTTAAAAAACGCGTGAAAAAAAAGTTTGTTTATTATATTTACAAATTGTACTTATTACATTTATTGATAGTAACAGTAGGGGTATTCACCAGGGATGATATTCGCATATTTGTAAAAGGGCCAAAATTCGAACTAAAATAGGGCTTTTTTGACATAAATAGGGCTTCTGTAAATCAAATCGGATGCATATAACCATTTATATACCAAATTTTTTCATTTTATAAAATTTATTTTGTTTAAATTTAATTGTAAACATAAATTTTACATATGAACATTTAAGCGTTTAAGATTTTTTTTGTATAAATCGTTCATTTTCTTCAATAACGTTATAACGCAAAAACGTAAAAATTCAATTAAAATGCTTACCCTGAAATATCTGATTTTTTGAGTTATGACGTTTTTGAAGAAAATGAGCGATATATAAAAGAACTAACCATGGTGAGATCGATTTTTAGAATCTTCTTCAAAAGGAAATGCAGAAACAAACGATATATTTGCAGATTTACCACATAAAATTTAACCTATTATTCAGGTCAACAAATCGAAAAAAAAGAAATGTTGGTCCCGAGATATAGTTAGTGGTTTTGTATTAAGTATGTACTGGCAACATTGAAAATATTTTTAATTTTTTTATTTCCTACGTGTCATTTTTGATTAACCGTCAGTAATCGACAGATTTCTATGAATACAACATTCAGAGGAAGTACCTGTTCCAGCATTTTGTTCCATTCGTGAATCATCATTTGAAGAAGTCATTAATGAAGTGAGTAGCGACAGTGATTTCGAAGGAATACCATCTAAAGAGCTAAAACCTTTTACCCAAGAAGAATTAAATGATTTGATTTGGGATCTTGAACTTTCTAAAGAGTCTGCAGAGGTTTTGGCTTTTAGATTAAAAGAAAAAAACTTGTTGGCGTCAGGTACAAGAACAAGAGAGCAAGACTTGCTACCATTTTTTCAATCGGAAAATGATATGGTTTTTTTTATGTGCAAGGCCTTATTCTCGAAATGGGTCTCTTTATAGAAAGTTCTAAATGATGTCGTTTGTTGGAGTTACTACAAACTTTCTCGGAAATTACAAGTTAAATAACTGCTTTGAAATTGTAAATGACATGCTAGAGCACTTTAATAACTTAGGATGTACTTAATATGTTCATGAAAGTGCACTGGCTTCACAGTCATCTTGACCAATTCCCAGATAATCTTGGATCCTATAGCGAGGAACAAGGGGAGCGGTTTCACCAGGATCTAAAAGCCATGGAAGAAAGATACCAAGGCCGATGGGATCGCCATATGATGGCTGACTATTGCTGGGGGATGCAATATGAAAGTCCCTACTACACCTCATTCACGAAAGTCGCGAAAAAGAAAGTTTCTATTTAAATAATATAAGTTTTTTTTCATGTAAACTTTTCTTTTACAAGGTAAGTTCTAGAAAACTACACGTATGATATAAACATTTTTGCTAATAATGTATTCAATGTAAGGTCCTTAGATAAAATAAAAGGTTTTAAGCTTGGGCCATACTCGTTTGACTCACTTACATTATATAGATTAAAACTCTCCTTCTTTTTGTCACTATTGCAACCTCTCTACACTTACAACTATAACCCACTTATTAACCGAATGTCGCGCTTTTATACTCAATAGAAAAAATGTTTTTCCAAATTCCGATCCTTTGTCACTTCTGTCCAATCCAAACCAAGAATCTATTAAAAAAATTATCTTATTCTTAAAATCTTGTAACGTGTATCATCAAATTTAATGATCAAACATACTTATGTACTCATATTCGTTTATATCCCTACACTATATTACCTATATTATGTAAAATAACCGAGGCTACGTGGCAACCTCGTTCTTGGTTACGAGAACGAGGCGAGATGGAGAAATAAATTTTCCTCGCCTCGGCCTCGCCTCGTTCTTGAAAACAAGAGCGTTTGAACCAAATCTGAACTCGTAAGACCCATATGCAGATTCAAAATATGAATGTAATTTTTATATTCATATTTATATTAAACTTATATTTTAGTATTTTTTTTTTTTTGATTACTATATTTTAAGCTCGCATGTGGGTCTTACGAGTTCAGATTTGGTCCGAGCGCTAATGCACACAAGTGCTGGGATCGCATCAGCTTTCAAGTGACTTCATCTTGGTTGATCGATTAGGGAAGCATGTGTAAGCATGGCCACCGATGAGGCCATGATACTGAGCATGTAAGATCATTGTTCTTTTTTTGTTTTGCATATACATATGTTTCTTATGATTTAGAGAAGGTTCGTAGCATGGTTTGGCTTGGAAAGAATGGACAATGTTATTCCCTCCCATATAAAAAAAGAATTAAATTTATCATATCTCAACCATCATATCTTATTGAATTTACCAAAAATAAAAACACACAGCCGTATAAACCTATCAGGTCTGATACATACATAACTTTTTTTTCATTTGAATAAAATCCTCGCTTTTTATTGAGGTGCCTTGGCCGAGAACGAGGCGAGACTTGCGATAGCAAGGTCTCGTTCGAGGCCGAGACGAGACTCAAGTCTATAAAACGAGGCGTGACCGAGATCAACTAGAATCTCGCCTCGTCTCGGTCTCGGTGAAACACTAAAATCAACTTCTTCAAATATTTTGTAGTTTGTAAATCAGCTGAAGACCTCTGATGTATTACTTTTTTATATTAGCTTATAATTTTAATTACAAGTTAATAAATGAATAAATAAAAAAATAAGAGTACAGCTTCTCAGCATAAAAACTAGTAGTGACCATATAATTATAAATCAAATAAAACTTTTTTCATAGAAAAAAATCTCTGATTTGAAATAATTTCAATTTGCAGTTTAAAAAGTCGAAAGCCATTGTATAACTTAAGGGTCTCCTACAACTTTTTAGGAGAAAAACAAAACACTTAAACTCTATCCCAGTCGAAATTTACTTATCCAATTTAGCTTTCCCATGAAAATTAAGAAATTGTGATTATTTTTCGGTAGAATTTTGCAAAAGGGCCAAAAATGAATAAAAAGCGCCACGGGGCTTTTGAAAATGAAAAGGGCTCAAAAAAGCCCTGAAAGCCCCCAAATATCATCCCTGGTATTCACTCCAGCCTCGTTAGTTTGATCATTCGTTAGTTAGTAGTTCGGTAAAGTTTTTAACTGTGAAGACCCGATTCTTGTTTTATTTCGTTAACCTGGCAGTAACAGCTGATTTTGTATTTTTATTATGTTTTGTACAGAGCTTACAGTTCAGTACTTTTAGTGCAAAAAACCACAGAAGAATTACAAGCGCAAAATGCATTAAAATGGACAACTAGTTGCTTATACTAGTTTCAATGATCGCTACGTCATATCATCAGTAAGCTTTGTTGAACATTTGTTAGCCGACGTTTAGAAGTCTGCAAACATACTATGTTCTATTTCTTGCGTTGATCAGTTAAGAATCACAGCTAAAAATATGACCATGTGCGCCAAACTTCTACATTTTACATGCAATTGCTTTTGTAATCTCTTTTATATCACACATTTCTTGACGAGTGCTCCGTTGTGTTTTTAATTTTTTATGTACGCACAACTTTTTTTTTGGAAATGAGCTAAAATGGAAAGTCAACGTTTACACGAGGAAACTTTTTCCGCAAAGTTTCCTTGTTTGTTGGCAAGAGGGGAAAAACAAAAAGGGACGAGGTAAAAAATGTGTCATATGTCGCAAACGCAAAACGAAAATCATAAAAGAAAAATAGACAAGAAAGAAAGAAGAAAGTCTCTCAGACTTTCCTCGTGTAAACGTCGACAAAACTAAATCTGAACATCACATCGCTATGTTACCAACTAACAGAAAACTATCAGGCTTGCCACTTAGTTACTTTGTTACTCGTTAGTACGACAGTTCGATAACTTTACAAAAACAAAATACACATGAGAAATTATCGAATAACGACTAACAAATTATCGAGGTCGGTGTGAATACCACTAGTAAAAATATAAGCTAATCCAATAATTAGTTCTTTTCTAGTTCTTGAAATCACGTATTTCAGCTTACTGTTACTCTGAAAATATTTTTGTTACACTCAAGCAAACCAATCCGCTTTTATTCTGTTTGGGTAAAGTCTTCTTGGTCAAACATAGAGTTCATCTACCCCGTTTGTTTACATTTAGCGGGACTATTCTAGGCCGCTTGGCAGAAGGACCGGCTTCTTTCTTTCGTCGTGAGTAAGATGCAATGCCAATGCCAATTGCCAATGCAAGACCAAGTTCATGAAAAAAGCTATTACGGCATTGTTTTCGCAACTTTCTTGCCAAGTTGGATTTATTGCTGACTGGATGATAAAAACATTCAGCGATGAATTGTCAACGATATTGGAAAAAACGCCTATCGGCCAGCGGTTAGTTTTCAACTTGTAATCGAATCTCGAAAGCACTTTATCGGCATTGTCAACACGACCTTTTGTTTTATTATAGTATGAAACTATCTTAGGCAACTTTTTTTGGTGCGATATCAGGCGAATAGTGCATTTGTGTTTCTTGATTACATATGTATGAAACCATAGTAGTATTTTCGGTGAAGCCGAATGTAGATTGGAATACTGGCTGCTTTTGTTCGATTAGGAGCTTAGGCAGAATGCTTATTTTCCGCAATGTGACAACCATAGACAAATTCGTGTGTACCAACTTCTGATTCAAATTGAACCTTTAAATTAAATCAAAAACCACTCACTCTCCCTGATTTCATTCCCGTGCATCTCAATCTGTTTGGGCTTTGAGTGAGTACTGAGTATACAATTCATGTTTTCGCGATAAATTACCCGGAACGCAAGTACGCATCCGCAAAGACGGTCAGGGATAAGCAGAGCAACAATAATCATACATACATACATATAATAGTTTACTAGAATATTTATAGTAGAATGAGTTATAGGGTCTCGAAGTTTAAGGTGGCCGAAGTGATTTATGAGCTAATGTGCGGCTGAAAAATTTATAGAAAAGAAAAGAAAAAAAACAAAACAAAACAATATAAAACAAAAGAAAAGTCGTTTCGTCGTCAATTTACAACTCTATTCGCATATTTTAATTGTCAACGTAGCAATAAAATGTATGGGGTTGTATATTTTATGACAAAACGAGTCAACTCATAAAAGAGGTGGCCACAATATTTTTCATCATTAATGAAAATCCTAGTTTATAATAATCAGCTGTCTATTTTTATTACTTTGCTTGGATCTAATTTTACTATTCGTACTCGTACTCATACATATAATAACAGAGAAATAATTCTCTGCCTTTGGGAACAACGATTTTTTAGTTTTGAATAAGTCAACGTATTTTGGCCTCAGGAATTCATTACTGACGTGACACCACCTACAATGTTGATATACGACACATCAAGAGAACTAATAAAGTAGTCGTTATGAAATTTTATATAGAAAATATAATCGCTCTAAGTTATATTCATTGTACTATGAGAGTGATCTTAACAAATTTGATTGGGTGTGGCACCTCCCATACCCATAAAATCATAAAACGTGAAGTCCCGCATGTTGCTTTGTTTCCCAACCGCTTTATCTTTTGTTTTGATGATTGCGCTGGACCGTAAGATAGTCAAATTTGACCGTTTTCGACATTTTACTTTGGGTGCTTCTGAAGTTCAGAACATGGAGGGCAAAAGATCTGGCTAGAAGTGGATAATTACTCGTCAGAAGTTTTGAAAAAAGTCGCAAAAGATTTAGTGGTGGTGGCCAATTGACCGCCTTAATGCAAACAAAAACGATATATAAAACGATTTCTTTATGTGTATTTACAAAGTTGCAACCTTAGGAAATCAAATGAAGACTTTTGCTCCACCGTGTACTAAAAAAGTCTGTTTCGTTTAATCGCAATAACAAAAACTGTATGCAGGTACGATAAGTTTTAATGCCGGTGAAAAGTAAAACTTTTTCGTTTAATCCAAAGTCAACTAACAATAAGTGAGCATCCGCGAAACAATACTTTTGGAGCGACAGAAGCAGCAGCTTATGTGATCGGTGCTTAGTTGTCACTCCTGCAATCAATGGCATTATCATCGTTTAAGCAGCAACAGTAGCGCACCAGCTGTCATTTTCACGTATGATGCGCTGTTTTAACGGATTTACGTATTTGGCAGTATGTACATAGTTTTTATTGGTATCGCATTTTTTTGCTCTTTCTTCTCCACAATGTTGTTGCTGTTTTATTACTCTTTTTGTTTATTATCGCAGTTAATTACTCTATTGACACTTGCTTACTCACACCAATGCAGTAGTATACAATAAAACCCAGTAGGAATTCTTGTATTGTCTGACATTGCTGTTAGTGATATGTTATATTCCCTTGACCTCAGGGGTACACACAAACAACAAAATAAACAAGTTAAGGTGTTATCTTCGGCCAGGTCGAAACTCACATACCCTACACTGCGTTGAAAGTACATTTTTAATAAATGTTAAAAAGGCGTTGAAGAGGTTGAATAAGTCGCAAAAAATGTGAAATGTTAGAAAGGTTGACAGAGGTTGAAAAATGTGGAAAAAGTCAGAAATATACGCAAAGTGTTGAAAAAAGTTGAGAGAGGTTGAAAAACTCTAAAAAAGTTTAAACAACTTGAAACAATTCAAAATGGATGAAAAAGTCGAAAAAATAACGAAACTAATGAAGAAAGTTGAAAAAATCGAACAAATACATATAGGATATATGTTATTGGAAAAAGTTACAGGGTTGAAAATGTCGAAAGAATAAAGAAAATGTTGAAAAAATCGAATAGAAATGAATAATTTGAAATATACCACGCCCACTTCTCCAATTCCGCCCACTTTTGGTTCAATAAACTATATTCGTGATCGACATCCTCATATTAAATTTCAACACAATAGCTTGTATAGTTTGCGATATGTGCCGCAGTTAAATTTAAAATTTAGGGCGGTGACACACCCACTGGAACAATCCAGCCTGGTTTTGATCCAGAAATAGCTTTCCATAAGCAAACCTCTTACACCAAATTTTAGAATGATTGCTCACATATTTCGATAAATATGCCACTTACCGTATTTAACGTGTATGGGAGGTGCCACGCCCACTGGTGCTATTTCAGCCAATTTTGATTCAGATATACTCTATAGCAACTGAACCACCTACATTAAATTTCATAGCAATTGCTGCAGTAGTTCACTTAAAACAGCGCTTACAAATTTATGTTTATATGGGAGGTGCCACGCCCACTGATGCAATCCTTTTAAAAGATCATTTATTTTTAAAGCTTATAGTAACTGACATCTATAGACCAAATTTTATGAAGATTACTCTCATAGCACACTATCTATAACAATAAACGTTTCTTGCTTATATGGGAGGTGCCACGCCCACATGTACTATTGGACTACATTTTTGTAATAAGAGACCTTATAGCAAGTATATCTGCCTCATTAAATTTCATAACGATTACGTTGTTAGTTCTTTTTATATAACGTTTATAAATATTGTGGGCGGTGCCACGCCCTTCAACGAGTGTTTCCAGTTAAGTGGCTGATCTTGTACTGATGACTGCTTTCAGCGGCATTATTTCCAAAATTTTTATGAAAATCGTTTGTGCCAATTTTGAGATATACTGAATGAACATTTTTAACAGTTGAAAAGTGCCACTATTTAGATTCTGCCCACTTTCATCACAATTCAAGATATATTTGATATGTATCCATTTACCGAATTTCATCGCAATATATTGAACGGCTTATGGTAGTATACATGATAAAACTTAGGGCTGTACTACGCCCCTGATCGATTCTTTGGAAACTTGAAACCCAGTCTAATCCTCATTTGGTTCACATGAGCACCAAATCACCAAGTTTCATCAAAATCGCTGCAACTTTTTTCAAAATTGGCCTGGGTAAATATACATAGAGTATGGGCGGCAAGCGTGTCCGTTAACCGATTTCGCCCATTTTCAATAGCAAGATGCCTGCAAGAAGATGTGACCTGTGTGTGAAAGTTTCATTCAATTAGCTTTCTTGGTTTTCCCGTAAACCTGATTTCAACAGACAGACAGACGGACATCGCTAAATCGACTCAGGTGGTGACGCTTATCAAGAATATATACACTTTTTCATACCTGCCACGCCCTCTTCGAGGTGTTATAAACGGAGAGACAAAGTGAATATACCCTCGGTGTAGGGTATAAAAATCGATTGATTTTTCGTATTCATGCATGATATATTTAACTTTACGTTTTTTCTATAATTTTAGAAATGTTTGGAGTAAATTGAGTTGTGGCCAAACTCAGAATACGTTCCAGGATTTGGTCCATAATAGGAGATCGTAGCTGAGCTGCAGCACAGTTTAGTGCGTTTATACAAATATGTGTTAAAGATCTTAAACAATAAAAATAATCATCGTGGAGCAACATTAGTTGCCCTTGATTAAATAAAGAAAACAAAAAAACACAGTGTAATGTAAATAAAATTGATCAGCACAACCATCACTCTACATTCAAGATGTGCAAAAGAATCGAAGATGATGTCGTTAAGGACTATGACACACATATTGTTTGGAGTTTTGTATTTAAGAGTCATCAGGTAGGAACTACTAAGAGATCTCAGTCGATATCAATTTCAATTTTTATCAAAGAAGATTTTATGGTGTAATAAGAGATATGAGATGTGGCCATCAGAGATCTGCAATTGGATTTAATAGATCTGCACTCCTGTGAAATTTTAAGACAAAAATATAATGATGATGGGAGGGAAATATTTTATCAATGATGATATGATACAGCGCACACTGGTGCAAAAGTGGAAATAAATTCGAAAATTCATGACTTTCGGAAGTCACGGTCGATATTTAATTTTTAATTTTCAAAGAATTGTCTATATAGCATGTATTTAAAAGGATTTGAATAAAATTACCCAGAATTTCTTTTCCAGATGCTTTTAAAGTTAATTAATTTTGAAACGCTCAAGAAACACTTAAAGGCATATTTAACAGCTCATAGCAAGAGATTCACTAAAGATATTGCAGTTTAATTTTTTATTTTTTGGTTATTGGAAGCATTAATTTACAAAATATTTGCATAATTAGAAGTGAATGTTTTTTAAGAGATAAATAACATATTTTGCGAAAGTGGCCAACAAATAACATTTATGTCATTTTTGGCGGAGAATATCTATCTCGAAGTAACGACCGGTGAGCGCTCATTAAAAAATACTTCATCATTAGACTTAAACTTTAAAGTCAAACTAAGTCCAGTTTTACCCAATGAATGTTTTATGAGTAAAAAAGTAATTGGTTTTCTCAAAAAAGTAAGAATTTTACATATCGCTCACTTCAAGACAGGCATAACTCAAAAAACATAAAGTGGGAGTAAAACGCACTTAAAGTTTTCAATAAGTTACTTTTTATTACTTTTTAAGGCGAGGATATGAGATACTTTTCTAATTTTTTTACACAAAATAAAATATAAAATGGCGGATATTTCTGCATCATTAACTCTAAAATCACGTTTTTTAAGTTATGCCAGTGTTGCAGTAAGTGAGCGATGTGTATATTTATTAGAATATTTGTAGCATACCTTTAGGCTTTATGTTAATATAGCAAACATTATGAACGAAACCAATAAACTAAGCGTAACTAAGTGCACCAACTATTGGCAAATCACGTAAAATAATAAATAATTTATTATTTTAAGCCAACATTCTTTGAATTTTTTAAATAAATGAGTCAAGATAAAAATTTCTTAGAGCAATACAAAACTCTCATTGAAACCGGTTAGATGCAAGAAAGTTGCAATTTGTGAAAACTGAAATATGAAAAAAAAATTTTGGGCGAGATGGCGTGGTCGGAACAGTTTTTTTTACTTAGCACTAAGAAATTTTGAAATCGGTCCAATATATAGGAAAATATCGCGTTTTATATATTTTTTTCGCTTATGGGTGGATTTAAAGTTTTTTTTTTTGGTTTTCTTTCTATAGCTGTAAGCAACTCATTACCCAAATTTTATTGCTCTACGATGATTATTTCTATAGTTTTACATCTCTTGTATGGACGTCAACTCCTGTGAGACGGCGACTTTTATTACCGGTATCGTTTCGTTTATTTTTGAATTTTTTTACATTATTTTTCTATGCCACCAA
Organism: Tricholauxania praeusta; assembly: GCA_949775025.1. Lineage (NCBI taxonomy): Eukaryota > Metazoa > Arthropoda > Insecta > Diptera > Lauxaniidae > Tricholauxania > Tricholauxania praeusta. Next base: position 89,957,427 of record OX459031.1, read on the forward strand.
TATATACAAAAATATTGTGAAAGGTTTTGGAAATAAGTTCTTTGTGTATTTTCAGTTTAAGCTCAATAGGTGTTTTTCACTATGAACAACACCGTTTTTTATCGACTATTTCTGTTTTCATCTTCATAATTGTCTTCATCAAAGAGCTCGTATATCCCGCCAAATAGTTCTGATGAAATTTACGATGCACATGTAAGTAACATTTTATCGTTACATTCATCGTTGGACCCTAAAAGTCAGCTTTGTGTATTGGGGGATTTTAATTTGAACAAAATAATGTGGACTCACCTCGCCGATGAGTTGACGCCAACAAATATCAATCATCCTCATGAAATCAATCTTATTGATAGCTTCTTAAGTATTGAATTAGTTCAAATTAACAAAATACTTAATAATCTTGGAAAAATTTTGGATTTAATTTTTATTTCGTATAATATTAAATACAATTTGTTTGAATGTTTTTGCCCAATTTCACCATCTAATATGCACCATGTTCCAATTGTTCTCGATATAGAATTTTATGAATTTATTGAGCCTCAGCCTGCTAAGCATGTATTTAACTTTAAATTATGTGATTTTGAATTTCTAAATAATAATATAAATGATATTAATTGGAAAAATTTATTTGATGGTAAAAATGCCGCAACTTGTTTTGATTTGTTTAAATTTGATGTGTTGCAAATCTGTCATGACCATATTCCAATTTTCCCTCATAAGGTATATAAGCTTCCATGGTATAACTCTGGCCTTAAAAAGCTGAAAAATATGCGTAATAAATTTCTAAAACTTTTTAAATCCACTGGGAACTTAGAGTATAAGGAGAAATATGTGCATTACATGAGAGAATTCAACTTTTTGAATAAGTTTTTATACAAGCAGTTTATTTTGAAAACGGAAACCAATATCAAATTGAATCCGAAATCGTTTTGGAATTTCGTACAATCGAAAAAGAGTGGATCTTTCATCCCCACTTCTATGTTTTTCAATAATATTAATTCGTGTACAATTGCAGATACAGTTAATTTATTTGCCGACTATTTTAAATCAAACTATACTGAAGATGCTCCATGGTATGAGCCCTCTATCCTGCAAAACATCAATTCTTTCGTGGATGTTGGTTCTATTACTTTGAGTGAAACAGACGTTTTTAACGCATTATTAAAGTTGAAGATTTCTGCTAAAGTGGATGTCGATGGATTATCCTCTATAGTATTATTAAAATGTGCTCAAGCTTTGTGTAAGCCACTGTGTCTGATTTTCAATAAATCTTTAAATTCCGGAACTTTTATTGAGCCCTGGAAGGTAGCATGTATTACCCCTATTTTCAAAAGTGGGCTTAAAAATAATGTCGCGAATTATCGTCCCATTTCTAAATTAACAATTGTCTCTAAATTATTTGAAAGCATTATAAAAGATAAGCTTTACTTTTTAATTAAGTGTCATATTTGCCCAGAGCAACATGGCTTTGTATCTGGTCGATCCACAATAACAAATTTATCATTATTCTCTATTTATTGTGTATCCTCTTTTGAATGTGGCTATCAAGTAGATGTGCTCTATGCTGATTTCGCAAAAGCCTTTGATAAGGTTAAGCATAGTGCTTTAATTGCTAAACTAGCTAAAATTGGATTTCATGGTTCATTTTTGGATTGGATTAAATCCTATCTGAGTAATAGACTGTGTGTTGTACTTGTTAATAATACTAAATCTTATAATTTTGTAGCGTCGTCTGGAGTACCTCAGGGTAGTATCCTTGGACCTCTGTTCTTTATTTTGTTCATGAATGATATTCATAGTTGCTTTCAGAGCTCAAAATTTTTGCTTTACGCAGATGATTTAAAATTATTCAGTAGTATACGGAATGTAGGTGACGTTAAATCTTTACAACGTGACTTGTCCAATGTGTGTAACTGGAGTAAACTTAATGAGTTACCTTTAAATATTGAGAAGTGCTTTCACTGCACATTTGCAAAATCAAATAATATACTCGATTGTTGTTTCTCAATTCAGGGTAAACTTCTTAAGTCAATCAATCTTATAAAGGACTTAGGCGTAGTTTTCGATGCAAAGTTTACATTTATTGAGCATTTCAATTTTATCATCCCTAAAGCTTATGCAATGTTGGCTTTTGTTCGTAGACACAGCTCTGATTTTATGGATCCACATACCATTAAGAGCCTTTACTTTGCATTTGTAAGATCTAGATTGGAATATGCCTCTTTTGTTTGGAATCCGTTTTATGCAAATCATTGTGCTAGAATTGAACGAATTCAGAAAACTTTTTCTAGATTTGCATTACGTTCTTTGAATTTTGGTGATTCAAGGCCATCATATAATTCACGTTGCCTGCTTTTGGGCATAAATACCCTTGAATCGAGGCGGAAGGTTATGTCCTTAATATTTATTTATGATATAGTTAATAGTAATATTGAATGTCCGGAGTTACTTCAGTTAATTGATTTTTATATCCCACCTAGACAGTTGCGTAATTTTGATTTATTCCTCATAAAGAAACATAAAACTAATTATGCTCAGAATGAGCCTATATTAAGAGCTCTCTCATTATTCAATAGATTATCATCCATATATGAATTTGATTTTTCGATGTCTAAAGACTCTTTTAAAAAATTAGTATTTAATCTTAATATATTTTAATTTTATGTATAAGCTTATTTTTAATTAATCAAATATTATTATAAACAATTGTGATTCTAGTCTGTAAGGAAATGTAATCCAAAGGCTTAATAAAGAAATGAAATGAAATGAAATGAAATTACCTATCATTTCCAACTGGGATACTGTAAAATATCAAGAAAATATTTCGAGCTACAATAACAATAAACGCTAAGTGAACCACAACGATAACAATAGAAACTAACTGATGAGATTGATAGCAAGATAGAGGCAGACGAGAGAGAGTGAGAGAAAGAGAGCAGACAAATATTTACTAATAAAGGCTTGTTGTCAGCGTTCACAGACTTCAAACGGGCGGGGACAGGTGAAAATTTCGCGCAGTGCACAAATTTAATTGTTTGAATGAACGGGTTATACATAAAGAGATCAATCAGCAAAGGTAGCGTTCACAGCTCAGCCAGCCGTCAACCGAGCCTGTTCGTCAGTCGTCTCGTTTTTTCACTTTCACACTCACCTCGAACCACATTGTAGTGGCGCAAAAACAAATTGAAATAAATAATTTTTTTATTTTGAATTTTACCGGTCTCAAAGTAAATCGAATTAATTTGAAACTAAACGAAATTCGTTGTTATCGGGTGAGTCGTTTTCCGTGACGCTGAAACGTGATATTCTTCAATAAAATATCACAAAAAAAAAAAAAAATCGAACAGGTGAAAATTACAATAACATTTTCACAAAACGAATAAACCACAAAAATTTATTTTTGAAAAATTAAAACTAAAATCTTTTCGCAATTCACTTAATTTGCCGCTGTCATCGAAGATTTTATTATTTTTGTTTGTGCTACAAAGAAAAATACAAACGTCAGTTGCAGTTTTGTTTTGGCATTCTGGTAAGTGATAGTTTCGGTTATTTGGTGAAAATTATAATTATTCACACTTCATCAATTAAAATGTTAAAGTTCAAAAACTTGCATTACTTAAGACAAAAAATCAATATAAGTCAGAAATAGCAGACGAAAACCGAGTAGGCTTCAGTGGGTGCCGCCAGCCATGATGAATTTCATGCTGTCGGTAATTATTTTTAACAACCGATCTAATTGGGCGCCCAGGCCTCTAAACTCGATTACAAAAGGACGTCTGCTACCAAACAAGGTCGACTTCGTTAATGTTCAGTGGAAAAAGGAAAACAATTTCTGCATAAGCATTGAATTTTTATGAAAAATCCATGTCAAAAATCCATTCCAATTGATACAATAAACGAAAAAACAATTCAGTTTTTTAAGCTTTCAACATTGAAATAATTTTTAAAAAACTTTGTTTCTTTTGAAAAATTTAACAATTAGCAAAACTTGTATACATATATTTAAGTGCCAAAAAGGTCTTTATGAAGCAAGTAATAAAAAAGTTTTTTTTATAAAAAGCATTCAGACTTTGAGGGAATGCTAAAATAATTTTCTAACGTAATTTATAAGATAAATAGAGAAAGTAATATATTTTATTAAGGAACAATTACGCTGTTGTTCCTAGTAAATTTTTTCTTAAGATATCAGTGTTATCTGTCGTCATAATGTTCATATCATCAAGCTGCTAAGTTGGTAGTGCCAAGGCCATGATTTAATTTTGCATTTATACTTACGCAATCTAGTGTTGAATCTGTTTTCTTCACATATATTATTCTCCAAAAAAATTCTGATTTCATTTGTCATATCCTGTAAAACTGTGAAACTCAAGAAAGTAAATAATTGCGCTTTGTGAAAGAGATAAAATGTAAAATATACAGGAACTGAAAAAATTTTTAAATTTAGTTGGAACAAAAATTAAATATTCAAAGCACAGAATTGAATGGTAGTTGAACAATAAATTGAATTCTATAAGCGCATAGAATAAAATGGAAAATAAAAATTTTCAAAATAAACTTGGTGTTTACAACTCAGCTTGCACAACACATAACAGCTGATAGTTTGACACTTTTCATGAGTGTACCAGCAAAATTCTTCGGGATTAAGGCCTGAACCCATAGAGTCCGTCAAGTCCGTTGCGTCAAAATTTACAACTGACAGCTAAGATGAAATGTATGCATTTGTATGAAGTGCGGCCTATTCGCAACTTATCCGTCAACGCAACGGAAGAAGTTGGGCAACTTTTAACTTTTGATGTACGTTGAATACTTTGACATATGTGAGTTTGTGCGAAACATAGAAAAAAAAGAGAGATAAGTAAATTAAAATTGTTTTCATATTTAAGAAATATATTAATACGCAGTATAAAGGAGAAATTAATCATTCAAAAAGCTTTTTTTTTTTGATTTTTTATTTGACTTTAAATGCGTTGCAGACGTATTCATTGGGCCGCCTTCTTCCTTCATTTCCGTCTTGTCAGTTGTATACTTTGACGTAACGGATTTGACGGACTCTATGGGTTGAGGGCTTTAAACCTTTAACTTCTTACAAAGAGAGAACAGAAATTACTCTCTAATTTCCATTCTCACTTTCAGGTTTTTCAAGTACAGGGACGCTTTTTGGACTAAATCCTGTAAGAACTTGCAAATTGTACTAGTGCATTATTGTACTGAAACGAAGCTAATATATTTCGAAAAGTCCGGTGTTTTAATAATCAGTAGTACTCGTATGTTGCGAATATCTGCTTATTTTTATTTTTGCGCTAAGAAATGAGTCTTTTTTCGAAGATTATCGCAAAATATCATCTACATCAATCGAATTTTTTCAATTCAAATTGAGTGCTCCATTGTTTTCTACGAATTATGGGATACGAATATTTGATATAACATCAGTGTCACAAATTTGAAAAAACCTAATTTTTCGTAAAATACGAATTTTCTCGAATTTTTTATTCCACATGAATTTTATGATACTGAATCCGAATTTGGTATTTTTTTTACTATCGCATGGTTTTCCTAACTTACAAATAGTACTGTACAAATGCCAGACTGCAATAATCTTAGCCCTGCTAATCTTTTTTTTTCAGATTATGTAAATATTTTTGTCAAGTATTTAACAAATCATTTCTTAACAGTAGTTTATTAAATTATCCTTCTTATGACACCCATATTTTCCATTCAGGGGTTCCCAACTTATAACGATTTTTATAAAAGCTATATCCGCAACTTCCGATGTCTATATCTCCGAAACTAGATCCGAGCGACTTTTTTTTTTGTATTTTTTTTTATTAACCCTCTATTCCCCTTGAAAAAAATTGGACAATGGCAGCTAAAGTAAACTTGTTTCTAGTGTTTTTAAAATGGTTTCAATTTTCTTTTGATTCAACTTAGTAATAATTATTGTTTTCTGTAACTGATTTTTATATTCAAATTCAAGTAGTGTGTTTTTTATCTATAATTTTACTTTCTAAGAATTTTTTTTGTTGTTTGGAAACAGACATCTGATTTCTATATATGTATGTATTATTTTTGTTTTTTGTATTATGGACTGTATCTGCTCATTTGTACGTACATACATATGTATGTATGCTTACATATGTATATCTAATTGTAATAAAAAAATAACTTGTAATATAACGCACCTACCATGAAATTTGAATCCTTATTAGATACAGTTGCAATCGGACATTTGAAAGTTTTTTTTTTCTGATCATTATAGAAAACGAGCTATTGAGCAATCTTAAATCAAATATCAAAAGATACATACAACTTGCAACGCTGTTGTGAGTTGAAATAGCCCACATCTCGTAAATGTGTTTTTTAACAGGTAGTTAAACTAATAATATATATGGTATTAAAAAAATAAAATAAAAAAATCTGTAAAAAACACATAGTCCTAACTTGTTTATTAATATTAATTTAATTACTCAATTAGCACTTTTAATAAAGTTGTTAATTTATTTTATATACATATACTCTGTGATAATGCATAATTAAGCAACATTTTTAAATTTAATTTGAATAGATTACGAATTGACGAGCTTCAGTTAAATTGCGTTAGCAGTTGAGAATCTTCTGAGAACACTTATTGTAAATTTATGCTGTGGCGCCTTTAAAAAATAGTGGGTCATTGACTATTTAGGTTTGAAGATATTTAGGTGAAGGCGAGCGGGCTTCATCCATAGCACCACAAAAAAAGTTCGGAAATCCATAGTCGTATCTGTTGTAAAATGGCGCGGGCCGTAAACCCTCCAGTGATGTTATTGCCAATATAGCTAATGCGATTTCACTGAAATATTTTAATTATTGGAATCTGAACATTTTAATTAGAGGAATTTAGTGTTTTTCTCAAGAAAATCGAATTGAGTGTTAGAAATGGACTTGAACGCCCTTCACTTAAAATTTAATAAGTTAAATCTGTGTACCAAGATAAAACGATTGTCAGGCTTTGACTTTTTTTAAATTTTGATCCTTTGCAACTTCAAATCCAAAAAATACGATGTTGTGACTTGCAATGGAGAAAAACATATTTATTTCTAATTTTATTTTTGGCCATCAATAAAAAAAATCGAAATCTGTTGAAAAAGGTCGAAAAGTATCGATTCAAAAGCAATGTGAAACTTAAAATGTAGTGAATAATATCGATAAGCACCGATAAAGTAAGTAATCATCGAAGTAGCCGTATAGTATCTATCGAATAACATCGCATATGTTGAAAGTATGGGATAGTATCGAAAAACATCGAAAAGTTGAAGAGCATCGAAAAAGTTGAAAAGTATCGCATAGTATCGAAAAATCAAATATTATCGAAAAAGTTGAAAAGTATCGCATAGTATCGAAAAATCAAATAGTATCGAAAAAGTTGAAAATCTTCCGTAGTGTAAAAGAAATAAGGCAATATAAAAAAATTTTAAAAAGTAGAAAAATTTCAAGTATCTAGATTCGAAAACATAGAATAATTCAATGCTTAAAAGCCAAAAAGTACATAAGTACATGGAAATCTTAAAAAATCTCGTTGAAATCCCATAGAGACATTGACAAAAAATTGATATTTTGCAAGAGCGCTATTAATTATAAAGAGTTTTTTAATTGTCTTATAAATTCTCTTGTGCAAGCTTATATGAGTACATACTTATGTACTTAAACACTTGTTAGTTCTAAATCTCTTAGAATCAAATATTGTTTGTACAATAACTTCATTGTATTTAAAAAGAAAGTATTATTGCTGAGTATGTACTCAAGCTTAAACTTGTAATATTAATAGAATGACACTTAAATCGGTCGAAAAATCGGGACAGAATGATACCATCTGCCAGAAGTCTTTATTTTTGTGAGGTATGCACCTCTCTGTATGCCTTTATATATTCGTTCCATTAATGCTGCTTCAATATTTCTCTATAAATATGTCCGAAAACTTAGCAGATATTGTCAGTTCCCATTAAAAAGTTTGGTATAACTAAAAAATAGGCTTTTAAAAAAATGTTCAATTTATTTTGGGAAAACTTCGAAATATGCACCTCATTTACAGGACCGTTTATGATGCTTCAAATTTCGCCAGAGATCTGGAGTCAAAAATTTAAAAGATTCGTACATGTGATTGCAATTGATAGGCTCTTTTTGGCTTGTTATGCCAATGCATACATATGTCCCACGAGAAGTAATGCCTTCAGAAAATGTGGAGTACTGAAAAAACAAAATTCGCACTAAAGTGCATATAGCTTGGTGTGCAATTTTCCGTAACAATTAGTTAGTTTTGACGTTGCTGTTTAATGATCACAATTTGCAAAAAAAAAAAAAATCAAAATCATTTTACCTAATGAGAGCGAAAAAATTGTTTGCGTTATCCAAAGCATAAAACGACCTTCGTCGAATGCCGGTGCAAAACAATAGGAAGATCAGCGATTTAATTACCGCAAAAATAATTGCTGCCGTACAATGCATTTGTATGTAAACGGCGCGCACTGTAACGTTGTTTTACGTTTCTCAGTTCTTGAACTTGAAATTTTAATGATTCTGTCGACGCAATAGCTGTCAGATATTTTAGTGCACGTACCAACTATAAAAATGCAACCGACAGCTATAACACCGAAAACATACATAAAACGAAAAATTAAAAATCCCACGTGCAGCAGAGATATAAAGCATTTGTATCTCATAAAATGTAATTTAGTTTTTACAATATGTTCCCATAGTTCTTCGAGATAGTGTGGCATTCCAGTTATTCGTTAGATAAGTATTCGCGTATTGCGATTGCAAAGTAAATTTACAAAAGTTTTGTCACCCATTCTCAGCCAAATTGATTCATCGTAGATAAACTTGAACTTGACTTAAGTTGAGAAAAATTTTCGCAGAAAATTATTGCTTCAAATGATGATCTAATTATAACAAAATGTCAACAATTGAATGATTTATAATGTGTTTTCCTCGTAAATAGATTGCACAAGTACGATAGCTAAATTTAAATGTTTTCTTAATCATTTTCTATTGTTATATTTAGCACGATTTGCAGCTGCATAAATCACTACATCATCATGACAAAAGAATTAAAATCCTTATTAATTAAGTCCACATTGCTGTTAAGGCAAACAGTTTCGAGACAAGCCATTCTTCTGCTTTCTTCAATGGGGAATAGGCCATATGTCAAGAATTATAGCCAAAAAATTATTAGATTAACTTGATAATATATACGAAAAAAAAAAAAAGACTAACTAACTACTAAAATTAGCGAATCATGAAAACCGCTTAAGTTCTTTTGAATTATTTATTTTAATATTGGTTTTGTGTGACCTTTCTTTAGAATGAATAATCCATAAATCTATAAGAAAAAACAGCAGAAAAAGCTACTGCAAAGAGCTTTTTGGATTACTTACACCTTACATTTTGCAGAGGTGTGGCAGTTCAAAATAAAGTTTTTTCGATTTCCTAATTTCTAATAGTGATAAAATGTGACCAAAGCTTAGTATAATATCTATGTATAATATTTCGATATTCTGATTCCTTTAGCATTGAAATTTGATAGTTTATTCTAAGTTTGGCTTAGCAAATTGTCTTCCTTTTTTATTGCGAATAAACCACATTTTTCTGATGTGGCTTTTAGTACTTAAAACGACTATGAAATGAAAAACTGAGTGTGATACTCAATACTCAATACTCAATGTGGAGCTCGAATAACACAAAAATAAAATGCGAAGCCATCATTATGCTAAGAATTTGAATATAGTTAGTTTTCAACCTAAGTCTGAGTTTGATATAATGAATATAGCTAAGCACTGGTTCAAGAACCCGGCTACAAATTTGATGCACTGAGAGTACATCCACAAAATTTCTGCGGGTGCTCATAAACTCTTTATACGCCAACTTCAAACGATTCTTATAAAAAGGAGGACAGTTAATCCAATTTAAGACTTTGAAAGCAAAACGTCCAATTTTTTTTTTAATCTTTCTCCATATGTGCAGACCCGTGCAGGCGGGTGGCGTTCAAACCCCTCAGGGAGATATTAACCTACAATTATTAAAATCTTCTGAACTATGTTATTTGATTTAGAAAAAAATTGATAGCTTGATTCAGGCTGGATGCGTCATCAGTGGTTTGTCATTTGAAATGGCAAAGTACTTATTATTATGAGAACTCTAAGTGAGCACGCACAATTTTACTATACAAGTTGTCATTACTAATTGGATAGTGAATAGTTTTGCCGACCGCTTAATAAGCCAAATAGAGTAGAAGATTTTTTACAAGTTTGATAAATGTGTTCACAAAACGTCAGTTAAGCTACAAAATGTATATCTATTTCTTTAAATGAATCGGTACGGCAAATGTTCTTCTCTTTCAATTCATACCTACACTCTCTTTCAATCATACATTGCCTTACAAAATCTTTGTAGTTACAGTCAACTTGCTCATTAGAATCCAAAGAGCTTATTGCAAAGGAAGTAAAATCAAGAAGTTAAGAAATAGTAGAAGTGCCACTGGCAAATCCATGTTAACCCTTCGTTGCATGATTTTCTAGTTTCAAAAACAAAAAATTTTTTTGAATCATATTCCTCAATCCAATCATTGAAAACATTATTAAAAAAAATTCGGACCTTAGTTTTTCAGAAAAATAGGTGTTTTCCACATGGTGCATATCTGCAACGCCATGCATTAAGAAGGAATTTTATTATTCTTAAAAATTAAAATAATTGTTTAATGTAAAAGAGTGCCTATTTGGAAATTATTCCAAAAATGCAACACATGACCGATGGCCTTGAAGTATGTTATCCGTGGGATTATTTTGAGCAAGTTTATATACTTAGAGCGCGCTCGGACTTCCTTTTTATTTATTTTGAGCTTGATAATAACATTCTTCACTACCTTGTGTGTGCAATTACTGCGGCTGACAAAGCCGGTCTCGGACGTATTATAGTGAACTACAGCCGAAGGCCGCCATGAAATTGGTGTTGAATATATTGGAGTATGTAAGTCCTGAGCCGCTGAGTAAGATTTCATCCAATTTTTTTTTTGGTGCATATTTCGAAATTATAAGTAAATCCGGATATTCCACGTATTACAGATTTTTTGTAACTCCACTTATGGGGTTGAGCTGGCGTATATTGATTTAGATAACTGCGATTTTTTGTAACACATATTTCTTCAACCAGAGGTAGACACTCTTTTCTTGGAATGGACAAAAATTTAATTATGAAGTGGATCAAAACAGGTCGAATCTTATGCAGCCCCTCTTGAGTTGGATGTACTCTTGGTACCACTGCATTATGTCAGTTAAAATGAAGAAATCCTTGAATGTTTTTATACACATTTACGACCAGTGTACCTATTCGATATTGTTGTATTTCCTACAGCAGGACCACAATAATGTCATACATTGGGCACCTGAATAACGAACATCAACTTTCAGATCATTCCAAGATATTTAGTTACTTCTGAGGATATCATCATCCTTCTTCTGATAGTAATTCCGTGATTTTCGTAATCGCCTTTATCGGCAATTTCATCCTATTGTTCGATATCAAAATCATCTTCATTGTCGCTCCAAGTTACCAAAACCTTCGCCAGATCTGTATCAGACAGAAAGTTAGCCATTCATAAACGTTATGAAATTTTTTTTACGTAAATGCATAGTGTTGCAGATTTGCATCATGTATGAAATGCACAAATAGAACAGATTTCGTACGAAAAGTAGTTCTTATTATAAATAAAAATTGCTTTTTATGATATTACTTACACAAAAAAAAATTACTTTCAAATATAATTTCACTTTTTCATTACTTTTCTCAGTAAAATTTAATATCAGTTTTTGCGACTTTACAATACTTTGATGTAACTGACTGTGACTTCCGATTCCTTCAAAACGATAACGACAAAAATAATATAATATCTATATAAACGTTGCTTATACATCGTTCAACTAATAAAAAATGAATGTTTAAATAAAATTTTTATATTTAATTTAAATGTATGATGCATATCTGCATCAGTATGCAACGAAGGGTTAACGTGTTTGTGATCATATATGATTCGCTCAAAAAATTTCGGCATTGTTGATAATTTCGTCATGAGCCTGAGTTTGCAGCAATTTTTTTATTAAATGTTCTCTTAAAAGTTGGATTAATAAAAGATTCCATCCAAAATTATGGGAAATAGTTCTCGTAAATAGATTTATTGAATATAAAACTGAGTTTATGACTTAGCACTTTACCACAGCTGACTTATTCTGAGACTGTAATACCATCAGTTTCAGAGCCAAAGTTATCATGAATAGATGCAATATATACATCTGTGCGAATACAGGTGAGATGAAAATCTCATTACCTAAATGCCACTTTTAAATCATCAGCCATGAATTCAAAATATGGGTCTGCTGAATTCGGTTGGGAAAATTTTTTTAAATAAGCTTGTAAACTATGAATTCGGGTTGCTGGCAGGGTAACATGTCAAAGCTGGGGACCTTGTAGGAATTAAAAAGGAGAAGCCGTTTATTGGAAATTTTTTTTTGTAATGAGCATAGAACAACTTTTGTCAAAAAATAAATTTGGTAATTAAAAAAAAGGTTTGCCACACACAAAAATTAATTTTTCATTAATGACATAAAAAAACAGATCCAGTTTTTTACAAAAAAAATAAAAGTAAAATTATTACCATTTTAATGAGGAAAAATTATTTTGTTTTGGGAAGGTCGTTAATTCCTTGATTTCAACTTGGCAACACTGGTTGCTGGTGAGTTGGTTAGTTTGTCCAACATTAGTAATCTATGTAGAGACTTCCAAATTGAGATATGAATGAATTTTGTTTCTATTTCTCTGCGGTTGTTCTACTTTAGCGTAAATTCGCTTTAGGAAGAAAATAAGGTAATTTCAATTTAAAAATTAATGCAAATATTAAAGTGCATCAGTTTTGGTCTTACGAGTATAAATGATATGAGTTCACAATTACCTACAATAGCAGGTATTCCAAATACTTTTTTTTGTTAATTATTAACTATCTTAACTCCCAAAGCATAGAAGTAAATGTCAAATTCAGTGGATTTTTAACCAATAATTCTGTCTTCCTTTTTTCTTAAGCCTTTGGTTTGACTTTTCGACATAAATATGAGTATACTATATGTACTTATTCACGAAGAATTATTTAATCCCAACTATATACTATTACATGCTTTTATGAAGACAGCATTGAATTGTCTCGAATCGGTCTTCGTAAGCATTCTTTTATTCTCTACAATCCTTGGTGTAGTCACTTCGCTATGCAAAACCATCAAATAATGATCCAATGACATTATATTTCAATAAAATATAGTTATGTTTATATTAAAATTATTTTTCTTCTGAAATGTTCGATAATTATGTGCTAAACAGAATATTTAGAATCTTGAAATTTTTTATAACTAAAAGTATATGGCGAAGTCTGATTTATCAGGCAGCTTTTAGTTCGTTTCTTATTGACTCCCATAAAGTTAAAACAAAAACTGAAGTAAATAACCGCTGTTTATAATAAAACATTGCAATAAATTTGGTTTTTACTGTGCCTAATAAAAGTGTTATAAAAATTAATAATTATTTTTGAACCATAATTTACAACAACACAATATTAACCAGTATATATCTATGTACACTATTTGGCAACTGTTCTATACGTCCTACGTATGTATCAGTATCAGTTTCGTTCCGATAAGAGAATTTCGTTACGTAAGTGATTGTTAGCCAAGTTGAAAAACAAATTACGAGTAGATGAACTTGACGATAATAAAGAAACTGTACATTAATTCAGTATAAGAAATATCAACAAAAAATTACAACATTGTAAGCGAGGGGTTCTGAAATTTTATAAAAAAAAATTAGTGCGAAGAGAATGGAACGGAATGTTTTCCAGCTGATAATTAAGTTGATATTTCAATGCAAGAACATTTTCTTTCATCTTGTACGCTCGGAAATTTTACTTGGAGTATATTGTACAAGGGGGTACGTTTTAAAGCTCACGCGTGCGAGCTTTATGTCCTTTAGAACTCGTGACTTTGTTGTCATTATGAAATAATTGACACAGCTTGTCAAGTGTTTAAAGTGCAATGTGTTAAGTTACACATGCAATTTTATGATTTTAGAAAAAAAAGGAATAAAAAAAGCTATTACATGCTCGCAACTGAACTGAATGCCACTCCTAATTTACCTAACCTAGCCTACTTCCATGTTAAGAAACTTACTTGACAATGTATTTTTACTCAGCTTTTTGATATGGAGTTCTTTAGTTACGGAAGTACAACTCTATGCTTAAAAAAAAAATATATATATATAAATATCGCACTATACACATGGGACGTTCTTTTACAAACCGAACGAATTTTGACGAAAATTGACCGACACATTTTTGATTTGGCTGAAATTTTTTTTATGGGTTCTGTATCGAAAAAGAAGAGTCGAAAGAATATTCATGGAGATATGGCCAAATAAATGAAAAAGTGAAGTGAATAAAAAAAAGGGTTTTTCGGGGATATCTCGAAAACGATTCTTAAGAAAAAAAAAAAAAAAATGGTTGCCATTTTTGGAATCTACGCCTCAAAATACATAGAAAAAAGTCTATGAGAAACCAGATCTCGAGATGAACCCCAAATTTGTAAATTAGTGTAGAATACGCTTGCAAATTAGACGTGCCGCTCTACAGAAATTAATTTATTTCTAATAGTATCTAATAATAGTTTGCCCATTAAAAAAATACGTTTTCGATAGGAAATTTGACGTAGAACACGATGATTATATTAAAAATTTGATACAGAGTGGGGGAATTATTAAAAATTGATTTAAGCATTTAAATTGCTTATGACAAAATTAATTTGTTAATAATTTCTTAATAAATAATTTTTTTTAAAGTTCGTTCTCTTAGCTTTAAAATGAAAATAAAATCAATTTTTTAACTTTAACAGAACCGGAGTTATGAATTTTTGAAAGTGAGCCTCCATGCCAAAAATCAAGAAATTCTCAAAATTTAAATTCGCTCTATTTTGTAAAAAAAAAATTTTTCAAAAAAATCCTCGAACACGTATCCCTTCTTTTTTGATACAGAACCCATAAGAAAAATTTCAGCCAAATCAAAAATGTGTCTTCTGGAAAGTGTTCGGTTTGTAAAAGATCGTCCCACTCCTGACTATAATAATATCTTTGATTAGATATATCCAAAGATTGGGGTTTTTAGTTCGGAATAGCCATTTTCCAAATAGATCTTTATTGGTATGATTTGACTCTATGAAATATGGGCGTTTCCAACAGTCAATTTCATTCAAATAATAGATACGTTTTAGAAATGACTAAGTTCGAACTGTGCCGTGTCTTAAAACTTTGGCTCAATTTTAATTATTTATGGACGCAATTTCTATGATCGACACACTGTTTGTCGATAAATAACTTAAAAATAACTATTTTGAAAATAGCTTTTTATTTCGATGTTAATAATACCGATCTTTAGATCCAACTATTCAAAAAAGTTATTAAAATAAAGTAGTTTAAAGTATAGCTTTGTACTTTACTTTTTCTTTTAAGTAACAGAGGCGAAATTTCGGCAATCAATGAACACAATCAGAAAACTAAGGAAAAAATATATTGAAATCAGCGTTTCGAACTTTTCGATTATAACATATTTATGGATTCAGAAAGTCAATTTTTTGCGGCAACAGCGGTGAAACTTCCCATATTCCAAATAACATGCAGCTCCATCTGTAGCTTAATACGTACGCCCAAACTTAGTCCAGTCATCATGGCACTTTTCATAGGAATTCAATGTTATGCCCACTAACTTTTTCGTTGAATTTTGTTTTTTAAGGTATCAGAATACTTCCATATGAAGTTCAGGATACCCAGTATGTTTTTTAAGTAAATTTTTATTTAACTTCATTGATGTTTTCCTTGGTATCTGATGTTGATGAGATGCGCGAGAGCGGCAAGACTTCACAGTTCCACTATCACGCATATGCTTTCATTTATAAGATGAAGGTGGATTAGCACAATATATTTGCTTCACAATGAAAAACCTCACTTTTCTTCATTTTTCCTATATTGAAATTCGACGAATGTATCAAAGGTAGATGCTATGTGAACAGCAGATTTACAGTAGAATCTCGTTAATCCGGATATGGTCTTATCCGGATCATACTGTAATCCGAACAGGGTAAAAAAAGTTAAGTAAAGTATTTTTTTAAATAAATTTTTTATTGATGTACATTTCATTACTTTTTACTTACTTATTTCTAACGCTTATTTTGAATGAATTGTTTTTGTTTTTTGATTTTGTTTTAATACCTACATATATTGCTATTATTTGTTATAATAAATGAATTCACATTTATAAATATTTTTCTTTGATAAATTTTATATGTCTTTAGTAATTCGGACCTCCGTATCGGTCGGTTTTAATTGAGACGGATTGAGTGCAAGCTACTGATTTCATACATATTTCATATTTAAAAAGTTGATTGCACTAAATATTCGTAAACAACTTTAACAAATGTTCAACTATATACCATAGTCCGAAACTATAGATTTCATGAAACTACAAGAAATGTGCGGAATAATTAAGAAAATTTTAAATTTTCTTGAAGATGGTCCAATTCACACAACCTGATAAAATTACGAAATTGAAATTGCATGCAATAAAATAAATGTGCTTACACAGAAAAAAATTCTCCTTTTTTTTTGGGCGGCAGCATTGAAGCCATGATTTCAAAGTTATAAGTTTGATAATAATCTTAATTCTTGTTGCATAGACACTTTCATTTTTCATTATTTTTTGTGGCCAACCTAAACGAACTGCAAAATATTATTTCTTATCGCCTTCAATCGAAGAGCAATAAAAGAAAACCTCAATACTTTAGTTTTTATTACCTAAAATAATCAAATAAGTTGTTGTAGAAAGCATCATAAAATTGTCGTGGCTACTGTTTTTAAAGATGCCTTATCGCGTTCCTGAACAGTAAAGCTTTGAGACATCAACATGTTTACGCTCCCAACCATTGAAAAGTAACGTCTACTAAAAAATCCGAAAAATATTAATTTCTGCAATAAGTCAAGTGTTAGAAGTAAAGTACTGGATATAAAGAGTGATAGTCCGGTCGTGGCACGTATTGGGTCGGGTCCTGTGCCAAAAAAAAAAACCTGTGGTTAAACGAATGAGTAGAATCGGTTTATATTTTCTGATGCGTTGCATTTTATACCCTTTAGAATATTTAATAAGTAAGTATCCCAGAATGCCTGAATGGTACAACTTGTTTATGCTCTATATATTGTTTATGACACTTATGAGATGAGGAGTTTTTTTTAAAAAACAAGCAGTGGTACAGTTTTCCTACCACGGAATTTTACTTTAGTCCTGATGAATATATCCCAAGAGCTCATAATTTTAATTCGCTACTTGACTTATATTCATATTTTATGTATTTACGGTTGATCGGTACCAAAAATCTTTCGAGTCCCCCTGCCATGTTTTCGTTGCAAAACCACCACTATCTCCATTACCATTAATTGCGGAAAACAACCACTTTGTTTTCCTTAGAATCCAGGCTATATTTGCACTCGTTTCGAATGTAATTTTTTAACCTTTATCCCATTTATAAATGCAAGAACCTATTTCAAGAATTACCCGGTTAAATCGTGCCATCTTTTGTCATTTCATGTTTGTTGAACATTAACTGAAGTGTTTTCAATGAAAAAAAATCATTTCAATTGTTATTAGTAATCAGTTGGCCAAAATAAATAAAAATAAAATGTTTATATTGTGTATACATGGTATGGTATATACGTTTTATAATTGGGAATGTCCATAACTTGTTAAAATTTTCCATAAATTTGATTCGCTAAGTATTATACGATTAGGTTGGATTAATGCGTTGTTAAAGATGGCTTATCAGTTTGAAATGTGAAAAAACCATAAATCACCTAAGAGTGGAATTGATTAATCGTTCGATTGACGTTTGAATTGGCGCCTTAACTATCGCGATTAACAATTGAATTCTTGTTAATAACAAAATATATAAGCTATTTAATGTATTATTAGCTGTTAAGTATTGCTGTTATCATGGGCGTTTAATACTTCAAATATTTAATATTAAATGATGTATTAAATGGCAATCGAGAACTGTATCGATTTTGAACTTTTTTGATGGCTTAATTTAGACCAGCGGTGGGCACAAAAATCTAACAAATGAGCAAAACAACAACATCAAGCAACAACAAACGAAATTTTAAAGTTTTTTTTACTTTCATTTCCAAAATCGCCATTAGCACAAAAAAAAACAAATTACACTACAAACAAAAACAATTTCTACATTCGTCAAGACACAATGCGGCGCCGTTGTTTATGCCTTTGTGTTTTGTTTTTGTTTTCATTTGAATTCAAGTCAACGCTGTGCCTCGATAGCATTGAAATTCTGCGAATTTGTTTTCGCTTGCTTGTACGTCGAATAACGGTGAGAGCAATGAAAGCAAATAGAGCCACTATGTGCCCATCACTGGTTTAGATACATATAAATAACACCCGGATAAAGTCTTAACGTATGTCGTTTTGAGAATAAAATGACTTCATGGAAAAATTTAAATTATTTATTTATTTAAATGTAATTACTATCGTAATTTTATCATTTATTATTCAATAAAACAAATATATCCTCAAGATAGTAATTAAAAAAAACTATTTCTATATAATACAAAAATTCACCTGTAGATCGCTTAGGTATGTCAGCGTAGGTTACACTAGTGGTTTTGTTATTTCAACGATTATAGCCGTAATTTATTATAATTTTTACAAGAAAATTCCCAGTATAGAGTTAAATTGAAACCGTAGTTTTGAGAAGGCAACAAATCAAATAGATAAAAAATCAGAAAAAAAGGTTCTTCACATACATGTAACTGCATTTATGTGTGCAAACGTATGTAACATACATATGTATATGCAGTTTAAAAGTTATAGACATCATTTTAGTATTATTTTCAATCATTCAATGATTTCCAAGAACTTGGTATCATTTTCATACTTCCTTATGAGATGAAAAAGAAAATGATCACATAGAACAAAAACTTTTCAAAAAAAATTTTTTTCTTACTTTGTACACAATTAAAACAGCAAAAGCCTGATTTGTTTCCATCTTCAAAATCATAAAATTGTGTGAGCTCTTTATAGTCCTGGAGGAACTCGTCTTTAATCATGAAACATAGTGATCTACCTCTCATGTTACGATTGACGTCAAAATAAAAAACGACAATTTTTCGGTCCTTATGTCCTTTCGGAGCATAATACCCACTGTGGAGTGTGAAAAGTTGCCAGTGATGGTATGGGGATACATACGAGTATCATGGCATGGCGTTGGTAAACTGAAAGTTTCTGCCGATATCATGGCGAAGAAGTTTTACTTAAACACTCTTCAAAACGAATTGAAAAAAGTGCTCAGAATTTCGGCTTCACTGACACTTTAAAGGCCGAAAAGTTAAGATACAAATTGTATCAAATAAATAATATTAAGCCCAAATCAGTCTTATGCAGGATATGGGTGCTGTATTATTGCAGTAAAGTGATAGGCCCAAAGGACCGATGTGAACCCCATCAAAAATTAATGGGCACACAGAAAACGAAAATTTGCAAAACGGGCTCCAGCAAATAGAAACGTTCTAATAAGAGTTATTAAGGAAGGGTGGACAAAAAGATACCGGAAGGATAGGATTTACAAAATTAATAGCGTCTATTCCAAGAAAGCTACAAGCCGTGATTGATATTCGTGGTGGACAGAATAAGTTTTGGGCTTTTTCTGATTAGATTTTTAGTTTCTTCAAATGTACCTTACATTTTGCAAAGAATTACTTGACAGACTGTATATGGTTGTCGCGATACTGAGCATTACATAATTAATACTTGCACGGTGCCACCGCTTTAGACGTTTTTTCACAAGAAATTTTATTTTTCAGTTTTTTTAATTTCAGATATTTTTATTTTTTTGACAAGCATAACCCTAAATGCGGGAGTATGGAGCAGGGATGATATTTGGGGGCTTTTAGGGCTTTTTTGAGCCCGTTTAGTTTTCAAAAGCCCCGTGGCCCTTTTTATTCATTTTTGGCCCTTTTGCAAAATTTTACCAAAAATAATCACAATTTTTTATTTTTCAAAGGAAAGCTTACTGGGATAAGTGATTGTCCACTGGGATAAAATTTAAGTGTTTTTTTTCTCCTAAAAAGTTTTGGTGGACCCTTAAGTAATACGATGGTTTTCGACTTTTTAAACTTCGAATTGAAATTATTTCAAATCAGAAACCAGAGACTTTTTTGTATAAAAAAAGTTTGATTTGATTTATAACACTGTTCAACCTAGTTTTGGTGCCGAAAAGCTTTACTTTTATTTTAACTAAGGACTTTATATTGAATACATTATTAGCAAAAATGTTGATATCCTACTTGTAGTTTCCTAGATTTTGCCTTGTAAAAAAAAAGTTTACATGAAAAACAACTTACATTATTTAAATAAAAACTTTCTTTTTCGCGACTTTCGTGAAAAAGGTGTAGTATAGACTAACACGTCACATCTCCCCGCAATAGTGAGCCATCATATGGCGATCCCATCGGCCTTGGTATCTTTCTTCCATAGTTTTTAGGTCCTGGTGAAACCGCTCCCCTTGTTCTTCGCTATAGGATCCAAGATTTTCTGGGAATTGGTTAAGATGACTGTGAAGGTAGCACACTTTGATGGACAAATTACATCTTAAGTTATTAAAGTGCTCTAGCGTGTCATTTACAATTTCAGAGCAGTTATTCGACTTGTAATTTCCGAGAAAGTTTTTAGTAACTTCAACAATCGAATCGAATTTTGAAAGACCCATTTCGAGAATAAGGCCTTGCATATCCAAAAAAAAAAAAATATCATTTTCTGATTGAAAAAATGGTAGCACACTTTCATCCAGAATTTTCGAATTAAAGTAAGCAAAATAAGCACTTTTTGTAAAATCTGTTATAGGTTTTCTGAACTTTTTCACTGTGTATTCACCACAAATGTAACAAAACACATTTGAATCATTGAGATAACTTCTTCATGATGTAAAAATCAATTTATAGAAATCTGTCGATTACAGCGAATATTCAAAACTGACAGTTAATCAAAAATAACACATAGGAAAAAAAACTAAAAATATTTTTAAAGATGCCAGTACATACTTAATACAAAACCACTAACTATATCTCGGCACCAACATTTTTTTTTCGATTTGTTGACCTGAGTAGTAGGTTAAATTTGATGTGCTAAATCTGCGTTTTTTGCTGCATTTCCTTTTGAAGAAGTTTCTAAAAATGGATCTCACCATAGTTAGTTCTTTAATATATCGATCATTTTCTTCAATAACGTCATAACTCAAAAAATCAGATATTTCAGGGCAAGCATTTGAACTAAGTTTTTGGGTTAAAACGTTCTTGAAGAAAATGAGCGACATATACAAAAAAAATCTTAAACGCTTAAATGTTCGTTTAATAGCATTTATTTTTATTTCAGAAGCCCTATTTATGTCAAAAAAGCCCTATTTTAGTTCGAATTTTGGCCCTTTTACAAACATGCCAATATCATCCCTGGTATGGAGCCGCTGCTGCTCATTGTATAAAAAATCACTTTATTTTATCAAAATAAAAACGATTATGTATTATAAAAATTAAAGCTACACGCATTTATATATAAAGAAAACCTTTAGTATTATGGGATGTATCAGTAAAAACTCTCTGTTCCACTGCCATTTCCTTCGGACTTGTACTACAAGAACGCCGCACTCAGACTTTGTTGTAATTTTTGTCGCATTTGAAATTTTTCCAACAAACATCCCTTGCCAGAGAAGGAATTAATTAATTTTAGAAAATTTAATTTCAATCACAATTTATCCTTTGAGATCGCTTTCCGCCATACCTTAAACTCTTTTATTCAATTGCAAAAGAAAAATAATTACTTTTTTTTTATAAAATAATTTAAGACTCAAATCTTAATCCTTCACGAAACAAATTAAGTTTAAGTTTTTGCGATCTTCAAACTTAAGGTCGAGGAACTCTTTTTCATTAATTTTGTATGAATCATTTGAATATATCACGTCAAAATTTAATAATCAGTGCATTAAAATATTTATTATAATATGCCGTAAAGTTCATATTTTTGCTTGCTTTAAGATCCAGTATATTTTTTTTAATTATTATAATTTTTTCTGCTTTAATCGGATTATAAATTAATTCACGGCGCGTAAATCGCATTTGCTGCAGCTACTTGAAAAATTATTATTATTATTATTCTGTTTGAATCAAATTAATACGATGCGATGGCCGTTAGTTTCAATAAATTTTTTTCTGAATAATAAATTTAAATATCGAAAGACTTAACTTTTCCAAGAAATTTTGTGAACTCTTTTGAAAATAAACTGCATAAATTTTAGAAATTCAAAACGTTTCTTGACAACAATTGAATTTTCGTATTCGCAACACTGCGTGGAGCTCATCAAAGCATAATAATTTGAAAATATTCAGATAGCAGGTCTTGAGATCCTGTTAATATCGTTTTTTTTTTTAATAAAATTTTTGCTGTTGTGACAATTTACCTAAGTAATTATGATGTTAAATTTATGTATTGTATGGAAAAAATGTTACTGACGTCATGCGCACGATCTTCATCATTTCTCCAAATTAATTACAAAAAGAGTGACTATTTAAAATATAATTTATCATAACAAAAAATAAATAAATAAACTGACAACCTTTTTAATCAATTCTGATTGACGCAGTCGCATTAAGACAGTTTTGATGCGACGCAAAAAAATTTTCAGAATGTTGTTTGTTTTGGTAATAAGTATGAAAGATTTGTTAACCAAGTAAAACAAAAATTGTGATCTTTAAGGGGATTCACCTGCTGTGTGATGTTGATAATTTTGTTATTCCAAATGAACATACCTTCGTCAAAAAATAAGTGAAACATTGGAATTTAAAACTCAAAGCCAATTTTTTTTTAATCTAAGTTTAGATATATTGATGTTATGTATATTATTCTATGATATATGTACAAATGTAAGCATATTTTGTTATTTGTTTTGCATAATTGTTTTTGTTTGTTTTAACAACTTGAGGTAATTGGAAATCCTTGTATGCTCTACCCTTTTGCCCAAAGCGTTTTAAATTTATTTTGCCATTTTTTGTCAATCTTATTATTCAATAAATTATGCACATACATATATAAGTAGAAATATATTATTTATAATATATGTTCCCATGCTTATAAAAATACACCACGTGACCAAAAAAAAAAGCTACTTATATTGGCTAAAGCTAGTCATAATAGTTTTGTCCGTTGCTAAGCGGACTCCTCAATGACTTTTAAGGATTTCTAAATAGAACCCAATCCAAAAGAGAAACAAACTTAAAGCATAATTTTTTTTTTCTGTCTGACACATCACAAAGAAACTCTTTCTCATTTAATGAAATGGAAAATTTTCACCACTAATACTCTTAGATTTGAGTAAGTGACTATGAGATGCGCTCAGATCGTCTCAGTTTCCAATATATTTGGCTTTTAAAAAACTAAAAGTTTTATTATCAGCTTTCATAGCATTATGTATGGAATATAGTTTCGGTAAAGTGACCGCCTCTGATCGGGGCGCAAATGCGAGCAATCTTAAGCACATTTTCCATAGCAATTTTGCAGATTTCTAATGTTAACCCAGCCATTTTGTTTCGAATGTGTCCTTAAGTATTATGTGGTTGGACAGTTTCTTTGAAGTACTCCATGGGAAGAGTCCGTAGTGGTTAAGTCAGAGAATCGTGGAGGCCAGACTATGTCACCCCTTTTTGACATTTGCATCGTTGCACGAGCTGTGTGTGATGTGGTACCGTCTTCTTGAAGTCACATTTTCTGTAGGCCTAATTGATCCGATTCGGGTACAAAAAAGTTTTCCAACATGTCCCAACGGTCCCTAGTAACTGTAACAACATTATCGCTCGAATTCTGAAAGGAAAATGACCCAATGATGCCACCGACCTTACGAAGGTGTAGTAGACTTTGACGTATCAATTGAGGGTTTTCACTGACCCAATAGTAGGTATTCTGTTTATAAACAAAGCCAGCTAACTTGAAATGTAGGTCGTCTATACTGTGCCGTAAGGCTCCTGGAAGGAAATTACCTGCTATTTGTCATTTGAATCTTATACATTTAAAAAACAAATACTTTTTTGAGAAGTTTTAAAAAATATGACACTCCTAATTCTTGTGCTTGGCGTCGATGAGTGGTATCCGGACATTGAACAGCACTCTGCCTCACTGCATCAAACTTTTCTGGAGTACGTTATTGCCCAGTCTGTCCTTTATCTCTCGGTGTATACACATTTTTTAAAATAATTCATTCAACGCTGAATGATCGGTTGACTTGCTCAACGCATGATTAACATCAAAAAAGTTACGCTATTTTTTCCGTGTATTCACAATAATTTAAATCAAATCTTTTAATAAACACAATAAACTGTTAGCGGCCGCTCACTACAACTGTCAAATACCAACTGACAGAAGTCATCCATACCAAAATGGCGGCGAAACAAATTTGACTTGGAACATAAAACGCACCCTGTAGTAAAACTACCTTAGTCCCAACATATGGGCGCATTTAAAACACACTGACACAATTGCATAGCAACAATTTTGGGGGCTCATGCATATGAGTTATGTGTAAAGTCCTTTGATCAGGAAAATTCAAAAGTGAGAACTTGTTTTTTTGATCCTTAAACGAAATACTTTTGCAGTTATAAAGCAACATCGCATTAGACAATCATCGTACAATTTGAACTGATAGCCAATTGTGCTGTATAAAACTAACAAAAGACATCGCCTGGAGAGAGGCAATATGTTGTTGAACTCAATATTTTCAACAATTCTACACACATTTCTTTAATTAGTATCGAACATTTTAGGACTGATAGGCTTTGTTGAATTACTTAACAAAAATATTTAAGTTTATTCAGCTGTGTAATAGTAAATGATTCCAATGAAATTTAAGGGTGGGGTTTTTTCGCACGAGGTCTAATTTAAAATTTCTTTTGAGACTTTTTTTTAAATTTTAATCTCTGATAGTAACTAAACGTTGCCAGATAATTTTAAAAATGTTAGCTTAAAATGAAAAAATGTCATAGCATAAAATGTGTGCTTTACAGAGTTCTTCAAACTTGCGATTTTTTTTTTTTTGGAAGACCAACATTAGCTATTTTTTTTTCGCAAGATCTTTAGCTTAGAGTTTATTTCGATAACATTATTTTTGAGCACTTTTGAATTGAAGTGGACAAGAGATTTATAAAGACTTTGATCTTTTTGATATGTGTAAAATCGACATTGTTCCACCTTTTACGAGGTGAAAATCTCTACTGACTGAACTTTTAGCTTAAATTCTTATGAAAAATCCCACGGTTAAAAATATTTGCTACGGCCAGGGCCGGATTAAGCCTATGTGCCGCCCGTACGCCAATAAAACTTTGCCGCCCTCGTTTTGAAAATTTTCCGCCCTTGTTTTCAAAATTTGCCGCCCTTTTCAAAATTTGCCGCCCTCGTTTTCAAAACTTGCCGCCCCCATTTCCTTGCCACCCATACGCCATGGCGTTGGTGGCGTATGCGGTAACACGACCCTGCCTACGGCATTAGAAGTCTGCATGAGTGCACTCGAAAAGATCGTCACATAAACTTCCGAATGCAATGAGCTTCGAGTGCTTGTTTCGATTTGATTTGTGGTTTTTGTGCTCAAAAACTCGATTGAATCGCAACGTGACGAGTGGTTTGATGGTTTTTTCGAGTGCACTCATGCATACCTCTACTACTCATGTTTTTCCAAAGTAAATCCACCTAACAATTGAAATTATTACTAAGAATCGTGCGATTTTAATTAAAATTCAATTTTCTTTAATCAATGAATGGAATTCTTTGAATTTTTACTATTATATATACTAACTATATTTTAACTATTACACGTTAATCAAACTGTCACTGAATAAAGTTTTCTCAAGTGGGCACAGTAAAATCCAATTTATTAAACTTAACTTTTTATTGCATACCTTTAAAGATTTATTGATCAATATTAAGGCCTCAATTTTTTTTTGCAAAATTTAGGTTTTTTAAAAAGTTTTAAACAAGTGAATTTCTATGTGCGTGTTTTTTTTAATTGCGATTCCTCAGTAAATATTGGGAAAAGTTAATGAAATTTTCGTGATAGGACAAGAAATATTTTTAACTTTATATGAAATAAAGTTTTTATAAAAATTTTATTTATTATTTATAAGAAATCAACTTTTTAATAAACAAACAGAATTTGAACCATTTTCTATATGTACAGAAACAAAATTTTTCCACAAGATTGTTTTGTAAAGTCTACAAAACTATTTCCTTAAAAAAAAAAATCCAAATTTTTCTTATCGGATGGTTTGTAGAAGTAAAATTTCCTAGGTGGCGAACCTTAAACATTCGTAACTTTTTTTTTTATGAAACGTACTAAAATTTTTTTTAGGAAAAAGTTGTGAAATAAACTGTTAATTATTTCTTGTCCTATCACTATTATCATTAATTCTTTCCCAATATTTACTGAGAAAGCGCAACTAAAATTATTGATCAATAAATCTTCATAGTTATGCAATAATAAGCTTAAGTTTAATAAGTTAGTTTTTACTGTGCCCACTTGAGAAAACTTTACACATTGTCAATCCAATATCTTGGAGTATTTAGCTATCTTGAAAATGTTTTTGGCTTTGACAACGAGTGTGGGATGCGAGAGTTTTCCTGTAACTCAATAATAAAGTTTCTACAACCGAATTAAAAAAATTAAAAAACTCAATTTTTGTTTAATTCGTTTAAAGTTTTTCAGCACTATTTGTACTTTATTTGCAGTTTTTGCTCTATACAAAAATAGTAGAATTTGCATAGAGTTTTCTGTTCTTGCTCTATATTGAATTTCGGTAGCACAATTTAACACAAAAATCATAATATATGGACCTCTTTGGAACTTTATCAAATTTGAATGCAAAATTTCTACTGTATTTGATTATCTAATAAAAGGCCTAGAATTGAAGGGGAAATAAAGTTCAATTCACTATTGAATCCGAATTTTCTGCATTAAATTAACATAAACGAAAACACTTAAGAAGCCCACAATAAAAGTAGTTACTCATCCACTTATTAATTTCGCTTTATTTTCGCCATTCCAGATTAATCAACAAGCAACGAAAGTATCTGCTAGGTAAATAGCAAAGATATCAACAGACTAAGCAGTATATTTGACGTTGTAAAAAGCAAAGCTTTCGTCGACAAACACACACAGCGAGTCGAAACTTTATTTAAATACTTGAAGCTCCTCACAGGTTAATTCAGAACATTCAAAACCGCCGCTCAACACAGAGCCCAACGTGACGTAGTGCGGAACAAAAGTAAAATTGAACAAAACCGAAAAATAAATCAACCAGCCAGATAAAAAGAATAATACAAAGAAACAGCTATTGCCAATATTGAACGTAAAATTGATACAAGTGGATAAAAATAGTAAAGAGATAAAAAAATAAAAGTGAATTCTACGCAAAACTCTAATTGACCACAAAAACCGCTGGATGCAAATGGCTTAAAACCACAGTGCAACGTGTTTAAATTCTTGCAACAGTATTAACAAAACGTAGATATATTTGATTAAGAAATCTACAATAAAAATTAATTACATATTTTAATACAATACGATTTTTTTTAAAGTCGAAATTATACAAATTTACCACTACCTCAAAGTACTTGTTGCAAAGTAACAGTATTAGTACGTATAAAAATCTTGTGAAATTCTTCAACACGTTCGTATCAAACAGGAACAATCAAGATGTCAACATCTAAGGAACATATTTTTGCTAGTGAAGAGAAGGATCTGGACAAACCAAAAGGTAAGTTTTTACTTGGCATATTTTAATAATAATAATAGAGTTTAGCTACTACAGCTATTAGTCTCCTTAGCTATTTAGCTTAGAGTTATTTTTTTTTTTTTATTAATTCATAAACTGAAATGACTTTTTTGATAAATTAGCTTTGAGTTAGAGACTGAGCTATGTAGTAGGTACTTAACGAATTCAGTCTGAACTTACCTATTTTGGTTTTAATTGGGACACTTTCCCACATACCCATGCTAGTTCACTGAAAATGTTTATGTAAAATGCTATGAAATTAAAAAGAGGGAAAAAACGACCGAAATTCTAAGGTCCAAGTCAGATTTTTTTTTTCGAGAAACATATATTTTGTTTTTTAAATAGTCCATATAAATTAATAAGTGAAAAAAAAAAGTTTATTGAAACGAAGTCTGACCTATAAAGGTCAAAAAATCGTTATTTGTTGGTTTGATGTGTTTTTACCAAAAAGTTCTAATATTTTTGATTTAAAACTGTAATCTCAAATAGAAAATTAATTCAAAAAATATTTTTTTGCAAATTATTCACATTTTATTTCTTTATTTTGTTTTTAAAACTGAGAAACTCAAGAGAATCTCTCGCTTAGAATTACACAGGACCACAAAAAAAAAAAAAATCTTGTAGTTGAAAGTTGAGGTACCATACGGTTTGTATTTTGGTGTGCTAAAAACGAATCCGGGGTCAGAGTTCGAATTCACACTTTAAAATACGTTAAAAAGAAAGTCCCTCAAAAAAAAAAATAATAACAATCCAAATCCAGACGTATTTAGGTGTGCTAAAATAACATCTAACAATGATTATCAATGAAAATTTGTTTTTGTATAATACACAGCTGAGCTTCAGGCAATTTATCTTTATACAAGACACGATATTAAGCCCTAGCGCAACCTTATGTATATATCACCATAAACGTTATTGGACCATTTAATCATTAATATTAGACAACGTTCTTATTTTTTGACCTATTTTTGTTTTAAATTTTCGTCTCAGTTTTTGGAAAAGCTCAATCTTTTCGATCGGCTTTTTTCGAAGCGATAACTTCGTCTATATTCCATTCCAGGGTCACGTTTACAAAAAAAAAAAAAAAATATACATCAGGAAGCAGAAATTTTTTTTTAAAGTCACCATAAAATTATAGAAAAGCATAGTTTTAAGTCATAGCTATTTATGCCATCAGATGGTGTGATATTATCTTTTCAACTGTTATGTTTTAAGTTACTAACCTTCGGAGACGTTAAAGGTTAAATGTTTTAATTTTATATAAAGTTAGTAGCTTACTATATATTGAATTAAAAGTTCGATTGGGAAGATCATTGGATAAAATTTGAAAGAAAGATATCTTGCTATCTGGTCACTTTAATACCTTTAAATATGTCTTCAGGATATCTTTATTATTGGTTTTGTGGGACTGCTTTTGAATACTTGTATAGCGCACCAAAATCTTTCAGTTAAGAACTCTGTTCAGATTAACTCTGTATTAGAATTTAAAAAAAAAAAAATTAAAAATTGTATTACAATTTCCAATTTTAATCATCAATTGTAAAAGTAGTTAAATAATTAATACAAGCCAACCCTGGAAAAAATTGATTTTTAAATATATGGATTAAGTGTTTCAAATGCATAAGAATAGTAAATTAAATTATTGTTTTCAATACAATTACAATACAATTAGTTAAGATCTTCCATTTATAATATAACTCGATGTTCGTTGCGCTAAATGCTATAGCGCCAAGCCCTTCAGCCAACAATTGTTAATTGATTTCCATAAAACGGTTGCATAAACTACGAGCCTTTTGATTGTTAATTCAAGCGAGTCCGACTCACTTGCAAGTGTGACGTTAAATTTAAAATGAGCAGCACAAAACTTTCCATACTAAATACGATAAAAACCCCACAGAATTGCGATTGCAATCTGCATTTCTGAAAGCACAATATAATACAACATTTAGTTCATATTAACAAATATGTCATCATTGTCCATTTTCATGTCAATTTAGAGAAACTTATATTGAGACACTTCGTGGAATCTAGTTGCCGACTTCTTGTAGAGTTACCAATCAAATTTTATAAATTTTCCTCGAATGCCTTCACGTACTCCAAAACCTCTGATAAATGTTCTCGATTTAAAGTTATTTGCTTGTAAATGTAAGCTTTTTTTCTCATCAGTTTTGGAAACGAGTACATCATTTGAAGTTTCTTCAAATCGTCATTTGGTCATCTGGTAACCTTACTTCTTGGCTTTTCGTTTCATTTTCACAGCAAATTTACAAAATTAATATATAAATCAGAAAATAAATCAATAAATATAATTAATATGTCGGCAATATATTGCGCATCTAATGTTTTCGAATGATTTGATTTTCTATTTTTATGAGTCGTACAACAACTGTGACAAAACATCAAGTAGTTTGCACAAAGTTTTTTTTTTTGTAGCCACAATTTCCATTTTTAGTCAAATGACTGACCGACTGGTGTACAAATTTGTTTTGCAACATTTAACATAATCACAAAAAAAAAATAAAATAAAAAATCATTGTCAATGCCGATAACTCAGTTGAAGAGGCGCATAGTTTGTGGCGCGTAAAGAAATTTGGCGCTTAGCAGGAAAAAGATTTGGCACTATGCCGAATTGTAATTTTTCATTTGAAGTTCAACAGAAATAAATTTTTGATTATATCATGACTGCTTACAGCATTGCACATTTGACATTTTCTGAAATTTTTTTTTAATTTTCAAAAAATACAACATTTTTTTTTTTGTGTAAAAATTTGTTAATTTTTTAGTATGATTCTAAAATAAATTTTTTTATTCAAATATGTATAGTAGTAGTTAGTAGTCGCTACTAATCTCATCTTTAACAAACCGTTGGACTTATTGGTATATCAGTATACCAACCTAAGCCAAGCGGTTCTCTTCAATATAAACGTTATATAACATGTGTATTTTGAAATTTTCACCAATTTACAGAATTTGTTATTCCCATAAATCAATTGGTCACGAACTTATATATTTAACGGTTAATCCTATTGTGATATATTCGGCTACATTCAAAGTTACATAAAGCGTAATAAATTCCAACTTGAGAATTATCTAAGCCGACTGTACACTGATAAAACGATTTTTTTGAATATAACAAATGTTTGCAATAAACTGTATATATTTAATATAGGGTAATCAAATACTTATTTGAGTCAAACATATTGTATTTGGATCAAATATGGGTATATATAGGTTGACATATTTTATGCTTAACTCAATCAAAAAGATTTATTATCGTTCTATATTGATACCTTAAAAACTAAGAGAAATATTGATAGGTTCATGAATTTTTTTTACTCAATAAATGAAGATCGATATAAAATATAATTGATGTTATATTATGATGTATTCAGAAGAGATATGTGAACTGTACCTATTCAATGCTAAATAAAAAATCATATAAAGTGGTACAATACCCTTACAACTACATTTCCCAAATATATTTGATATGTCGATAAATTCAAGGCCAATGTTATCCAACCTACATCTCTTTCTCTCTAAATTCTAACTTTTCAAACAAAATCAGTGCCTTGCACTAAGAGAGCGCTTTCGAACCGTTGGCTTAATCAACAAAAAATAACATAAACTATTGTTTGTATGTGCAGCCAGGTATTACTTCCTTTACCAACAGCTGATTCTTGTTTACAATTCAAGTCAACAGCACGTTGACCAACATTATGTTGCGTGCACAACCTTGACAGCTACATTGACAGGTTGGCTGCTACATTTTACACTACTACTGTCAATGCACCCGCAACACAGGTGGTTGTGTATAAATTCCGTATTTATAGCTCGCTAACCTTGTCAGCGTTGTTAAATGCAGTTAATAGTTTGTGTTGAAGAATAAGAAAAACAAAAAACGATAACTGCATGCTACATATACTTAAGTATAGGTGACACTGTAAGAGAAGAGTCGGTGCAAAAATTGCGATTTGCCGGTACCGGTTTTAAACTGTTGCATTTTTAGTTTAGCTAAGTTCCGCATTTTTATTAAGTGTGTCAAGTGTCATTATCACTATTTTATATATTTTCATGGGAATAACTTTGACTCAGGGCGTAATTGATATATGTACATATGCAGAAATGCGTATGAACAAGTTAAAAATGTCAATATACGTAGCACTTACTGATTGCATTATGGAATAAAGTGACGTCTTAAGTAATGTATGTAGATATTTTTATTACGTTCACCTCGTAAGGGTATTATTGAGTTGATTCCAAATAAGCTCAGAACAAAACGACTTCGATGAATTGATATTTCATATCGTCCATATAGAACAAAAAGTCACTCTCTACATACATATTTATGCTTTGATTTATGCTGGTCTTAATATACATTTTATCAAAATAAGCTCAATATGACGGAAACAAACCTTTTGAATAATATACCTAAATATGTTATTTGTTCGCATAAAAAAACTGTTAAAAAGCTTACAAAAAGCCTTATAACTCGAGTTAACTATCGAAAAACCAACCGCAAGTAGACGCATTATCATTTGCGTGGTCAATAAAGTCAGATAACTGGGGGGTGGTAAAGTTCGAATGCAAAATACTACTATGCAGAAGCAGAATCGTCCATGGATATTCTTTGGATGAGCTCTGCATTAATCAAGCCGCTTATAGCCTACGATTATCTTGTATGGGGTGAAATAACTTTTCCGAAGGTCTACAGTGCACAACTGAGGTTTTCAAGTAAATGTGACACATTGACATGTACACTAGCGCATACTACTCCTCATACGCGTATTACTTCAGTACACCGGTCACCAGCCAATTTTAAAGCTTACCTCAGAACATTTTCTGCCATTTGATGTCCAATCGTTAAGTATAGTATATCATTGTGAAGATCTGGACGAGTTCTACGTACGATATGTATTATGATATTGAATGCAAATGAGAAGATCTATAGAGGATTGCATTGAGGAGTAGGAGACTACGATATATTTCATTGCGAGTTGTTGTACTCAGTTTTATTGACTTGAAGTTTAGAACTTGCACTTAACCAATATTAGACAATTTTTAAGACTTATGATCTTAGTAAAATCCTTAACTTAATTCTGTATATAGTATATGCTATTAAGACCTATACAATTGAGGGCTTTAAAACATAATCAAAAATCATCTAAAAAGCAATCATGCAAGACATAAACGTCATCATTATTCACTCCTAAGTGACCTAAAGATCTTTTGATAAAAAATTGCCAAAATTTCGCAAGCAGGTCACATATCTTTTTTATTCAAATGTAAAATAATGTGCTCATTGACATATATTCAATAAAAGATAAAGCAGTTAATTATGCTTAATTTTATCATGCAAACGCCTACCTGTTTTCTATCGTGTTTTAATTGCTAGGTATACTTAAGCCATTTTTTTTCATACGCTGAAAAACAAGGTCACAATCGCAAAACTAAATCGCTGAAGCATATATTATGTCAAAAATTTACATAAACAAACAAACCAACGAAACAAATAAATTCGCAAATTAAAAAATGCAAACAACATAAACAAAAATAAAAGTTAAATGAAATATACCGATGGCGTTAATTAAATAAAAAAATGCTAAAAAGTTCAAACCTTAACTAATTTACTGCTAACGAGGTTCTAAATTGGTATTCGTAAACACATAAGATAAATTATGAAAATTATTTTTGTGTAAGACAATAACAAAAGGGTTCCCCTTTTAATAATTTTATTTAGTCATATGCCTTATACCCGCAATAATTTGATTAAAACTTTTGTAAGGGTATCTAAGCTTGCCAACCCTTGTTTGGTCAAATTTTGTATAATATCCAAAATTTTTCAGTTTTGTACAGATATTCAACTCAGAAGCTGTACAAATCTCTAAATTGTTTAATCTGAAGAGAGTACATAAAATTAACATTTGTTATAATAAAAGAAACTGTATGAAAAACAAAAAATTTACCATGATATATTATTAATGGCTGTTATGAACTGAAATAATAGTATGCCACATAATTAAATTATTTTTTTAAAATCTCTAAGCATTTTGTATCATCTGTATGTCAAGCTAAAAATCTGTTTTGTAAACATTGATAAAATCTAGGCAGTAAGCTTACCATTGCACAATACTTTGAAAAATGTATTTCAGTTTTGTATTAAGTGCAATAGTTCATAGGGTGAATAGACTATTTCTTATAAATCCCCTTAACTTCGTACAAATATGAGCAATAATTTTTGCTTCTCATTTTGTCCACAAAGCCAGACTTGATGTCGTCGGGATATTTATCCTCCTAATGGAAATACATGAGAGTCCTCAAAATAACAGCCTACGGGGAACTAAGGATTTCAGAGGAATGTATTGAAGTTCCGAAAAAATTCTGAGGATTGAGGAAATTTTCATATAGGATAGCGGATAGAAAGTTTCATAATATCTCTCAATGCAGGTTAAAAAACCCATTTGAGAACCTGGAGACATTTGAAGACATATGAAACTTGTAAAAGGTCTTCCAAATCAAAACACCAAGTCTTTAAAAAAATCAATGACATTAAAAATTAAGAATCTTTCGAGATAAAATGAATTCAAAAGTTATAGGACTAAAAAAAGTCGGTTGAGCGGTGTTAATTTACTTTTTTTTTATAATTTCGAAATCATGTACATGAACATACAATTTATACTCCTTTTGAAGAGAGCAGAGTGATAGCATTTTTGGCTTTTTTGTGGCCATGACAAAAACGTACATTCGTCTTCTAAAAATTATATTCCAAGTCTTGATTCGGTACATTAAGACAAAACCCAATTGCTATCACTGATAGAGCATAGCGATTTTTCTATTTCGAACCAAATCCCTGACTTTCCGATACAACTCGACGCTTATCGACTTTTTGGCGCATAATTCGTTACTATTCGAAATTTTCTGAGGTTTATTGACTCTTTCGATACTATTCGACATTTTTGAAAATTTTTTAATTATTCGTATTATCGACTTTTTATACATTTCAATACTATCGACATTTATCGATTTGTTTAAAATTTATTATCATTATTCAATATTTATTGTTTTTTCGTAATTATTCGACATTTGTCAGCTTCTATCAAATTTTTGTTATCATTCGATACTGTTCGACATTATTCAATTTTTAATACTTATCGATACTATTCGACATTATTTCTTTTAAATTGAACTTTTCGATACCTGTTGGTATTTTTCATCTTACTATAAAAATGTATTCTATATTTTTTTCAGCATTGTTAGGCTTCTATTGAGTTATTCGAATATATTTTTAAATTTTCTTCGACTATGTCAATGCTTCCCATTACCATTCGGTATTCTTAGACTTTTTTAACATTTTTATATTTTTACCATAAGTCGAATTTTTTGCGGTACTACTTCAGTAGAAGCTTTTTTATTTCATTATACTATATGTTGACTTTTTTTATACATTAAATATTATCATAATTAAAAAATAATTCATATTCGGTCCACTCTATTGTAAAAATAAAACTCAATTTGAAAATCAATGTTATAAGCCCTAAACACATGTGTGCATCTGTTGCAATAGACCCTCACGACCTTTTCTGATGATCTCACGATATTCAAGAATTAATTCAATATTATACAAGAATTATTTACTGCATTAAGTATTAAATTATATTAACTTATTTGCGTTTGTGCAAAATTCTTAAAACTTAGAAAATTTATTTACTACCCATTTATTATTGCGAAAAATTCGTTACTTCAATTTTTATTTGATTATGGTCTGAGTTGGTTGTTTGTTATAATTCTGGGTTAATAACATTAAAGGTTGAATTAACTGCAAATTAATTTTTTTTACAATTACAAGAACACGAAAACACTTTCATGACTTAAAGTAAAAAAAAAAAAACATTTTCGCACTTAAAGTGTTGATAGTTGTAAAAATTAGTATGCAAGTGTAAAAAAAAAATGTCGACATGAAAATTATTTATTTCGTTTTGATGTTTAAAAACTTTTTCACAAAAAAAGTACTAATAAATATTTCACATTAAAAAATAAAGTGAATTATAACAACATTGAACAGGAACAATGAACTATTGCAGTCATTTCCAAACTTTTCTACGCAGATCACTGTGGTTACGTAAAAAATTGTGTACAGTTGTATTTTCAACGTAATAAAACTACAGTTCATATTTGGAAATGGTTTATTTATACGTCACTATAATGTCCTTAAATTAAATATCAACATCAATCGAGGTCAGAGGAAGTCCAAAGTGGTCGAAGAAAATCGCTCAACATTTGTTTTTCGACATGTCGCTTAAGTTATTACTTTAACGTTAAAGTACGCCCGGAAATTTTTGAACCTTTAAAAATTACCTACGGCAGGGATGCCAAACCTTTTTGGTACACTTTTTGGTACACTATTTAATAGGGCTTTTTCGAAAATTACATGCAGTCGTAAAATTAATCCATAATTTAAGTCAAATTATTCATTGTATTAAGTAATATATTACTTACCTCTCTGGCACTCAGGAAATGTGTTGTTGAATCTTAAAAGTTTTGCTGGAACCATTTACAGTGGAACTTCGATTATCCGTCAGGCACGGGACCAGCAGCCTGACGGATAATTGAATAGACGGATAATCGAATATATGGCAGAATTTTGTTTTGCTTCTGTATGGTGACGCTAGAATACAAGGTATTGAATATACATATAGGTATATGTATGTACTGTAACACAAAAACGCAAGAAAAAAGGAAATGTAACAAAAAATGTTGATTTGTCATTTTCGTATTTTATTATCGATGATTAACAATGTGATAGTTTACAATCGCATCAAGATGTTTTGGTGAAAAAATTCGTCAAAAATTTGTGTAATCCACTTGACTTGGCGAACAAAAATAACTAGATTAATGAATTTCTGAGAAATTTTCATCTCCGAATTTCATAAGAAAAATTTCAGACAGAATCGTTTCTCGCATTGTGTGCATACATAAACAGAATCGAAACAAAACGAAAAAAAAAGTTTGCTGACAAAATGTGACGGTTAATCGGAGTGACGGTTGATCGGGAGACGGATAATCGAAGTTCCACTGTATTTGTAAATACTTAAACTATGCTTATTGCTTTATTATGTAACATATTCTGGGTATTCATCTAAATGCGCAAAATCCTCGCAAACTGTGCATTTTTGCAACATCAAAAAAGAACTGTCAAAAATCGTACCGAAAGTGTTTTGAACAAACGCGATAATTTGGTTGCGCAAACTTGCTCTACTAATTGTGCAAGTCCACCATAATTTTTTTTTTTGACATCGGTTGCAACGATTTCTTAAAATAGTTTTATTAATTTATTTTTTTTTCGCTTTCTCTCGGCATTTAAATTTTTATATTGTGACAATTACAATCTGACATGCTCATCAACTGCCACAAATAGCACAAAATACTCGATGGGGCGTTTACATTGCGCAAAATTACCTATTTGCACAAGTTGAAAACTTGCGCGCTGAGATGAATATTACTATTATGTGGGACCTTATGTCAATAAACGCAATTAATGCTGTATAACGCTGATTGCTTTTTTTTATTTAATGTAAAAAATGTTGGTAAGTTTTTGGAAAAATTTATTAAGAAAGAAAATTTTTCAGTGGCAACGCTGGTTGTGTTACTGTTTTCATCAGGGGCGTGAACCAGTTTTGAACCGAACCGGTTCTGAACCGGAAAACCGCTTTTTATACTATTAACTGAATCATTAACCGAACCGAAACTTTCCCCAAATGTTTGATCCGAACCGAAAACCGAACCACTTTTTATAAAGGTTTGAGGGTTCATTCTAACCAATTTTCAATGGACAAATTTTCCCCACTTTTTTATTTTTTCTTTTCTTAAATATGGAAATTGATAAAATTTTCAAAGAAATAGGAAAGCATGAGACGGAA
Source organism: Tricholauxania praeusta (assembly GCA_949775025.1). Lineage (NCBI taxonomy): Eukaryota > Metazoa > Arthropoda > Insecta > Diptera > Lauxaniidae > Tricholauxania > Tricholauxania praeusta. The sequence goes on from OX459031.1 coordinate 89,995,304, forward strand.
TAGGGAAACATGAGACAGAGTTAACAAACATATCATTTAAAGATAAAATCAAATCGTTTGATAATACTCGTACAAGGCGGCTTTCAAATAAAGTTGATGTTTTGAACTTTTGGAATAACTATCCTGACAAAGAATTGTCTCAAATTACTTTTGGTGTTCCAGCAACCCAGGCTTAAGTAGAGAGGGCATTTTCCACCCTAAAATTTATTCTCGGACACCTGCGGGGAAATATTAGAAGATATTCTTCTCATCAATTTCAACTGATTATTATCAAATTTTTTTATCAAATAAGAATTTTTACTGCATACTTATAGCGTATGGCATAAATTATGTCTACATATATATTTCTGTATTCTTTTGGATAGCATAGTTTTTTTTTTTTGATTCTCAAACCGTTGAACCGAACCGAAACCCCGGTTCAAAGAAGAAAAACACCATTTTGACGAACCAATCCTAGAGTGTAAAAACTGTTCGAACCGCTAAACCGAACCGACCAAATTTTTCACCCGATTCACCTCCCTGGATTTCATACTGATAGAATTCGCGATAAAAGTGGTTCATAAAGAAAGGACACGAAATAATGCATTCACAAACACAAACGAACGATTATTTATGGAAATCTTAAGTTTCTGTGTGACAGAAAACAGATATTTTAAACTTTAAATTATCAATTTTAAATAGATTTTGGTTCAAAAGTACTTTCCTCCACAAATAATGTAAATATCATCAACTTTATCTGTTAACATTTTTTCTAAGCTACTGATATTTTCTGATAAATTTTACAAAAAAAGCCCAATGTTTAAAAAAATATTGCCAAAAATTGCTTTTGGGTCGCTTATGGGCGTGCTGCCGATCTAACTCAATGAAGACAATCCAAGGGTTTCTTATAAATGTACAAATTAAACATTTCGGTTTTGAATTATTCATTCCAAACATTACTTTTTTATTCTCCATTAAAGTAAAATAAATTTTTCCAAAAGGTTGCAGACCGCTGAAAACTTAAGTAATTTATTTACATCCGCAATACAGTCGAAAATAAAAGATTTGTATTATGAAAATACTAAAACTAAAAACAAAAAAAAAAAACATAAAAATATAAATAATGAAAACATGTTGACAAAATTTTTAATAAAAAAAAACAAAACAAATTATAAGCAGCTGTGAGTCTGTTTTTGCATTTTTGTTGTAGTTTTAATTACAACCGTGTCACGTTTTACCCATATCAGTTTGACGCATGCGTAGTCGTTTTAAAATGCTAAAAAAAAAAATAAATCGTTTAGTAAAATGGATCGCTCAACATTATTTGATTCACTTAAAATTTGCATTAAGTTTCTTTTTTGTTTTGTGAAATTAAAAGCGGAAGTTTCTATCTGTCTGTGTATGTTGTTTTTGCAAATTTTACATTTGCTTTTCACACAGGCTAGTAATGTTTACTTAATTGAAAACGATATCTGAAAACACATAGCACAATCCAAATTCAAGAATTTGTGATCTCTTCAAATAACTACATACTCGCAGCTGTAATTTAAGAGATGCGTAAACATCTGCTGCAGCGTTTCCTGTTGCAACAATTTAGAGGTCGTAACGCTGATTTACTCGTACATTCTATGTTGAACTAAAAGCTTGGATCTGCTTTGATGTGAGAGTTGCAAATTGAGGGTGGTGCCAAGAAGGCGGCTTAAAATTAATTGTGTCACTTAAAATTTAAATTAAACTTTTATTTGTACATACATATGCATACGTAGTACATGTATCTAAATTGGACTATTGTTATAAAAGATTGTTGGAAGTTGTCAGATTTATTGTACACATTAAAAATATCTAGAGATATACACATATGTATGTATGTATATATATTATTCCAAGAACACTGACTTTGATTATAGTTTAAATTTAGATTTTATTCAGGTCACACACTTTTTAGCACGATGCGCCAGTATCTATGGGACATTTTTATACCAAAACGAAAGTAGTTGTACTTTGAGATATCCGAATTTGAGAATTTTTTATTTTATTTGTAAAGTATCTAAGTCATAAAATCGTCAAATAATACTCACAAGAACAAAATCAGCAAAATCGGAGGCAAATGGCAAATAATGCCACTTGTACATATTTTCTGATAGTTTTTATTGTATGTTTTTGAACAATTACTTAGTTCCTACTTTTTTTCATACTCAACTGTATTAAGATGACCTGAACAAAACGGAGAAAATCAATTTCATGCTTGTGCTCAATAACTACTCGCAATTACACATGTGTATATTTAAAAAGTTTTGAGCAAAATTAAGACAATGTTGTACTGATACATTATTCTTTCATAAAAGTTTCAAACCTTTATTAAAAGTGCGTGCAAAATATTTTTTTTTTTTTTGTGTCTGAGCTGAGGATAGCTTTCGAGATATGAAGGATCAGAAATTGAATGTGTGTCTAAACCAGTGGTCGGCACCGCATAGCACAATTGTGCGCTCAAATATCACACGAATTCTTATGCTCTTTCATTCAGTTGTCGAAAAACCATTGACAGAGCAACATCATGCGCGGATGTAGCTATTATCGTCTGTTATGCACATAGAGAATTTTTTTTTACAGCTATGGCAAATGAACGAATTTGAAATGCGTCACAATGCCTTTTCTTCGCCAATTCGTTATTTTCTTTTGACAACATATAGCAAAAAATACATTGCGCTCTAGATTTTAGAATCTGAATACCTTTTCTATTTTTTTTTTATTTTTCACTTTCTGCCGCAACATTCATTTCGCAAACGAATTCTGCGAAAAATTTCTTGCGGTGCAGCCTCTCTCCTCTCACCAACACAATCACACTTTTAATTTTGCCGACCCCTGGTCTAAACCAGTGATGGGCACATAGTGGCTCTATTTCAGTGGTCGGCACCACATAGCACAATTGTGCGCTCAAATGTTACACGCATTCTTATGCTCTTTCATTCATTTGTCGAAAAACCATTGACAAAGCAACATCATGCGCGGATGTAGCTATTGCCGTCTGTTATGCACATAGAAAATTTTTTTTACAGTTATTGCAAATGAACGAATTTACAACGAAAAAGGATTATGACCCAATTCGTTGTTTTCTTTTGGCGACATATAGCAAAAAATGTATTGCGCTCAAGATTGTAGAATCTGAATACCTTTTCTAATCTTTTTTTATTTTTCACTTTCAGCTGCAATATTCATTTCGCAAACGATTTCTGCGAAAAATTTCTTGCGGTGCAGACTCTCTCCTCTCACCAACACAATCACACTTTTAATTTTGCCGACCCCTGCTCTATTTGCTCTCATTGCTCTCACCGTTATTCGACGTACAAGCAAGCGAAAACAAATTCGCAGAATTTCAACGCTATCGAGGCACAGCGTTGACTTGAATTCAAATGAAAACAAAAACAAAACACAAAGGCATAAACGACGGCGCCGCATTGTGTCATGACCGTGGCTGGGCAAAACGTACCGCGCGCGGTACTGCGAGAATGAGAATAACTTTTTATATATGTACGTATATACAGCAGAGAGCGTAAAATTTAATTCACTTTGCTTTGAAAAAGGAACAAAGCACAACTACACATGCATTGAAGAACATTGAAGAGAAACACGCGTGTAGTTGTGCCCAGCTCTGGTCTTGACGAATGTAGCAATTGTTTTTGTTTGTAGTGCAATTTGTTTTTTTTTTTGTGCTAATGGCAAATTTGGAAATGAAAGTAAAAAAAACTTTAAAATTTCGTTTGTTGTCGCTTGATGTTGTTGTTTTGCTCTTTTGTTAGATATCGATGCCCACCGCTGGTCTAAATTGCCTTAGAAGAACTTCAATTTTTCTTTAATTAAATCTTAAAATGTAGTGAATTGACAGCAAATATTTTAGTTGAGATGGATCGTAAGCCACATTGCTCTGCTGAGGAATCGAGATTGACTTAAGCTTGAAAAAGAGGAAGAAAATCTCTTCAATTCAGGCAGGTTACTGAATAGATCTAACAATTTCGTGAGAAATGTAATTAAAAATAAATAGTAAAAAAAATCTCTTGGTAGATCACCAAAAACAGCTCCAAGAGTTGATCCTCATATTGAAAATAGACACATTTAATTATTCAAAGACAATTTTAGCAGAAACTGGGAACGTGGTTAATACATGATTTTCAATATTAGTCGATATTTTTCAGTTTTTTGTCCACTATTTTATACTTCTGACTTCTGTAGGCTTTTTCAATTATGTACTTTTGAAACTATTCTTCAATTCCATACTTTTCAATATTGTCTGATTTTTTTGCGATGATCTCTGATATTTTTCAATTATTTTCAAAAGTTATCGATTCAGTAAGCTTTTTTTTTTTGATAATATTTTTATTTTACCTCAGCTTAAGTTTCACTTCGGATTTTTCAGTTTGCCGGTAAATTGCCCTTAAAACGAATCCTTCAACATATCGATATTTTCTGGTTTATTTCAACATGGATTTTAGGATTGCTGTCATTAACCCCCATTTACACTTGACTAGTACGAAAGGAATATGTACAAATGTGTCACTAATTAAATAATATATTGAAAACATTTCAAGAATATGTAATATTTTTCCAGAGAAATGATAAGTCTGCTTAAAGAACAAAACACTTTTTTTGTTAAAGACTTTACTTAAATAAAGACAAAATTTAAACAAATATCAACAAAATTGCAGCGCAAAAAATTGAATTTTTATTCTGTCGTATTTACTCGTATATTAATGATAACATATTGTTTAATAATATTTGAACTAAAGAATGACTAAATTAATGCTAATTGTACAAGTAATTTGTGAAATAATTATAATGTTTAATTTAAAAAAATTTCGTGGCGCATATTTTAAATAAACAATTCGTTGTCTCTTCCTTTGTTGGCAAACAATTCAATTTTATTTTTAATTTTATTATCGTCAAAATCAAATTAACTATTGTATTACAAACATATATACAATTAAGAACAACTATTGAATGAGTCAGCTATTACGATTTTCTAATATCGTGTAATACAGCTACATAATATGCGATCTTGTGACTGAAAACAGTTCAAAGCGATACATACGCCAGATTCCACTCAATAAAATAAATTAAAAATAAACTAAAATAATTTACACCCAATTAAACTTTGCAAAGTAATAAGAATAGTTGGCGATAGCCAATTTTTTAATCACTTTCACTTTTCGATTGAACTGATGACTATATATTTTGGTAGCAGGTGAATGTCAAGAAAAAATATAAAATACTTACGACTTCTTTGTATTCTAGATACCTGTATAGTACAGATAAAATAACATTAGCTAAATAATTAAAGTAGGCTAATTTGATAATAAAAGTGACCCGAGCGTGACGTAACGTAATGTTAATACACATAATGTTGTGAAAAGTAAGGTACGCACAATAGCAAAATAGATATTAGCTTAGTCGCAATATATTGTGAGTCCCGCCTATTTAACTCTCTATAGCCGTGACTTAAGCAACCTTGTAAAATCTTTAATTCAACACGTACATTCTATTCTATGTATTTTGCTAAAATATTTGCACTAATAATTCACACTAAAGCGAAATTTGTTTTAAATATTTTCAAATCGCTAAGTACTTATAATTTTGTAAATATTAACATACATATATAAATATATTAATATTTTTGCAAATGTTTGAAATGCATGGAAAAATAATAAATAAATACATACGATATGTACTTATATCAAAATCATGTCAATCACAAAAACCTGAATTAAAATAACAAAATATTCTTGACCTCAGTAGAGTAGTACATACGCGTACAAGGTATGTACATACAAATACGTAAATACTGTTAATAAAACTGCTTTAAGAAAATAAAAAATTGCAGAATTCTAAGTTCACTTACTTGGATAATTTGTGCCCACTTATTTTAAGCATGATCAGCATTTTTTTAGGTCGCTCTGGTTTTTAATATTTGCGATAACCGACTTTCAAGGAAAAAAAATTGCCAAAAAAATAAAATTTTGATCCATAAAAAGATCCAAAAAAAACTGAATTAACAAATTTCTACTGCAATTCATTATTAAATAGCACTATATTTTCCTTAAGATTTTTCATTTGGTTTCAATTGCATTACATGTTTCTTTTGCAATGAGAATTTATTATATCAACACTTTGCCTTTAAATAAATGTTCATTATGCCGATTTTTGATTTCGCAAAATAATCCTATAACCGTTTCTCTAAAATTTCTGCTAGAAAGTAGTGCCTACTGTACCGCCTTGTGCTATTGAAAGTTTAGCCTAAAAGTATGCTCTCAAATTTTAAAGCTTTCAATCGCAGAAGTTATTTTGAATTTCACACACAAGTTAACAAAATAAATTAAAAAGTTCTGCACATATGGCATTTTAACAGGGGCGTAGTTGGTCACTTATCGCCTGGAGCAAAGCCTCTTTAAATGAAATCTGTATTGATTTTGATCCGCTCATTGAACAACGTTAAGTTAATTTAATTTATTTTAAGGCCCATAGTCAAGCACAATGAATCTACCTCTTATTATAATTGCAGCTCTATCTTGACTTACTTCGATATAACCTAAGGCACTGTGATTTAAAGTGCGATACTATAATAACCCGCATAGCGATTCGCGTGAAAGCCTGTTTGTTTTGTAGGGGAAAGCTTATAAAACATACATATATCAATTATATGAAAAGTAGAGTTAGTATTGTTGACTTAATATATCAAAAATATTTTGTTAGCACGATAAAAAGAAATATTCTTGCTATTTTTCATTTCATTTCGAATAAGGTGAATTTTCAACCCACTCTAGTATACCAACCACAAAAATGAGTTAGACTCAAATGATACTGAAACTAATCCAAATAATACCACTAACATTGATAGTTTCTATGAATTTACAAAACATTGCAATTTATAAATTTATGCCATTATAATAAAAGAAGCATTTTGTAGCCAACTGATAATCGTAATGAGTAATTCTCCACATCAGAAGAACATGCCTATGCTTAAGTATATCAACGAGACAATATCTTGTAGGTACCAGAAATAAAAACGGCAAACATCTATCTTAGTTCTGCTGTGACACAAATCTTAGGATTAGAATAACTTTACATTAGCTAAGCCTTAGCTTATGTAGTTCCCATTTTGAAATTTTTAGAATATTATCTAAATATTTTAGCTATATTTTAAAATTAAAATAAAAAACCTTGAAATTCTGATTTGAAATGTTTACTTCCGGTTTTCTACAAGAAAAATAAAAATTCAGACTTCGAATCTGATTTCATATTTGAAATGAACTGTATATTTACTATAACAGCCACTATGTTAAATATTTTATTTTAAATTTGAGGCGCCCAGTTGCAGAACCGGTCAGGTCCAATTAAATCAAATTTTGAGATATTATCATAAATCAAAATCTAGACCATGCTTTATCTTTCTATTAAAATAAAAGTTTTTGACAAAATATTACATTTTTAAATTTATTTTTGATACATGAATTTCAAAACCGGCCAAATCCATGAATTTACTTTCAAAACCGCCAAATCCATGAATTTACTTTCAAAACCGGCCGAGTCTAGTACATTGGCAGTCCAAAATTGTTTTCTCAAAATCATATAATTTAATTCATTTCTTCCAACTTAGTTTTGAGCCACAAATCAGCATCGATTGGTTCGTGGGGCTAAAAGTTTGATCTGCTGGTAGAGAAAAAATGTTTGATAACTATTTCAAAGGGAACAAAATTCTAATAAAAGTTTTTAATAGTTAAATTTTAGATCACTGGTCTCTTATTTAAGCCACATAATAACGCTTATGATATGTTTTGTGTTCTAACATTTCTGAATAAAGTTACAACGTTTCAAGTTTTATAAGTAAATTGGAAACCTCAATTTAATTTTTTTAGCTAATATTTACGATACTCTACATTTCATGCTCAATGAACCAAAAAAAAAACAATATTGCCGAGTCTTATAAGTACATGTTTATGTATATATGTATGTATGTTCAATGTACTAAAAATTTATCTATCATATGAATTTGAGAATAAAAAGAAATTTTTGCAAAAAAAGAAAACAAAAGAATCGGATATACTTATTTCTTTAAAAGTTTTTACAATTGTCACTCGGTTAAGATCATAAAATATTTTCGTGTTGTCAAACAAGTATTTTTTTTACTGTCACTATTGGGAAACATTTTTGTTATAAATATTTGAAGTTGTTGCTGACTAGGCGACGGCACGTTTTGCGGTCATTGGTACCCATATTTCTGTACATATATTTTTTCATTTTAAGTCGTTTTCTTAATTATTTCACATTTCTACTATCGAAACGATTCCAGTGAAGTTTTTGATAAAGATTTTTAAGACTTTGATGATATTTACAAAGTATGTCTTGCAAGATTCTTCAGTGTTTTTAATTTTAATGTAAAAGGCACTGCTTCATAATTTAGCGAAAAAGTCGAACGGTTAATCATTGACAAGAGTTAACCTACTTACATAATGAAAAAAGCAAAAACACTAGGGTGGATCAAAAACCAATTTTTGATGATAGCTTTTTCTAAAGACAGTAGATTGGTGATATTTGGTTAAATGTTATACTGATTCAGCGTGAAGGTGGTCATTGTAATGAATCAAATTAAATATTATCAGTCATATATATATATATATATTATCATACATATGTAAGAGTTGCTTTGAGCTCTTTTGGACAGTTGACTTGTTGAACAGAGCTAGTTTTTAAATGGATATAAATTCTATAGCCAACTTTGTATTTATTAAAAATTTACTTGTAAATAAGCTCCCACATTCTCGCTGAGATACCTAGATACTATCAATTTATAATGAATTAATGAATTTGAGTAATTGGAAAATAGCAGACTTCAAATTCTTAAAGTTGCAACCAAGTCTTATTTAATCTAAAAAAATGGATAATATACAAAAAAAATTAAAATTAGATTCTCATAATTAGATTATATACTTAGATATTTTAAAATTGGAAATTATATCCCAAAATATTTTTCAGTTTCTTCAAAAGCTGATTGATGTTATTAGGGATGATAAAATTACATTTTTCGTTGACGCCCTCGGTTTCGTGTAAATAATTTGTATCCTGAACCTACGGTAAAAATCTTAGTCCGCATGCCTTTGACAGAATTTTTAATGGCCTTTCGAATAATCGTAATTATTATTCGAAAATTTTTTAATTTGAGTAAACGTGTTAACGTATAAGCTCGTAGAAATCTTTAAACTTATGTAAATATAATTTATTTTATCTAGAAATATTTAGGAAAGTACTGAAAATTTATTTATTTTTTTTTGTATTGCGAAAATAAGGCTTCGAATGTACTCAATACGATTCCAGTGCACTACTGACATATTTATCACAGCGCGAATGTACTGCAAAACGTACAAATGTAATGAAAATGGCATCACTGATGTATTTTATGTTCAAGCGATTCCTGGATGATACTTCATATAATTTATTTAGTTAATTTTTTTATAAAATTGTTTTGATCAAAAATACCTAAACATTCCATTACATGTCAATTAAAATGACATCGCTTTATTGTGTGATATTTTTCTTTTATTTTTAAGAGAGATATATCACAAATTAATGGGTATCTTCGAATTTTGTAACGCCACTGACTTAAGTACAGAACTCATTTGTCATCATATTTTATTTGTTTTTTAAGTCTCTATTAACTAATACTTAAAATAAAAGCTTCCAATATTCGTTCGATATGGAAGGTGTGTTATATACAAAAGCGTCGTATTTCTCATAATAACAATTTAATAACATACAATTCAAAAGTAAGCCATTATGGTATTTCTGCTCTAGAATTATTTTTTATCGCCGGCTATGGAATAATGGGAATGGTAGGAAAGAATTTATCGACTTTTTAACTTTTCAACAACTTTCTAACACTTATCGATTCGTAAAACACTTTTTAATAATTTTCGACAAAATTTTCAAAATTTAACGACATTTTCAAAATTTAACGACTTTACCGATATTTTTCTTCGACTTCTTCGACATTTTTCAACTTCTACAACACTTTCAATATTATTCGTATTGTTCAGCATTTTTTCGACTTTTCTGCGAAATTTTTCAACTTTTTCAACTTATGTTGACTTCTTCGACATTTTTAAACTTTCGAAACTACTTGGTCCTTGACTTTTTATACCCTACACCGAGGGTATATTCACTTTGTCCTTCCGTTTGTAACACATAGAAGGAGGCGTGGCAGGCATGGAAAAGTACATATATTCTTGATCAGCGTCACCACCTGAGTTGATTTTTCCAATATATCCCATATCCAATGTATCCCATTTTTCATATTTTTTCGACATTTTGAATTTCTTTCAAATTTCTTCAATGGCTTCCATATTTTTTCAACTTTTTCAGTCTTTTACAACTGTTTCAACATTTTTCATATCCCAAACCTTTATTACATTTCACATTATTTTCAACTTATTCCACCTCTTCAACGTCTTTTAACATTTATTTAAAAGGGACTTTCAGTGCAGTGTAGGGTATGTGAGCTTCGGCCCGGCCGTAGATAACACCTTTACTTGTTTATTTTAAATCAGTACTCTTTTTACAAACTATAGCCCCGTTGTGACCCTAATCAGCGTTACACTTTAAATTCCATTAAAATCTACTAAAATCACACTACCAGCGCTATAATAGCTCTCTTTGGTAAGAATTAAATAGAAAACAATTAAGTAGTACAATTAGAGCTTTAGGTACAGTTCCACAACTAGCGCGCTTTGTGCTACTTACTTTGAGCAATAATTTTTCGCATGTGAGTATCTCGTGTCGCAAAAGCTATTTTGGTGTTTTATATTATTTTTTTTTTTGTTTTAAATGTTTAGAATTTTAAATGCATGACATTGGCCATCGAACACTCGAATTGGTGGGTGGGCTGGGTTAGGGAAGAGTGGGGAAGGCGGCGAAGAAACCAGTAATAAGCATGTCAAATCAGGCGAACAACACGTGAGCTGAGAAAGCTAAAATAAGCAGACAGAACAGAGAATGACTGAAACAACTGAAACAAAAGTCAAAACATGAAATAAAAATAGAGATATATAAATTTTCGTTAGTATAAGAAAAAATCATTAGAATGACTCGCAAATTCGAGTACTGACATAAATAGAATTTCATTTTAATTAGCAAAGTTATTTAATTCATTGCGAATTTTTTATTTAGAAGTGACGCTAATAGGTACGTCAATGGTTTTTTGAACAAATAACAATTTTTGTTTAAATCTTCTACGAATTCTGAATATATACTATAAAGAACCTGCGATCTGCCAAAAATGATACTAACGTAAGTGCCCAAGTATGTATCATTCAACCCATTTAGATTCACTACTTAAACTAAGGCGGCCATCACAAAGATTCATTAGGAACTAAGTGATTTTGTGTTTACAGAAGCAGCCGTGACTTCATTCCCCGAGAATGGAAGTTTTGTATAGAATTTTCAATGAAGGTATGCAATAGGAGAAAGTGACGAGTATAAGTATGACTTCCACGAGATAATGCAAATTCTTTATAATATGAAATTGCGAGTATTATAAAATTTTATCACATATACTTAAGAAAAATTCAATATGCAAACACTGAACTAAAAAAAAGCAAGGAACATTTGAACGTCATATACATACTGCTTTTAGAAGCAAAAATGGCGTATCTCAAAAAAATGCGATTCGAGATATGTACATACTTAATTGATGTTTTGTTTATGTCAATTTGTTGAAATACATACCTATGTATAAAATTGAGATAAAGAAAATTCACTTAGGAGATTTTTTACATATTTGATCTAAGAAACCGGCATTTGGAGCAGTTCATTAGACGCGTAATTTCTTAAGCTAAGCCATGAAATTCTCATATATGATTTATTTTAGATAAGTCCTTTTCACTTCTGACGGCAGTATAACTCTCAAAAAACTTTCAGGGACAAGTCGTTGGAATAAAGAGCTTCCACCGGATGACAGAGCATAAATAAAATCCTCGCTATCGATTTAATTTCAACTTACAACATTCTATTCTACTTCACAATGCGCGAGGTACTTCGATTGAATATCACCTGATTTCTAAAACTGATCTTAAAGCTCCTGAATATTTTCCAAAATAAAGAATGTTCAATCTTAGCTGTGGCGCTCTATTGTCTTCGAGACTTGCTTTGAGCAAATTATGAATTATTTTATTTCAGTTATTCAGTAAAGCTAGGTTATATTACAAATTAATTATGCATGCTTATTATCAGATACAAGTTCTATCTATCAGACTTAAATTTGAAATACAGTTAAACTTAAATGTGCAAATTTTAATTTCTTTTTGAATTTTTGCGATTGCTCAGTTCTTTTTCGACCATTGGATTCAGAACTATTTATTGAAGGTTTTGTCCGGGAGCATAAGCTCCATTTTCTGTATACGGCTACATTTTTATATTCTAACAAATAAAATCTCTCCAAACTTAAACTAAACTCAACAAATGTTTTGTTTTCTTGAGGCAGATATTGCTAGTGAAGATTCTGACACAACTTGGTCAGGGTTAGTATTCATCTATTCACTAAGTTGATAACTCTTCAACTGCTGTGGGTTTCAATAGCGTAGGCAGAACCAGTGTATGAATTTTTAACTGAGGAGTCTTTAGTCTTGAGCACGCCAAAATACGCTTTGGAGTATTCCCATTACCCTTGAGTGCTGGTAACTTTATGGGACTTCTCACTGCAAATCATTCACTGAGCTACATATGTATAGCTTTCGCAAAATAAGTGCTTTAACATTCTCGAAAACGTTTTAAAACTACATAAGTAGTTTGATCGTTGTAATCCTAATCATAGACATAAGTACACATGTGTGGTATAACGAAATTCACCTAAACTATGCAAGTGTGACTAACAGCTATTTCCAAATCGAATGAAGTCATAGTAAATAGAAAATTGCACGATCCCTAAACTGCCGTACTATGCGAAAAGGGCGTATCTCAAAAAATTTCGTTTCGAGATAATTGATGTTTTGTTTATGTCAATTTGTTGTAAAATTGTGATGGAGAAAATTCTCTTAGAAGATTTGCTATGTATTTGAATTAAGATTCCGGGATTTGGAGCATTTCATTAGACGCGTAATTTATTAAGCTATTCGATGTCATAAGATTCTCGGATATTTCTTTTTTTGAGATACGCCCTATTCGCTTAGCTCACAAAAAAAAAAAACACAAATATGTAGAGAAATTTAAGTGAAGATAGTAGAAAAAATATATTAATGCCATACCAAAATCATAAAATTAAATGAACAACATTACATATCGTATACTGTCAAAAAATAAATAAATAACAAAATCATGTGGTTAAGAAAAATTGGATCAGATAAGAATGTATCTTAATACATTCATTACAAATAAACATCAGATAAAACCAAAAGCAAAACAACACAGGAAATAGAGCAAAATTGGTTGCAATACCGGCAAATTGACATTGACTCATGCAGCTGCCAGCCACTCAATTTAACGTCAACAAAATAAAAATCTATAGAATGAGTAACACCGTCAGAGCGAGGAAGAGAGCGGCAAAGCATAAAGTTCTCTGTTTATATAACAATTCTGCGCACATTCAAGTGTTGAATCTTGAGAAACACTCGAGTCTGTTTGCTAGTCAATAGTACTTAAATACTTGTTATACCTAATTAAGAATGTAACGCTTTACTATGTCGTAATTCATTTGAATATTTGTAGATATAGTGTTGAACCAAAAGGATGACCTTAATGTTTTGACCAAAACCGTGAAACTCATTTGCTATATTACATCTATGGCAAAAAAAAAAAAACAACGAAAAACAGCTTAAGTCGACTTAAGAAATATCGATTAAATGTCAGTTTTTCATTGGTTTTGAACGAAATTTCCCTTTTATCTTTGGGTGGATTTTTTGATTTTTACTCAAGCCAAAAATGGGATATTTCGTCCAAAACTATGGAAAAACTGACCTTTAATGGATATTTCTTAAGTCGACTTAAGCTGTTTTTCTTTTTGATATTTTTTGAGTAAATTTAAACTGTTTCATCCTTTTTGTCACAGATACTAGGGATGGGTAAAATCGATAAGAAAAAATATCGATATGCATCGATAGTTTCTCCAAAATTATCGATAAGACCAAGAATATGTTTTTATATTTCTATTTGAAAAAAGTATGCCAAGAAGGCTAAAGAATGCAAAAAATTGATAAGAAGAAGAAATCGATAAAACATCGATAACCGGCAAGAATTATTTTTCTGACCTCTCCCCTTTTCTTTATCTATTTTTTAGAAGTAACACATTTAACAAAAAACATGATAACTGAAAACGAGTTCTTTAAATATTAATTTATATAATCAAAGAAAAAACTCAAAGAGACCAGCTTCCTCGCTCCCCAAACCTACAAGCACATATAAGCAGTTCCCTAACCTAACCTAACCTATCTAACCTAACCTATCTAACCTAACCTGGACAAATTTCCCCGATCCCCAAACCTAACAGCACTTTAAAGCACAATTTAAAAACGAATTGAAAGAAGAGGACAAATTAAGGTAATACCTCCATCCCGCGGAATTTCGACTAGATTTCGTTGAAAAAAATTGCATATATTCCCCTTATGAAACTAAGAATAAAATTCAAATACCAATTTTTTTTTTTTACTGATCGGTCATATATCGGTCATATACTGATCGAAAGTCATAGTTTTTGGGAACATTGTCTAAAATAATTGAGTTGAATTGCTATGATCCCAAAAATTTATGATTTACTTTTTCAGATTTTTTATTCAAAATTTTACCGTTGGGGACAGATCGAACTTATACTAAAGACTTTCGAAAAAGAAATAAAAACTTAGACTAGTTTTTCTAATGAAATAGGCCTAAAGGCCCCCGCACTATTTAAATGCAAAAGTGGTTTCTATCTAATGCTACCATTTTTCGAATAGAGCTAGTTTTTGCCATCCTAAACAAAGTCTCATTGGATACGACAATGTTCCAGGACATGATTTCGAGTTATTGGCCAATGAGGGTTCATTTTGCGTACGTTGGCATATAAGGTTGTTGGGCAAAATAACGCATTGAAATTGGATTTTTTCTCACTTCTTACAGACACACGTAGAGACACGTTGCAGTGTTTTATATGCCAGTGTACTTAATATGAGACCTTTAATGACCAATATCTTCAAATTCAATCAAAGGACTTTGTTGCGCCCATTGAAACTTTTGTTCACGATGTCAAAAACTAGTTCTCTGCAAAAAATGGGATCATTTGATTTGAGCCTTTGTATTAAATTTAATCGCAGCTGCTTGTTTGCGTTAGTCTTTTACAAAATACATTTATGCCCATGTTCTTTGCAATGTTAACCAAAATGTTCAAAATTTTAATAAATAATTCAGTTCAGAATTTTCAAATAAAAAAACCGATATTAAACCCTTAAATATATAACAGCACTAGCTGTGCGCATACCGTAACACAACCCTCTGCCAACCAACCCTGCGCTTGATTGCATAGTTTTACAGCGAAGGCGTTTCAAGCGACAAACCGCACAACCGCAAATCGCAAGCTAAAAAAAAGTAGAAGAAAAAAGTCTGAACAGAATATGGGAAACGATAAAAAGTTTAGTACAGCGCACAGCCGATTGTCAGTTGAGCAAAAGAACGCGCGCCAAAAAGATACTCGCAAGATATTAAGATATCTAGTACCTAGATACTTGAACATTTACATACGACTTTAACGTGCAGTGTGATTGTTGTAATTAAAAATTTATAAGTCAAAAAAAAGTTTTTTTTTATCTCCAGATAAAATTAATTATTGTAAAAAAACACGCCGACTTACGCAACGTACTGAAAGATAAAACTCGAACATATTAGATATAAAAACATTTACATAAGTGCAAAGTCATATATGGAGTGAGGTGCTTTTGTAAACGCACTTTACTCTAAAACTTGAATAACAAAATAAGTGCTTTCATTCCGCGACGAAATTTCAAAGTTTGCCCAACCATAAGATACTGATTAAAATGCATCTTCGGTATAAATGCATGCGGTAGAACATGAAATGGTTTAAATACGTGCGAAAAAAAAAATGAAAATTTTTTGAATTTTCCTTTCTGCCACAATTTACGTGTATTCTGTGCTGAAAATCTCTTTCTTTTGCAATATCGATGGCTCCAAGACGGATTTCAGAGAATCGTCAACGCAATGGTCACGTTTTAGTCTGGGATCAGGCGAATTTCCGTGAAGTCTTCGAAGAAACCAAATCGAAACGTACGTTCATATTTTTATTTCATAAACTGATTACATAACCAGATATTGAGGTTTTTCGTCAATTATTAAGTTATACATTGCATCATCATCAAGTTGCACTAAAGAATTGTTCACTACGTTTACTTTAAATGTTCAAAAGCTCCTCTTGATATTTTACTTTAGTTCGTTGCGTCGTATTTGTTCAATTGCTTTTATTATACTTATCCCAAAGGCATATGCTTTGATGAAGTGTTCAGTTTTTACATATCCTCCCTTTTTAAGGCTTAAGTTATGGACCTTACGATTAACTTTTATGCTTCTTGATGAACAGCATCTTTTTTTTGCTAAACGTGGTCATTTTTCTTTGACTTCATCGCAAATCCAAGCCAGTAATATGT
This sequence comes from Tricholauxania praeusta, assembly GCA_949775025.1. NCBI lineage: Eukaryota > Metazoa > Arthropoda > Insecta > Diptera > Lauxaniidae > Tricholauxania > Tricholauxania praeusta. Next base: position 90,011,941 of record OX459031.1, read on the forward strand.
TGATGAATCGACAAAAAAATTTTATACTTCAATTGAAGTTTTTTTGAGATTTTGTTTTCATAAATAAAAATATTATTAAACTGAAACGACATATAAATTACAGCTAACTACTGAGTTTGTAAGACATCACATGTACATACATATATGATATAGGTACATATAATTGATGGCAATATTCAGCCAACAAATTTCTTATCTAAGCAGAATCTTATGGCAAAAAATGCCAAAATGTGAAAATGATAAATCTATCAATTGTCGAAGAAAATTGGCAGAAAGTCGCTTTTTTTATTCGAAATGCATGAGTACTTGTGCAACTTAGAAAAGCTCATATGCTGCAGTTATGTATGCGCCTGTATTAAAAATTAAATAATTTCAAGTAAAATAACAAACTCCGCAATTTGCTTAAAACTGTATACTTGATACATTAAGCATTTAGACCATTCGTTTTCAGTGAAAAAAGAAGATTCTCTGAACAAAATCAAGCTAATTTTTATCCAACTACTTGAGGTGGTATTGAACGCGAAAAAAGATCCGGCTTATGGGAATCGATTCTTGAACGATATGATAAAAAAAACAACGAGCACAAATTAATATTTTTTTCTTTTGTGCGGCTTAAGAGATTTTAACTAAAAAACCTAAAAAAAGGATTAATTTTATCTTTATTGTGTTGTTCACCATTTTTCGTGGAAAAATATCGAAAAAAATAAAAAAGAATTTCTTTTTGGCCCAAAAGCTAAAATAAAATAATCTTTTTTTGTTTTGTGGGCTCTGTTTAGCTAAAAGATACTTTGAAAGCCTGTAAAACAAAAAAAAAATATTTCACTTATATTTAGGCCGAAAATATTTTTTTTTTAATTTTTCTATGAAAGATGGTCATTATACAGGGTGTTTTTTTTAGAGGTATAGAGCTTCGAATTGAAATAAAACACAAGAAAATCGGTTTAATGTCCATCAATTTGGCTTTATTGGAAGGATAATTTTATGCCATTAATGTTTAAATATGATTTCGGGCATGTGGCCGCCGCGGCTGGCTCGAATAAAGCCAATTCTACAGGTCCAATTTTGAACCACTTTTTCGAGCATATGGCGCCGTATGTCGGCAATAACGCCACGAATGTTGGCTTCCAAGTCCCCAAACGTTTCTGGTTTGTTGGCGTAGACGAGCGACTTCACATATCCCCAAAGAAAATAATCCAATGGTGTCAAATCACACGATCTTGGTGGCCAATTGACAGGTCCATTCCGCGAAATTATGCGCTCATCGAATGTTTCCTTCAATAAATTGATTGTGACGTGCGCTGTGTGGCATGTAGCGCCGTCTTGTTGGAACCACAACTCATCCACATTCATGCCATCCGATTCGGGAACAAAATAGTCGGTTATCAGGGCTCTATACCGGTCTCCATTAACGGTAACTGACTCTCCAGCATTATTTCGGAAGAAGTATGGCCCAATGACTCCACCAGCCCATAGAGCACACCAAACAGTCAGTTTTTGTGGATGTAATGGCGTCTCAAGGGTCTCATGTGGATTCTCTTCACTCCAAATGCGGCAATTTTGCTTGTTGACGTAGCCATTCAACCAAAAATGAGCCTCATCACTGAACAAAATTTTGCGATGAAAATCAGCATCGAGATCAATCTCATTTTCGGCCCATACACCAAAATCACGACGCATTGCATGGTCTCGCGGCTTTAATTCTTGCACAAGCTGGATCTTGTAAGGTCGCAAGCCAAGATCTTTGCGCAAAATCTTCCATAAAGTTGATGGACAAAGCTCCAATTGCTGTGCACGGTGGCGAATCGATTCATTCGGGTCCTCTTCAACATTTTGCTCTACAGCGGCAATTGTTTCTTCGGTGCGCACTGTTCGACGTCTCTGCGGATGCGTATTATCACATAGAGTAAACGTAGTGCGAAAACGACCCATGGTTAACCGAATTAAATGCTCTGATGGACGATTATGTCGACCATAAAATGGACGGAGCTTGCGGTAAACTTCGCGAACTGAACCATTATTTTCGAAATAAATTTGGACGATTTGCAAGCGTTGTTCTTTTGTCAACTTGTTCATGATGAAATGGCAAACCAAACTGAACATAAATGACATTAGAGTTGCCAGATTTGACCATAAAATGCCAGTTTTATCTCTATTCGAAAAACAAACCTCTAAAAAAAACACCCAGTACAATAAAAATAATCTTTTTTTTTTTGGGGTTTTGTAGTTAAAATTATTTTTAAGCCAAACAAAAGAAAAAAAAAATAAACAAATGATTTTTGTGCTTAGCCTGGAAAAATAACATTTTTTTTTTTTGATTTTTTTCCATGAAAATAGTGAATATCACCAAAAAAATCGCATCATAAGCTAGGATGCTCGGCGTTCAAGAAATGATTCCAATGTTCTTTCGTTTACGTAGGAAAACTTTTTTCGCGTTGAAGAGCACTGTGTACAAGAGCAAAATGGAAAATTAATTAAAGTATTATTCTTTCTGGAATTTTGTTTTAATTTTTGACCTATTGAAAAATCTGGCAACACATTTTTTCACGCTGTACGTATCTCAATTCGTTGATTTACTTTCAGCACAAAAGCTCAAGGTATGCAACTGAAACCGAAAGTGGTCTAAAGATTTCATGCAAAATAACTCTTTCGTACTAAGTTCTTTCGGGCGGTATGTTCCAAACATTATTATTGTCAAAAACTTTCTTGACTTCCAACTGATTGTTTTTTTGTTCTTTCCGTATTCCCAATAATGAGCAAAAATTTCTCAATTTTCCATTTCCAAAAAATTGTAAAACAACTCGCGACTTACACTTTCAAAAAAGAAGGATAGTGTTATAGACTTGCAAGGAATTGAGTGAAGTTCCAGAGGACCAAGGAAAATCTCCGATTGACTCAAAACTTTTCAAGCTTGTACCCTGGTTTCATTCCTTAAAGAACAAATTTGAGAACATATGGTAACGCTACCTCAGTCATATTTAACAGCCAACAGTTAGTTAATTCTTAAATAGCCATAAATATAGCGAATTTTTTAAGGGTATTATAGCTTCGAATAGATTTAGATACAAACAGTTTTTCAAATGTACTCAAGATTGGCTTTACTTTATTCGGTAGATAAAACCGATTAGAGGCATATAAACGGCGTGAATGGCCAGATGAAATATCACTTTTTCACCATTTGAAGACATTGTGAATTAAATTTTGAAATTTTTGTGAAATTAATAAGTTTTCAGTTTCCAAAAACTGTTGCGATATAATTCTTGCTATAATGGAATAGCAAACCCTACTAATTGTGGGTATAAATCATGGTACAATTATCATGGTAGCAGCAATTCTAAGTGACAGTTTTCTTCTTTATTTTTAGCCAGCCAAAATTAGCTTCAACCACGTTTGTCAGAATTTTTCTTTTGTTTATTCTTGACAATTCTGATAGGCAAATTCACGGTTGCATTATCTGGGTTTGACAAGATAGTTCTACCATGTATAATTGTACCATGGGTATAAATGACACCAGCATTGTCAAATTTGATTATACTTTTAATGATTACTATTCTGCCCTCAGTAGCAAAATGAGCGTATCTCAAAAAAATGCGTTTCGTGTTAATTTTTGTGTTGTTTATGTGAATTTGTTGAAATACCTCTAAAATTGAAATAGAGAAAATTCTCTTAGGACATTTTATATATGTTTGAACTAAAATACCGGCTGTTGGAGTTGTTCATAAGACGCGTAATTTCTTAAGCTATCTGATGCCATAAGAAGCACAAATATGTTTTTTTCCAGATATGCCCTTTTTCCTTCTGAGAGCAGTATTGCAGAGCACAAGTCTTTAAAAAAACATTCTGTATATGAATTAGAATTTTAAAACAAAACATTTTTCTGTGCTAAATTTTAAAATGAAACGGTTTTATGCACCTTTAATACCAATTGTTTTTAGGCCAAAAGTTCTAAGCTATGAGGTAAAAGTTAATTTAAAAAGTAAGAGACCCTGCAATTTTTCTACGGAAGCTTGATTTTACAGAATTCGGCAGAAATTTTTCAAAAAAGTAAGCCAGACTAAAAATCTGCTCTCCTGTCATTAGCACATGTCTTTTGAACCTAACTGTCCAGTGGGTAGAGCTCACGTTCTTAGTTTTAAGAGGGTTTGGCCAACAATAACTGTAGAGCAGCGCCTCCTAGAGCCACGTTTCCCCTCTTGAAGAATTCTCTATTGAACGAATAAAATATAATTTTGAATGATTGATTTTTATCACCGCTGCCCCAGTATTAAAAAAGAAACGTTCAATTAAAAAATTACCGGGTTCTCTAGTCGAAACGTGACTACCATATTGTTGTTCCGAATATTGTAACAGTCATGTCTTTAGATGAACTTTGAAATTGTTTCACTCACCGCTTAGTCACCCTTCGTTAGACAAACATAGTCGCGGCATCTATCTAATGCTAAGATTTTATTTTTACGACGTTACTGCTAAATGAATGAACTACACGCCTGACAATAAGTGCTTTGGCACTTGTGAATTGTTGAATTAATTAACAGAAATATGAGAGACATGGATAGTTAAGGTATTGAACGAAATAATTATTAGTATCTGATGAAGAGGCGGGCAGGGACTGGTAGTTAATTGTGCAATTGCTATGTGAAACCAAATCATGTGAAGCTACATATTACATTTGATGAATGGCATATTGTGACTAAATTAAGAAATGGGTAAATACAAATCATTAGCTCGCAGTAGGATCTATATTGAACAAATTAAAAAAATTATATTGGGAAATCGATGTTTTTTCCCACCTATCGAAAAAATTATTTTTATTATTAAATTCAATTAATTATAAAGCTTTGCATCTTGGACTTTATACTAATTTTCCATATCTTCCTTTTATTTTAGGAAAATTTCCCACACGTTACTTTGTCACATTCATGCTTTTCCTGGGCATGGCCAATGCCTATGTGATGCGTACAAATATGTCGGTGGCCATTGTGGCGATGGTTAATCACACAGCCATAAATCAAGGTGATGAAGATTTCGACGAGGAAGAGTGTCTCGATTCAGAATACAACGCAGTGGTAAGTTTTCAAAATAATTTGTATAAAAGTACGCCTATATCCCTCCATATTATTCAATAGCTTTTGTTTTTATTCTCTACTTCAAAAAAAAAAACTTTAACACGCCACTGTTCAGAGTTGTATCACGTTTCCTATGCACGCGATCATTTTATACAACAAACATTTCGAGTTTCATTAACCGTGACATTCAATCGAATTTAATTAAAAAAAAAAAAACTAATTCTTGATGAAATCATTTAACACTTTCTGAAACTGGTGACAATCACAGAACCATAAATTGTTAGAAATTATCAGCTATCGTTGAATCGGGTGCTATTTAAATTAATGAATAACTCACAGCGGTTCATAATGATTCATATTAGAGAGTAAGCGATAATTTATTGTATGTAATTTTGGTTTGAGAATTTTGCGGCTCAAGTTAAACATGACATTTTTTTTGAATAATGACGTGACGAAAAGTCAAAGTACAGTCATATATGTCTAAGCGAGAATAAGTGAGACTGATCTCCTAATACTGTTAGTCACCTCCACAAATCAATTTTTATATGCCACCATTTATAACCGAGACTGTTTCACTCAACATCCTTATTAGCTTAAATTCTTTCCAGTTACTAACAGTTCACACGAACAAACGAATGATCCTTTGTGCCTCTACAAAGTGTCAGAATTTCATAAGTGAGAGAAACCGCATCGGTACATATAAGCGATAAAAATGTCAACTCTCTCGAATTGTCAATTTAGAAACAGCTGGCATTTGATCCTTTTAATAATTATGTCCTGTCATTTATACACGTAATTGGCAAAATGCATTTCGGAAAACAGCTCAGCATCGATCCTATTTTGCTTTAGCTCCAGTTTGAGTTGGCTTGAGCTATAAGCGTTCTAAAAGTAAACACCTGAATACTAATGCCATTCATTTATTTGATTAGTAAACTTATTTGCGTTGATATGTTTGCTTAAAAATTTCCATTCTCATGCATTTCAGGATAATGGACAAGACGGCGAGTTTGTTTGGAGTTCCAGTCTGCAAGGTTACATTTTGTCGTCGTTTTTCTATGGTTATGTCATAACTCAGGTACGTTCAGTTTAACTTTTGACATTTTGCAATTCTTAATACTTTTTGATTTTAGATTCCTTTCGGAATACTGGCAAAAAAATATGGTGCTTTACGTTTTCTCGGCTGGGGCATGTTAATCAATTCCGTATTTGCGTTTCTCGTGCCAGTTGCTGCACGTGAAGGTGGCATCTGGGGTCTTTGTGCAGTGCGCTTCATTCAGGGTCTTGGTGAGGGTCCAATTGTACCATGTACACATGCGCTTTTAGCCAAATGGATTCCGCCCAACGAACGATCACGTATGGGTGCTGCCGTCTATGCAGGCGCACAATTTGGTACAATTATTTCGATGCCACTTTCCGGACTCCTGGCTGAGTACGGCTTTGATGGAGGCTGGCCCTCGATTTTCTATGTCTTTGGCATTATAGGCACCGTTTGGTCAGTTGCATTTTTGATTTGGGTCTATGAAGATCCCTCATCACATCCAACAATCGATCCAGCCGAACAGAAATACATTAACGATCAACTCTGGGGTACAACCATCGATAAGGTGAGTTCGCTATACAGAAGAATTGATTTGATTTGGAAGACAAATCCTAATTTATGTTATGAATTCTTTTCCTTTTAGAGTCCACCAATTCCCTTCAAAGCTATCTTCAAATCTTTGCCTTTCTATGCTATACTCTTAGCGCACATGGGCCACAACTATGGTTATGAAACTCTCATGACAGAATTGCCAACATACATGAAGCAGGTCTTGCGCTATTCACTTAAATCTAATGGTATGCTTTCGGCGCTGCCCTACTTGGCGATGTGGCTCTTCTCAATGTTCATTTCATTCATTGCTGATTGGATGATAACGTCAAAACGTTTCACACACACTTCAACGAGAAAGATTATTAACAGTATAGGTAAGTTTTCCAGAAACTTAACTTAACTCAAGCGTCCATCAGTTTCTCTCGACCAAAAGATCCTAAAAGAGTCACAACTATATTTTCAATTATCATTTTTCAGGTCAATATGGTCCGGGCATTGCTTTAATTGCGGCATCATACACAGGTTGCGATCGAGTGCTCACATTGTCTATTCTCACCATAGGTGTGGGTCTAAATGGTGGCATTTATTCTGGTTTCAAAATCAACCATTTAGATTTGACACCAAGATTTGCCGGCTTTTTGATGGCTATTACGAATTGCTTAGCCAATTTGGCAGGTCTGTTAGCACCAATCGCTGCTGGTAACTTGATTAATCACAAGGTGAGCTATAATTTTTTTTTTAAATTTGTACTAAAATTAATAATAAACTTTTATTTGCATGCTCCCTTAGCCCACAATGGGTCAATGGCAGATTGTCTTCTTCATTGCGGCATTCGTGTACATAATTTGTGGTACATTCTACAATTTGTTCGGTTCCGGCCAGCGTCAATGGTGGGATGATCCCCAAAACGATGCCTTGAAAAAGGATGGTGATGCACCAACACAGGCGATTACAAATGGTCACAATGGAGCCATTGAACCAACGATTCAGACGCAAGTAAGCGAGACGAGACATTGATTGGGTCTGCAAGTGTTTAGTTTAAGTCGATTTTTTATTTAATTAAAGTTAGTTAAAATATTATAATTTTAAATTAAAATAAAAAACTGAAAGTGGGAGGGTCTGAAAGAAGCGTTGGGAATCGGAACCAAACAAAATAAAATGAAAAAAGACAATGTGGGGAATTACGCTAAGAATTGTAAATGTAAAAAAAAAATGAGAAATTTAAATTTTCTTTATATATAAATTATTTTGTTAATAAAAAACAATAATTTATTTAGTGTATCAATTTGTTATTCTTATTATTCGGTTTGTTTGTTAATCGGTTGCTATTTATTTTGTTGCGAAAAGAAAAAAATATTAAATATAAAATTAAAATGTAAAAAGTCATGCTAAATAACAGTACCTCATTAAAAAAAATTATTTTTATATTCTAAAATTAATAATAACACAAATAAGCACAAATTAAAATAGTATTCACAGCAATAAATTATAACTCTAACTTCAGTATCTCGTTTCTGTAACTAGCCTCAATCGCAAAACTCGATTGATTTTCTCGATTTTAAATATGTACATAAACTTGATGTTATTTTCATTTGTAACATTTCAGTGTTGAAATATTTTAAAAATATATGACATCAAGAAAATCGAGTTTTTCTCGATTAAACGGTTGTGATTGTGATAAAATTCTTTAAAGTTTAGACATTTTTACCAACAGATTGTTACAATTGTATTGTTATAGATATAATATGAACAAAAGAAAAGAAACAAATAAATAAAAAAGTTTTTAAAATCCCAAAGGGATGAAAGAAATATATTGTTTTTTGACTTGGTACTATCAAAATTTGGGAATTTGGATTTATCTTAGCAATGATTATACACTCTTTAACTTTAAATATAGTGTTGAAAAAAGAGAACAAGAAATTTTTTTAACTAAGATTTTAGCACCATTAAGGCTATTACATGAAATATCCTTACTTGAAAAACATCATGGCCAAAGAAAAATCTTAGCACAACTTTATATCCCAAGTAGACATTTCAGTCAGCGTTCCTGCACTGTGACCACACATTCGGTTTGTTTCGGCTTAGTATTTGAGTAGATAACTACTCAAATCCCGATATATTTCGTAAATGGCCGGAACCGTAACCGTTACTAAGAGGGGAATACATGATGGTAGGGATATGTGTAGTTACTGTTACTGATTATGTTACAGACATTTTTGTGTAGTAAATATTTTACTTTTAAGTTACTTTTATCATTGTAGTAGTATTCTAAACATCCCGACTAGAAAATGTCGTTAGGCATAAATTAGGTCCCCATTGGTTTTGCCTAGCCAGAACGTTAGGGCCAAGTATGGATTGTAACGGTGTTTCCCAAATTTTCCTAAATATGATTATCCAACGCCCGCCTCATGAGCTAAAGAAAAAAGCAAATTTCAAAAAAGCAAAAAAATTGATGTTTCTCAATACTCTTGCAATAGACAAGAGGTATGAAGGAGAATACGCACAAATTTTTGAGAAAAATTGTCGTAATGTTACCTTGTGTAAGCTCAGCGTTCTCTATGGTCATTTCTTACAAATCAGGAGTAATTTCGAATCTAGTCACAACTTCCACTTTACTGATTCCCCAGATTTACCGAATTCAGGCATTCCTTAGGTTATTACCATGTCCCAACCCTTAAGCAAGCCCAACATATGCATGCCTTTTACTACCCGTAGTAAGGCCTAACCAGGCAGTTGATAGGTAAACCTAATTTAGATATTCCTAAGAACTGCCTAATTAGGCTGCTAGAACACATTTCAAATTTTGGCTAACCTAACTATTTCCCAGTTGGGGCCGAAAGTATATTTAGGCATGCCTAAGAAAATTTCTAGTCGGGATAAATGAATACAATGGTAAGAAGCATTAATATTATGACTTTATTTTAACTTCTTATAAATTTTATTCCCCTACTGTTTATATGCACTTAATTCTGCATATTATGCGTAGATTATTAAAACGAAAATCATTTTTACTGTAAATATTAATATTCTGTTGAACAAAAAACTTATGCGCTTAAAAAATATCGAATATAAGGTAATAAATTAAAAATAATAAAAAAATTATATTAATCAAATTATTTTTAAAATTCTGGAATGATCTTATAACGTTTACTAGGTGCACTGTAAGAAATAGAAACAGCGATGTGTGGAATCGCTATATTCATTATTGTAAAATTACATATTGTAATTTGTATTAATACTATTACATGAGTTTAATTACACATCTCATATGTTTCGATAAAAGCTCAAAGAATTTTACACAAAATGTGTATATTTATACATAATGTGTAGTTTACAGCGTTAAAGAGACATTTACAAACTTATGAGTGTAAATTCACTCAATTAATCGGAATTATCTTAAGTTTCTCATGCATCAGTGCTTATGATTCGATATAACTTTTTTGTTACTCACATTGTACATTTACGACATCATAACACAAATAAAAAAAATTATCAATGTTCTCTGTTAAGTTTAACACAAGTATTTGCGTGATCAATTCCAATTAAATTATTTGTATAAAAATAAATCACATAAATAAACAACATCTTAATCCGAAGTCTTCCTAATTGACTCTTGAAAATTTTTCTTATACGTATACGTTTTTACCTGGTTTAATATGAGAACTCTCGGTCAAAAATGTGTAATTAACTTACACATTTATTATAGTGGAAATAATATTTACACATCGCATGGAAATATTTAATATAGTAATTTTTCTGTGAGTGTGATTTAGATGATTATAACCTTATTGAGATAATTTGAGCCTTAAATTTGCATAATAACTTTTTTTTGAAAATATTTATTATATTATGACTTTATCATATGTTGTGATCGATTTTGTCTACACTGTAACCATTCAGTACAAAACATACATATGTATGTATGTTCTGATACCTACACAGTGTGGTGTAATTTACACAATTGTGCACAAACCTACACAATAACTACACTAAGTAGTTCGTGTGTACCTTTAAGGGCGAAGCTGTTTGATCTTAAACATTTCAACGTAACTCATTATTAATTAGATTTTGTGTTTTTTACGATGTGTAAGCGGATATCTATATTATTACACATCTTAATAACGCTCCTCAAAAGATTTCCATGATTTTAAATATTGCGCTATCACATTTTTTTCACGCTCCCGTGTAACACCAGATATCATGTATTTTTATCCGCTTAGCATTCAATATGATGAGAATCCTATGGGGAGCATTTTCAAGTTATGTTACGCTATAGATATCCGCTGACACATCGTTAAAAACAAAAAAAAAAAAAACATTTTTTGAACCGCACTACTTTCAAAATGTTACGTACACATATGTGACCGAAATGTGTCTCTAACTTAATTTGTGTACGAAATGGTCATATGTTGAGTCACTTTTACTGATATTGTGCCTAAACCGTGGCTACGAACAGGTTAAGAAGGACTGTGTAGTTTATGCAACTGAAATTTGACCCAAATACGATCAATTTGGTGCACAAAATTTACTGGAATGTTACCATAAAGTTAAACTGCACTTTTCAGTATTTTGGCAGTTAATATGTCTCAATACAGGAATAGTGACTTTATTTAGACAACATTTTGTCACAATTACCACGCTGTGACTCGCACGCGAGTTTTGTGACCTTAAAAGTTACAAATTTCTACTTGGGATGGGCAAAACAAAATCGAAGTAAAAACCTTTAGAATTTATTCTACTCTGGATTTCAGTTTCTAAATTATACAACAATAATTTCAAGTAAAAACAAAACAATTGTAAAATGCAAAATCCCATAAATTAATTGTCATGAAATTGAAATATTTTTGTGCTCAAATTAAAATTTAGAGACAGGGCAGGGTCATTATTGGATAAAAAATTTTCTCTTTTCTCAACGATCCCATCGAGCAGACTGCTCAAAAACTATCAGCTTCGAAATCGGTTAACCAAAATCTGAGATATACATAAGCGTGGAAAGATTAACTACCTTAGCCTTGCCATAGCGAGGGAAAAAAAATCTATTACTTTCTCTCTCATGGTTATTGCTATTGTTTCCCAATAAATACGTTGTTGTTATTAAAATATCAAAAGCAATAGCAAATCACAATGAGAAAGAGTAGTAGATTTTGTTCTCTTTGCTATGGCAATGTACACATCTAATTTCAAATCACACCCGTGCTTAAGAAGTTTCACTTCAAAACAAAAATTAATTCACCCCATACTATATACTGAGTCGAAATGAAAATCAATTGTTTTCCTTAGTGGGTCGCAAAGCAGCTTAGTGCGAGGATATTAAAGCATCAAAAATTTTTTCAAGGAATATCCGAAGCTACCAAAATAACTTGGACAAAAAAGTTATAATTTTTTAATGTTTTTTTGTGTGTATTATTGGGAAGATTGATTGGGGAATATTAATGCTTCAAGAGTTTGATCATAAGTAATATTCTTGGCAAAAATTATTTTGTTTGATAATATCTCTGGAATTAACTATTAGCAATAATGAAATTTTATTTCGATGATTTTCCTTACTTTTCTATAATAAAAGCATAAAGTAATATTAATAAAATTTCAAATGAGCTTTTACCTATCCCAATACGTTTACTGATCGCAAATCTATAGAAAATTTCCATTTTTAAGAATTAAGGTAACATTTTATGGTGAAAATCAGAGCTTAATAAAAAGTTTATTTCAGTTGCAGAACAGAAAATAGCTTATAATTGTTATTTTATTGAGCTTACTGTTCAATTCAATGTGTACCAACACCAAAAAATTGCACTTAAGAAAAATAAATTTAACAGAAAAATGGGAAAATAATTGGTGTTGGAACACAATATACATATTGATAAAATCATTAATAATATGATATGAATAGAATAACAATTATAAAATAAAAATTTTATTTTAATCGTTGTTTTTATTATTTATTCGATGGAAAGGTAGTGAAGCAATCAATGGGAAAATGTCGATTCGTGATGTATTTTATTTTAAGTAAAACAAAATCGAAATGAGCTAGAGCTCCTCGGTACATACAACCGATGCAATTCTGATCTAAGAAGAATATTATTCGAATGTCCGCCTCTGCTCCTCATACAGAGGCTAATATGATGAGTCCAATTTTCTATCATTTTTCCAATAAATCAGGCCTTATTGCACGTATTTGGCTTTCAATATTCAATTTTAACGCATCAATTAAATAAATTCACAAAAGAAGTCTAAAAGGTTTCATTGAGGCCATTTGACATCTAAATTTCTTGAGATTATTGACTTTCCGATCATTTCGCGTAATAAATCGATTGTGGCATCAGTGGCGTACCGTACACATTTGGCGCCCAGGGCAAGGAGGTAATTTTCCGCCCCCTTACAACCCAAAATATTCTCTATTTTTGAAATTGTAAATATGGTTTTACAAAAAAAAAACACAAAAAAAGGTCCTCACTTTAGGTCCTCTAAAACCCTAGCAAAATGAGATATTATTTGAAAGTGAATTACAAAGTATCCTACATATTCTTCTCAAAAAAATAAATAGTACACAACGTTTACAAAATTTCATAGTTATGCTAAGAACAATATTTTAATTGCGAGGACCATTTTGCCACCCCCAAGTGGTTGCGCAAGGGACGGCTTCCCCCTAGGTACACTACTGTGTGGCATGTGCTGTGTTGTGCGATTCGTAGTACCGAGTTGTTGACACCACATATTTGTTAAGTCAATATTTTCCTATTCAGACCATTATCAAATATCTGTACCGCCTACAATTGACAGTAACGAAAACTCCATGCTCATTTTCCAAAAAAATGTGTGATTACTTTTACGGAGTATGGTTACTTTAACGGAATGTAAAACTTCCTCGAGAATAATTTCTAAATTGGCGTGGGACCAGTAACGTTAAGTTTGCTTATTTACCGATCCAAAGAGATGAAAATCCGCATCATCAGAAGAAATGTTTTTCTTGGCAAAATCTGCATCATTTCCAAGTTTCCGGGCATAATTATCAAATTCACGGCGCATTTGATGATCTTAACGTTTTAATTCTGGGTCTTCATCTATTTCATAATATTTTCGCCACTTCGACCGGATCTTTGTCTTACTAGCATGTACCATTTTGTAACGAAAAATTACGTTCAAAACTATCCACAATTCGATGAATAGTGAGCAAACAACGACCATTTTGACGACCATAACTTGTAAGAAATACACAATAGGTTGCAATAAAAGAGTGATTGTTTTGATAAAAAATTTAATAATTTCCAAGCATTGTTGAAGTATACATAAGCATATCTTTCCATTCTTAAATTGCGTACCTGACTGAATGCATTTGGTAGTGACAACATTGCAAACATGGCCAATGGCTATCAATTTGAAAACATATCACCCTAATTGAGAGATTTAGTTAATATCTTCCCCAAAATGGTGTTCAGAGATTTCTGTTCGTACGGACTTCTTCAGGTAGGGATAGGGGTTTGCCAAATTTCATACATGTTTTAACTTAGAGACTCAAAAACAGAACTAACTACAGAGTATAAATAAAACTAACTGCTAAGTATAAATATCAGGAGATTAAGCGGAGAATAACAATTGCTAATAGGTGCTACTACGGTCTCAGTTAGCAATTACGTTGCAGAGCTCTCTCTCGATCGACAAAGCTAACACTCTACAAGACGCTCTACCTGTGTTCTTTATGGCGCTGAGGCATGGGTGGCTTCGACAACAGACGCAGCCGCTCTTGGGGTGTTCGAGAGGAAAGTTCTCCGCAAAATCTTTGGTCCTGTTCGAGTTGGCGACGACTATCACATTCGAATGAACCACGAGCTGTATGAGCTCTACGCCGACATTGACATAGTTAAGCGTATAACACTACAGCGACTACGCTGGCTGGATCATGTCCATCGTATGGATAAAGAAGCTCCAGCGAAAAAGTTATTCAAAGGGAAGGTCCCCGGTCAACGACGAAGAGGGAGACCATGCCTCCGGTGGATAGACCAAGCTGAGGAAGCCCTAACCGCGCTTGGCATTAACGATTGGAGAAGGCGCGCGCAAAACAGAGGCGCCTGGCGAGAGCTAATGAGGTCGGCTGTAACCTGACAACGGGTTGTTATGGCCATCTAAGTAAGTAAGTAAGTAAGTATAAATATATCCTAATTGGGAACTAAGGGGTCTCACAACTTTTTTTTTAGTCAATCACTTAAGTTTTTGCAGGGTGGCTGAAAAAATGTATTTACATACATATGGCTATCTCAATATATGTTCATACATTGTATGTACAATGTAATGGTAATGCGTAATCGAATAGCATTTAAAATTTTCTTTAAAATGCTGAACATTTTGATTAAAATTTCGACCTTTTGCAAGACTTCAGCTTAAAAAATACAATTTAAACATTTATATTAACCAACTTGCAAATCAATGGAAGAATAACTAAAAATGTTAAAAAAGCTAAAATAAGAACCTGTTGCTGTGATTAATGAAATTCTAGAAAATGCTGATATAAATTATATGTTGCATTTCAACACACCGATATTTTTCACAACAAAACAAAAATAAAAAAAGAAATAAAACTACACTTGTCGCAAAATGTTATTTGCTTTGTCAGTTAAAACTTTGTAGGGGAAGTATCAAGTGACAAAATTCTCTTCTAAATTAAACAAACTGTGACAAAAATGTCAACAACGCTATTGTCTCGTAATCTTAAAGCGACACGAAAACGATTATGACTTTTAGTCATCACAATTTCATCAAAAAGGCTCTATTGTGGCTATAGTTGGAATTCAGACCGCAACAAAAAATCACATTATTCGGAAATAGATAATGTGAGCGTGATTGCATAAGAGATAAAAAATTCTACGAGTAAAAAATTGACCTGAACGTAAAATATCGTGAGAACTTTATTTCCATATCAAGTATTCCATTTAAATTCAATTTGCTTGAAAAAAAAGCCATGTGAGAGATCTTAAAGACGAAAACTGCTATACTCAATATGGTATCAAAGATCATCCCGTTTATAATCAATTTGTTATCAAATATGTTTGCATCATAAATTTGAAAAATTTCATAAGTTGAAAAAATTAAAGAAATTTTAAAATCTTGCCAAAGTTAGAAAAATTTAAAACAATAAAAAACCTAAAAAATAGAAATAAGCTAAGAAGTCAAAACTTTCAAAAACGTATAAGACTTTCAAAAATTGCAAAAATATCAAAAAATTTCAAAAATTTTAAGTGCTGAAAAATTTCCAAGAATTAGAAAACTTAAAAAATTTGAAAAACTGAAAAAACCTCAAGAATTCCAAATTTTGAAAAAAAAAAGTATAAAAATGTCAAGCATTGCGAAGAAGAAGAAGAATTCAAAATTTTGAAAAATTATAAGAATCTAAAATTTCCAAAAATGGAAAAAATTCAAAAATTTGAAAAATTTCATAAAGTGACACGCATCAAGGTCAATTTTTAAGCAAATTGTTACCAAATAAATCTCTAAGTCCAGTAACTTTTGTGTATTAAATACATACACATGTACCAATATTGCTAACCAGTGTCAACAGTAATGGAACATTACGGACGCCACACAAGATAAGCTCCATTTGGGTTAAGTTCAGTCGCACATCATAATATTCTGCTACTTCCATAGAATCCAGAACTCAGGAATATTCTCTGATTCTATAATTGTATGCAGACAGTAAAATTGTTGGTATGGTGATTTCAGTGTCCATAACTCTTATTAGTTGTGCCGTTCAGATTTTCAGGACAACCTTATTGAAATTAAAAGCATAAACACAATAATATAATACTATGAATTCAATACCAATTCTGAATGATTTCATGGTATTTTTCTAAATTTCTCAACTTTTTCATTTATGTAATAGATTACGCGCTCATCTCTATGCCAAATATGACATTTCGAGGCAAACACCTCTCGGCATATCGGTTAAACCGGACTTCTGTTGTAGAGATTATAAGTTCGATGGGTCAAAAGAATCGGGCAGGTGTATAGGTTTATTTAGACACAGGCCAGTGTAAAATTTGCACCGGGGCGCTAAAACAAATTGGGAGAGACCGTATCAAGTTCAATGTCGTGTAATGAAACTAAAAGTGGATGAGGATATCGTTTCCATAATCGATTTCCTTGAGCACCTATGCAATGTCGAGTATTTTACTACTTTTGCGTCAGAATGGTGTTCAATAGAAACTTTTTTGTGATAATAGTTTTTGGCCTTGCGAAAAAGTTGTGGAATAATCTCCCTGTCATAATTTTTCCCGACATCTATGACCCTACCTTCTGACTTTATTAGTTTTCTTCAAAGCAACACAATGTATTGCTTTTAAAAAAGGGTCAAAATATCACTTTTTACTCTAGATGACTTTACAGAATCTTAGTAACAGCTAAATAGGTCAGAAAATAAATATTTCTCAATTTGAACAAAATTATGGATTATGATATGTACATAAATACAAGTCAATACAATTGATGGATCATTTTCAACGTCTTTATAAAGAAATGCGTTTTATTTTTCTAAAAGTACAATTTCCGTTTTTACAAACTACATACGAGAAAAATAAAAATGGAGAACCTCGAAACATTGAAGTTAAAAAATTTTATTTCAAGAGGATTCGTAGTAAATAAATCATTGAAGTTTTAAACCCAATAAACATTGACATTAGAACTCAATGCAAATGCAGCCTAATGCGAAAAGATCAAGCGTTGGAATTACAGTTCAGTTCTAACAGCAATTAAAGTGATTCTCGAAAAAGAAAAGAATACTAAATATCTACCGCTGGAGTTCTAGTTGAAACTAAGTCTTTGAACGTTTCTTATTTGAACAGATTTTAACAATATTTCTCTTAAAAGCGGTTTTCGTCATAGGCTTCGAGGAATAGTCGTCATTGCAGTTGAAGTGCAAAAATTCTTGAGACTTGGCCTATTTCTCCAATATAAAATGTTGGAAATACAGCTGAGCCCAAGTAAAAATCCAAGGCATCCGCTGCAAAGAGAACAAACATTTTTTTGCAGTGAAAAATTCACTTGAATTCAAATAGAGTTCAAGTCATATTTTCAAACGTAATTTAAATTTTATTTTTGGGAATAAAATTCTCTTATAAAGCATTTATGTAAGTAAATTAAATTATTTTTTTTTTGTTTTTAGTCTCCGGCCATCCATAAAATCTTTTATTTCGATTTTAAGTTAATTTAAAAACCGCGCTGAAATAAGTGTGCAAATTCTTCAAAGCTGGAAAGAATGCTTAATGGGTTATATCTGTTCAGAATTTATTATTTTTTTTAAAGGCATAAGTGATTTATTTTTATTAGTATTTTCATTTCATGTTTCTTAAATTAAAATAAATTTATTTTTAAAATGAAAACATTTTATGCTCAGAGAAAACGTGCGCATTTGTTGGCACTGAAAAATATTACCAGGCGTCATATCCGTCTGCTCAATTATCTATTTGCTGCATTTACATTACCATTAAAAGCTAAAAATATTTTTCACATTAGAAGATCTTTACTGGCGGGTTAAGAAAGTTTTCTGTTTAAATTTGGGTATTCTGTAAATCACCAAAATTAGGTTACGTGAGTCGAGTGGCACTTTCAATCATTCCTCACAAAACATATACATAGATCAGTACACTTAGAGATTTTTTAATGTGATATTGTATTGAACACTTACACTTAGCGTTTACATTGAATTGTTTCACTGATTTTATGTAAAATAACATTCTACCAATGTATTTCTTACATTTTTTCTTACTTCAATAAAGTTTAATTAAAAAGTTCACAACCTATTAATGTAATCGAACGCATTGCCTGAAGTTTTTTACATTACTACAACAAAACACATTAAAAAAACAATTATGATGGAACAATGTAAAAAGTTTATGAAAAATTTTAAAAAATTATGTAAATTACATTACGGACGTTGCTATACACGAACTGAAATTTACGCAAACAAGCTTCTTTTCAATGGATGCTAACATTGATATTAATGCTTTTTGTATTAAATGAAAATTTACGTAAAGGTTTAATGTATTTTACATTAATATCAATGTAAATTTACTTAAGATATTATTTGTTTTACATATGTATATATCGTTGCTTTCAGCGTCACTGTTTTATTGAAAAAATAAAAATAAACAACAACTTTTATATTGAGGTAAAACCTCAAAAGTCATCAAAAAATAAATAGATTAAAATGATTTTATTAAAAACTCTTTTTAACCCTTCGTTTATTGAAGAATTTTTAATCGGTCGTTAGAGTATTAGTCACCCGGGTGACTTATTGAAAAATGTACGTAATGTGTATGAACCGAAAGTGAATAATCATAAGATTGATAGGCAAAACTCAAGTGGGATATTGCCGACAACCTAGTCCGCTATTTCCAACGATTTTTTGTTATATTAGTCCAAGAGCCGGCTGTAGAAAAGTCGACTGTATAAGATTACACCATGGGACCTATGCCAAATGATAGAGCTCGTTGAGCCTAAATAGAATATCTAGGGTTGCCTTGCCAAAGCCTGTCCCGATGGCCGAAAAAAACCCACTTTTGGCCGACTTTTTTCTTAATAAAAAGTGTATAAGATTACAGCATGAAATTGGTGTCAACTGATAGAGCTCGATGAGCCTAAAAATAAAATATAGGGTTGCCTTGCCAAAGCCTGTCCTAAACTAGGGTTGCCTCGCGTTTTTTGGGCCAATTTTTTTTTATAAAAAGTGTATAAGATTACAGCATGAAATTGGTGTCAAAAGGTAGAGCTCGATGAGCCTAAATAGAAAATATAGGGTTGCCTTGCCAAAGCCTGTCCTATACTAGGGTTGCCACCCGTTTTTTGGGCCATTTTTTTTTAATAAAAAGTGTATAAGATTACAGCATGAAAGTGGTGTCAAATGATAGAGCTCGATGAGCCTAAATAGAATATATAGGGTTGCCTTGCCAAAGCCTGTCCCGATGGCCGAAAATGCCCGAAATTTAGCCAATTTTGTTATTCTAATTAAAACTGTAGTACATAACAGCTCGAAGTGAATGCCAAATGATAGCTCTCGAAGAGGCCTAAACATAATACCTGGGATTGCGTTGTTGAATCCTGTCCCAAACATGGGTTTTCACCGGTTTTTGGGTCAATTTTTTTAATGAAGATAACAGCTTGAAATGTATGCCAAATGATAGATATTGAAAAGCCTAAAAAGAATATATAGGGTTGCCTTGCCAAAGCCTGTCCTAGACAAGGGTTGCCTCGCGTTTTTTGGGCCAATTTTTTTTAATAAAAAGTGTATAAGATTACAGCATGAAATTGGTGTCAAAAGGTAGAGCTCGATGAGCCTAAATAGAAAATATAGGGTTGCCTTGCCAAAGCCTGTCCCGATGGCCGAAAATGCCCGAAATTTAGCCAATTTTGCTATTCTAATTAAAACTGTAGTACATAACAGCTCCAAATGTATGCCAAATGATAGAGCTCGATGAGCCTAAATAGAATATATAGGATTGTCTTGTCGAATCCTGTCCTAAACATGGGTTGCCACTCATTTAAGAAAAGTTGACCCCAAAAAACGGGTGGTAACCCTAGTTTAGGACAGACCTTGGCAAGGCAACCCTATATATACTCTTTAGGCTCATCGAGCTCTATCATTTGACATACATTTGGAGCTGTTATGTACTACATTTTTAATTAGAACAACAAAATTGGCTAAAATTCGGGCATTTTCGGCCATCGGGACAAGCTTTGGCAAGGCAACCCTATATATTATTTTTAGGCTCATCGAGCTCTATCATTTGACACCACTTTCATGCTGTAATCTTATACACTTTTTATTAAAAAAAAATGGCCCAAAAAACGGGTGGCAACCCTAGTATAGGACAGGCTTTGGCAAGGCAACCCTATATTTTCTATTTAGGCTCATCGAGCTCTACCTTTTGACACCAATTTCATGCTGTAATCTTATACACTTTTTATTAAAAAAATTGGCCCAAAAAACGCGAGGCAACCCTAGTTTAGGACAGGCTTTGGCAAGGCAACCCTATATTTTCTATTTAGGCTCATCGAGCTCTACCTTTTAACACCAATTTCATGCTGTAATCTTATACACTTTTTATTAAAAAAAATTGGCCCAAAAAACGCGAGGCAACCCTAGTTTAGGACAGGCTTTGGCAAGGCAACCCTCTATTTTCTATTTAGGCTCATCGAGCTCTACCTTTTGACACCAATTTCATGCTGTAATCTTATACACTTTTTATTAAAAAAAATTGGCCCAAAAAACGCGAGGCAACCCTAGTATAGGACAGGCTTTGGCAAGGCAACCCTATATTTTCTATTTAGGCTCATCGAGCTCTACCTTTTGACACCACTTTCATGCTGTAATCTTATACACTTTTTATTAAAAAAAATTGGCCCAAAAAACGCGAGGCAACCCTTGTCTAGGACAGGCTTTGGCAAGGCAACCCTATATATTCTTTTTAGGCTTTTCAATATCTATCATTTGGCATACATTTCAAGCTGTTATCTTCATTAAAAAAATTGACCCAAAAACCGGTGAAAACCCATGTTTGGGACAGGATTCAACAATGCAATCCCAGGTATTATGTTTAGGCCTCTTCGAGAGCTATCATTTGGCATTCACTTCGAGCTGTTATGTACTACAGTTTTAATTAGAATAACAAAATTGGCTAAATTTCGGGCATTTTCGGCCATCGGGACAGGCTTTGGCAAGGCAACCCTATATATTCTATTTAGGCTCATCGAGCTCTATCATTTGACACCACTTTCATGCTGTAATCTTATACACTTTTTATTAAAAAAAAATGGCCCAAAAAACGGGTGGCAACCCTAGTATAGGACAGACTTTGGCAAGGCAACCCTATATTTTCTATTTAGGCTCATCGAGCTCTACCTTTTGACACCAATTTCATGCTGTAATCTTATACACTTTTTATTAAAAAAAATTGGCCCAAAAAACGCGAGGCAACCCTAGTTTAGGACAGGCTTTGGCAAGGCAACCCTATATTTTATTTTTAGGCTCATCGAGCTCTATCAGTTGACACCAATTTCATGCTGTAATCTTATACACTTTTTATTAAGAAAAAAGTCGGCCAAAAGTGGGTTTTTTTCGACCATCGGGACAGGCTTTGGCAAGGCAACCCTAGATATTCTATTTAGGCTCATCGAGCTCTATCATTTGGCATAGGTCCCATGGTGTAATCTTATACACTCGACTTTTCTACAGCCGGCTCTCCGTCTATATATGTGTCTATTATAACGAATGTTGAGTATAAACATGCACATACATTGAAAGTTCGTTGTCACAGTGTCGATTTTAAAATTTTAAACTGAATTTGCGGAATAACTATCGACCGCTGTCCTTTTCGGCAGTACATTCCATCTAAGCCAAACAAATACGGTATAAAAATAAATTGATCTGCTGACTCGAGGACTCATTATACGCTTCAAGGAGAACTCTATTGAGGGAAGCTACCGGATGAAACCCGAGGCAAAGATCTTGGGGAAAAAGTTGTTTTGTGATTAGTTTGTAGATAATTATTTCACCACTTTGACGGTAGCAGAAGATCTTGTCAAGAAGAAATTGAACATGATTGGTATAATTTGCCGGAATAAAAAATGTGTCCCTGCATAGCTAATGTTCAAGCGGTAAGATCCGGTTGAAAAAAGTGCATTTGCATTTCGAGAGAATGCAATATTGGTATCATATGTGACCAGGAGAAACGAATAGGTAGTCTTCCTTTCATCCATGTACATCACCAAGGCTGTAGATATAACTCCGAAGCCCGCAAACCGATAATTATCTTGGATTATAACAAGACAAAAGGAGGAAAGTATTCATTCATTTAATCTCATCATGGGCCAAATGACCCCAAACTATTTGTGTAAGCGTGGAACCAGACGCTGGCCCATGGCTCTGTTTTTTGATTTGGTCGCTACCTTTGCCGCTTACATCATACACACTGAGGACAATCAGCTAGTTCAATTGCAATTAGAACTGTACCATAGCAACATTCTCCGACGTTCGCAAAATCGGCATGTTATAAAGAAGTCTGCAATATCCGATATGTTTGGTTATGAATTGTCTTTGAAAACACAATATGAGTCTGAGACGCCACAATTGGATGCTAGCGGTTGCGATAAGATTCAGGCAAGTGTCACCAATGCGTTTCGACAAAGAAATTCGCGCAAGCGCTACAGACTATGCATAAACCCAGTATGCGCTCAACACACTAAAAAGGAAGTAGGAAACCTGAACGCGTTTTCTTTCTAATTATTTCTTGTATTTTTCTATTTTCCTATTTATTATGTCTTCACTTGTCTTTCATTCAATAAAATTGGATAAACAATTTAACATCTTTCTATCATATTATGGTTTTTGCAATACATGTTGCGTGCATTATACACGTAGTCACCGGGGTGACTAATACTACAACAAGAGATTAGACTTGAACTTTCAGATAAATACGCCCACAGGTAAGAGATAAGAAATCGAAATATATCTTAAAATGATCCTAACTAAAATCGTAGTAAAGTCAGAAACGCCTACCATCCTAGGTAAATTTGAACATGGATCAATATTGGAAAATAACTGAAAAATTCACCCGGGTGATTAATACTCTAACGGAGGGTTATCTTTAGAAGAGCGCATAACCAGTTGACTTCGTCTCTTTGTCAGTGTCGGTAGTGTTCTTAAGTGTATTGTGATTTTGTTATTATTATTTTCTAATATTTGCTAGTTAATAATTAATAAATTTTGTGTTTAATTCAGTGTCGTTTCTTAAAAAATTGCATGATTATATTAATAATTTTGCTTTAATTTTGTGTTTTGTTTATTTTGTGTAACACACAAACATACATTTATGTTAATATTAACTTACTTTCTGCAAGCAAAATAAATCAGTGTAAGCAGTGCAACAGTTTTGTTTTTGATTCGCTTTTGTGCTTTGTTCGTACACAAAGCTAGACTTTAAACTCTGTTGTGTTTGTTGTTGCTGCTTAGCGGGTGAATTTTTTTGCTTGATTTTTAACCCTTTTTGCACTGCTTTAAAAATATTTTAAATTGCTTTCTTTTTTTTTAAGATTTCAAGATGGATTATTTTTCCTCTGAAAATTTGTTAGCTTGCTCTCTAAGAGATCAGTGCAAAAGCCAAAATATATTGAATTCTATGTTTTCCTGTTCAGGTCCCTGTGAACAGGTGTTTCATGCCTCTTGTGTAAACTTAGCAAAATCTATTACTGATTTATTATGCTCTGTCCATTCGGGCCTGCAATGGTACTGTCCATCTTGCAGACCCCTTTCCCCGTCGTTCTTTTACGAAAAAATTAAGCAATTTGGGGAAAATCTTAACAATCTGAATAATAATTTCAGAGATATTCTTAACTATTATCCCCAAATTGAAAAAAGCCTTAATGAGGCTACTTCACCGGATGTTAGTTTGCAAAATAAAACTATTACCGAGGCTACTATGGTTTTTGCTTCCACTCCTTCGATCTCCACTTTACCTAAACAAGCTATTTCCTTAAAAAAGAAAAGAAAGTCTAATAAGAAATTAAATAAGAAATTAAATAAAAATCTGGGTAATGTGGGGAGGGTGGGCGGTGCGGCCGTCAGTCGTGACAAAACTCCCGTGGATTGCTCTCTAAATACCTCTTCACCCACTCCCAATTTTCCCGCTATAATCTCTAGTAGCAATCTTCCATCTCCTTCCTCCACTATAAATAATCCTCTGTCAATTTTGGCTAATCCGCGGGTGGATGTTGCGATTGATAGCTCTGTGCCATCGGTTTCCCTGCAGGCATTACCAAGGTTAAAATCGATTTTTATTTCACGACTTCATTCCAACACTACCTCTGACAGCGTTAAAAATTTTATCAGACAAAATCAAATTATTCCTGCCGACGCCTTCGTTTCTTGCAGGAAACTCGGTAATAAACCAACTCATGCGTCTTTTAAAATAACAGTGGCATCTTCTCATGTTTCTGCCATTCTTAAATCTAAAGCATGGGTGGATAATATCTATATTTCAGAATTTAAATCGAAAAAAAATTATAAAACTGCACGTTCCAATTCAAAAAACTGAAACGGCTATCCCTTTACTATCAAAATGTAAGGGGTTTGCGTTCCAAGACGCAAGATATCTTTTTATCAACTCAGAATTTCTCTGAGGATATTATCGTGTTTACCGAAACTTGGTTAAACAACAGCTTTCTCAATATGGAACTTTTTGATAATAGTTTCCATGTTTTTAGAAGAGACAGACACTTGGAAGATCTTTCTTCTGTTGGTGGAGGCGTCTTAATAGCTATAAAAAATCATTTAACCAGTTCATTAGTTGAAATTTCCTGTGCATCTAATATTGAACTGTTATGTGTTAAGGTTACACAATGTAACTCTAATTTATACATTCTTAACACTTATGTTCCTCCAAATAGTAGCGCAGATGTCTACGAATGTCTTTCGATGGCCGTAGAATATATTATTAATGAACTAGACACTAATGACGACATTTTGTTGTTAGGTGACTTTAATTTGCCTGACCTAAAATGGACTCCTTCGGACGATGGTACATATTTTTATGCATCTTGTCCAAAAACTCGACAACAACAAATTTTTGTTGACGAAATACTTTCAAATTTACAACAAGTAAGTTGTATAACTAACTGCCATGGACGACAACTTGACTTAGTCTTGGCTACAAATAGTAGCAATGTTGTTGTAAGAAATGCTATCCATGCTCTGTCTACGGTAGATTCCTATCATCCACCTTTGAGTATTGTGTACCAATCTGACAATGAAAATTTGACTAATGCATGTTCATCCATTAATATTTACGAATTCAATTTTAAGAAAGCTGACTTTTTAAAATTGAATGAAAATTTAAGAAATAAATTAGACGACTTACTCATTTTTTTTAATAACAATACATTTGATGATTGCATTAAATTTTTCTATGGTGAACTTTTTTCTGCCATAGCATTGTCGGTTCCATATACAAGGAGGTACGTTAATAATTCCTCGTACCCCTGGTATACAAAGGATTTGAAAAAAGTTCGCAATGGCCGTAATAGGGCATGGAATAAATACGTTTGTAGCCAGGACCGTAATGACCTTGTTGCTTATCAGCGACTGTTTCTTGAATTTAAAGATATGTCAGCTTTGGTTTATTCTGAATATTTGAATAAAATTAGGCTAAATATTCTTCATGACCCCAAGAATTTTTGGGGTTTTATTAATTCTAAAAAAAAATCTGACGGGTTTCCATCTGAGTTTAAAACAGTTGATGGGCTCACTAGCGACCCACAAGTTATAGCCGGGTTGTTTGCTAATTTGTTTAATGAATCGTTTTCTACGGATTTATTTAGCCCTGAAATCAACTATTTTGAATATATGGATAACGACCCTTTAGTTTCGGTTAATGAGATATCTTTCTCTCCTGACCTCATAGAGAAATATATTTCATCTGTTGATGATGACTTCAACTCCGGGCCGGATGGTATTCCTGCGACAGTTTTAGTAAACTGTAGCTCTGTGCTGAGTCAGCCCCTCAGTATTTTATTTAATAGATCAATTCAAGAAAGCTATTTTCCTAAATTTTGGAAAAATGCATACATTAGCCCCATTTTCAAGAAAGGGTGTAAGAATGATGTTTCAAACTACAGGCCCGTGGCTAAGTTATCATCAATACCGAAAATTTTTGAACATATTATATACGATCAGGTTAAGGTGTGCTGTGGTGAAGTCATAACAACTCGTCAGCATGGTTTTGTTAATGGCAGATCTACAGTTTCTAACCTCCTTGATTTCACTTCTTTTGCATTAAGCTCTTTAGACTCTGGTGGGCAAGTTGACTGCATCTACACTGACTTCAGTAAAGCATTTGACAAATTACCACATAATTTGATTTTGTTTAAGTTAAAGAAACTTGGATTTCCCTTAAGTTTTATCAGCTGGATTGAATCTTATTTATCTGATCGCTCGTATCAAATAAAATTTAGGAGAGTGTTTTCCTCCCCATTTAGCGCGACATCAGGTGTTCCACAAGGAAGCCACCTGGGGCCGCTCCTGTTCATTTTAGCAATTAATGACGTTACACATGTTATTAAAAACTCCCATCTGTTAGTATATGCAGATGACATGAAAATTTACAGGAACGTAAAGGGGGTTGGTGACACTATTCCACTTCAGTCTGACTTGAAATCCTTTGAAGTTTGGTGTTCTAAGAATAACTTACATCTTAATCCTGATAAATGCCAAGCTATGATTTTTACCAGGAAGAAAACTATTGTGGAATTTGATTATAAATTAAAAGATAAAAATATTTGTCGTGTCGATGTAGTCAAAGACCTAGGTATACATTTTGATACTAAGTTGACTTTTAATGAGCATATTAATCAAATTTGTAAAAAATCCTCATCTCTGCTTGGCTTTATTAAGAGGTGGGCAAAAGAATTTAATAGCCCTTTAGTAACGGTGACTTTATATAATACAATAGTGCGCCCTCACTTAGAGTACGCCAGCCAAGTATGGACACCATTTTATAATATTCATATAAATAGAATTGAAAGAATTCAAAAAAATTTTATTCGTTTTGCTCTCAATGGCTTAAATTGGATTGACCCTTTAAACCTTCCTCCTTATGAGGATCGTTTAAAGTTATTACATATGCAGTCTTTGAGCTCGCGTAGAAATATTGCGGATATACTTTATCTGCATCAACTTGTAACTGGGTCTCTTGCTGCACCAGAGCTTCTTAATTATATACATTTTAATAGTAATCGGAGGAGTACTCGTAACTCTTATCAGTTATTTTATCAACCGGTTAGTAGAACTAATTATATGGCTACAGCTCCTTTTAATCGCATGACAACTCTTATTAATAATTGCGAAGTTTATAACATTAGCTTGTCAAAAGGTCAACTCAAGCTTAGACTGAAAACTAACTGTAGCTAAATTTGTAGCTTAATGGTGGTGTGAATTTTTTTGTTTGTGTTGTCCGAGCCCCACAGCATGCTGGGTAAATTTTTTCTAACATTTATGCCTTAGACCACGTAAATTTATACATATAATTATTTTAATATCTATATGTCTATTTTTACATGGTGTGAGTGGGTATGTTGAGAAAGTGCGATAAAGCTAAGAAAAAATTATAAAATAAATAACAAATTAATGTGCATGATAATTTTTTCTATTCCATTTTTTATTGAATAAGCTTTTTACTTGGTATAAAGCTTCAATGCTAAATAGCTAAGAAGGCTATAATAGCTGTAGTAGCTAAACTCTATTATTATTATTATTATAACCATAAAACTTTTACAAATTTTACAAAATGATCACGTTCGGGAACTAACAAAAAAATTAAATTGGGTGATCGCGTTCTTTTTGAACATACTTTTTATGAATTGAGGATTGCAAACGAAGTTCCTTTAACTAAAACTCCTGTATAAGAATGAGGGCCATACATTACAATCCTCAGTTTTAATATTGTAACCGGGACAAATTTACCACTTATATAATTGTCAAAAAAGACTCAATAAAATTGAATTGAATTGGATCATACTTATAAAAGCAAAATTATATGGTCATTGAGTACATTTGTAAGGTATACACTCAAAAAAAAAGTGTTGGCCACAAATGATATAGATACTTCAAGTGTTTGCGTGAAATAATAAAATTTTTGTCACAAAAACTTTTGATTTTACTTACAAATTGAAAGTTGAAAATTATTATGTATATTAAAACTTAATATATAACATAGAAATACAGCCTGGCAACATCGTCATCGTTCTTTGCTTCTAAACAATTATAAACATTTGATATCGTATACATATGTACAATGTAAGTAACAAAAAAGTAATATCGAATCATAACACTGCAAAATATGAACATGACAAGTTTATTAGTGATAAATCTTTTGTTCAAATGAATAACTGTTTGGGACAAAAGACAAGTGTTTGTCGAAACACTTCCATAAATTGAATTGTTTGACTGAAATATTTTGACTATTTGTCGTAAATAATTATATCATTTAGAAGTAACATTTTATGAAATGTTTTTTTTAAATTTTCCACAGAAGTAATTGAATCACTTGCCACAACTTAACTTTTACTTGTGTCAAATTCATTGGTTTTTCTTGTATTGTCTACAAATACTTATAGCGTAAGGCAAAAGTTAAGTGTTTGCTTGAAATAATAAGTGCTTATATTAAGCATTCGATAATCTGCCACAAACGCTTTCTAAACAATTTTTTTTTGAGTGTAGAAAATGTAATAAGACAAAATTAATGTTAAGTACATTGAAAAATTCAATAACCATTTACATTCCAACAATGTTTAAATACTTAGATTTAATGTAATCTTACATTGAATAAATTTTTGAATTTTTTGTAAGAAACATTCTATCAATGTACTGTATATAAAAAAAACTTTTACATCAAGAGGTAAATTAATGTAACCGAATGTATTGACCTAATTTAATTTAATGTATTTTTGCAATGGCTCTGTTTTAATGTAAAATACATCAGGTGAATGTATTTTTTTCCTTGTTATTATGTATTTTTTCTCAGAGTACTTTTGTCGATATTTATCGATATTATTTAAAACTTTTTCGATACTTTAAAGCTTTTATTGACTTTATCTAAATTTTTTGGAGATCCTTCTATACATTCGCTCAAAGTGCTGTGGTACCTCCAAATTTTCTGCATTTCCAGAAATTTCTTCATTTGACAGAACGTAATTCGAGCGGATTGCCGTATCGACAAATTCAGTCCTTAATAAAATCCTCAGCAATTATTTTCGTTTCTTGATAGTAGATACCTTAACCACAATACCAGTTCTATCAGAAGCAGGATTGGTGACAACAAACATCCTTGATCACACCAGAACTGGACTCAAATGGTGCACATCGATTACTCGAGCTTTACTTTCTACGCACGAGCAATTACCACATTCAAACTTACATGTCCGACTCAGGAAACTTGTCCCTCAGGATCCTTTAAGTGAAGTGGCCACTTCAATAACGTGTGATCACTGCTAGATCTAGAAGACCAAGCAATTTTTCTTTGCAAGAACAATTCATTATTGTATGCAAGGTGCAGTGAAATCTCAAAAAATCAACAACGAAATTACAATCTGAGATCGAAATGAGGTTGAAAAAGCGTGCAATCCTAAAACGATTTGTTAGACTCTCCGTTCTGCTGGATACTATGGTCGCAACATGCATAAGAAGCCATTTCTTAACGTATTCAACCGTAAAAAAAAGCTGATGAAGGCTTCTGCGACTCAGTCATATTTTCTGACGAAAGTATGACAAAAAGTGAATTCTGAGCGTGAACCGCCGAATATGATGGGCACAGTCAAAGACGGTGGTGGTTCTGCGATGGCCTGGGGTTATATAGTAGCCTCTGCTGTTGTTGAGCTAGTGCTTATTGACGGAATAATGGATCGTATCACTTACGCAGTTATTTTATAAGACAATCTGAACGAAAGTGCAGCCAATAGAATAGAAGAGTCATTTGTCTTTCAACAAGACAATCACCCTTAACACATTGCGCTTAAAAAAGTAAAAAAAAAAACAGGTTAAAATACCTCGTCAGTCTCCTGATATTACCCATATCGAGCCTTTGTGGAACCACCATGACCGTCAAATATGAAAGCACGAAAAAAATTCCAAGGATGATTTGAAAAAAAACCTTTTGGAATAGTGGGAGAAAATACCATCTAGCGTGACTATGAACCTGATTATTTCAATGAAATCTAGACATAAAGCTGTTTAAGAACACAAAAATATTATTAGTACGGATTTAGTTTTGCATTTTTGACTGTTCTTACATACATATTAGACCGGGTCGACTTGTATGAAGCAAAAAAAAAGTCAACCGACTCAAAAGTTAGAATGACCTTTAAAAACGAAATCTGCATAATTTTTTTTTCTCTCCGAGAAAAACAAATGGAGCACTTTTGATTCTCTTGAAGGTCCTTTTTGGCTAAAACAAACGTGTTTTTAGCTCGTTTATTTTTTTTTTCACAAAATGGATACCTGAATTTGCCTGAATACTCGTATTAAAGATTGCGCTCTTGCAAAAAATTTGACGTTAAAAATTTAAAATTTATTTTCTGTTGTAAATAATATTTAGTCCCAAAATTCTATTTTTTCACATTTTTAAATGGAAAAAAATGACGCAGATATCGTTTTTAAGAGTCCTTCTAATTTTTGACTCGGTGTCTGGCTGAATCTAAATTTCGACCCGGTCTAATACTTACATATACATACATATAAATGTGAAAATACTTAACATCAAAAAAAAAAACTAGCAAAAAATTTATATGTTGCCGAAACCCGGGATTGAACCGGGGACCTTTAGATCTTCAGTCTAACGCTCTCCCAACTGAGCTATTTCGGCATATCCTTTCAATGGAACCAAAGCTCCATTTCACATATGAAAGCTCATTACCGCAAAATTATCTGTATGAATATAGTACCAAAAATACGCATGTCCCTTTCGTTCCATAGAGTAAAGTTTTCTCAACTGGGCACAGTAAAAACCAAGTTATTAAACTTAAACTTTTTATTGCATACATTGAAGATATATTGATCAATATTAAGGCCTTATACTCATTTTTGCAAAATTTGGATTGTTTAAAAAGTTATGAGCAAGTGAATTTCTATGTACGTGTTTTTTAAATTGCGATTTCTCAGTAAATATTGGGAAAAAGTTAATGAAATTTTCGTGATAGGGAGCCGTTAATAAATTACGTAAGATGTTTTTTTTTGGGGGGGGGGGGGGGTTGGTGGTCAGCGGATTCTTACTAAGTCTTACGAGAGTATTTGTATTGTAAAATTCAAATTTTTCTTACCGGATGGTTTGTAGGAGTAATATTGCCTAGGTGGCGACACTCAAATAGTCGTAACTTTTTTATTTATGAAACGTACTAAAATTTTTTTTCAGCAAAATTTGTGTAGACTTTACAGAACAATTCTGTGGAAAAATTTTGTTTCTGAACATATGAGAAATCGGTTTAAATTCTATTTGTTTATTAAAAACTTAATTTTTTATAAATAAAAATAAAATTTTTATAAAAACTTTATTTCATATAAATTGCAAAACATTTCTTGTCCTATCACGAAAGTTTCATTAAATTTTTCCCAATATTTACTGAGAAATCGCAATTTAAAAAACACGTACATAGAAATTCACTTGCTCATAAGTTTTTACAAAGATCAAAATTTTGCAAAAATAAGTGTAAGGCCTTAATATTGATCAATATACAGTGGAACTTCGATTATCCGTCTCCCGATAAACCGTCACTCCGATTAACCGTCACATTTTGTCAGCAAACTTTTTTTTCGTTTTGTTTCGATTCTGTTTATGTATGCACACAATGCGAGAAACGATTCTGTCTGAAATTTTTCTTATGAAATTCGGAGATGAAAATTTCGCAGAAATTTATTAATCTAGTTCTTTTTGTTCGCCAAGTCAAGTGGATTACACAAATTTTTGACGAATTTTTTCACCAAAACATCTTGATGCGATTGTAAACTATCACATTGTTTTTTTATTCGATAATAAAATACGAAAATGACAAATCAACATTTTTTGTTACATTTCCTTTTTTCTTGCGTTTTTGTGTTACAGTACATACATATACCTAAATGTATATTCAATACCTTGTATTCTAGCGTCACCACACAGAATCAAAACAAAATTCTGCCATATATTCGATTATCCGTCTATTCAATTATCCGTCAGGCTGCTGGTCCCGTGCCTGACGGATAATCGAAGTTCCACTGTATCTTCAAAGTTATGCAATAAAAAGTTTAAGTTTAAGAACTTGGTTTTTACTGTGCCCAGTTGAGAAAACTTTACTCATACGAAAAATGTATAACAGTTATAACATTAATGGTATAAAAGAGAACAGGCATAAAAGCGCCGGAGTGGTCTTTCATTGCATACTCTTAGGCATAACCGATTTTGTTGTGTACGCATGTGAGGCTGGTCGATAATTGAGATATCAATCAAATTGATTTGAAAATAATGAATGGTTGTCTTATTTTGTATCTTGTTTTCTTGAAACTAAGAATAAAACCACAAGCAATTTTAGTTAGTTGTTCAGTTGATTTTGATTCCTTGCTTAAGAATAATATTTATTTGAATATGGGCCATGCAGAATTGGGTCCAGAGGATATTGACGAAAGTATCTCACCAATATACGGCGCTATTAAAAGAACTTGGATATCATTTTGCGCTACAACCAGCATACACGGCCTCAAATATACCAGGGACGAGGAAACCAACAGAGTAGTAAAGTAAATTCAAAATGATTTTAAATACATACATTCAGTTCAATTATAATTATTGTATGTGCATAAGTTCACTACCCATTGATTTATACAAGTTTTTAGCAGCTTTCACTATAATTTATGTGAATGACTAATTGACTTTCAATAAAATTTTTCGTATATCGCAAATTTAAGGTTAAAAAAAATAAAGTTGAAGATTCTTAGTGTATTCTCTCGTGTGGCTTCGATATTTTGAAGATTAAAAAAATTAATATAAAAATTATCGCGATGCTTTTCGAAGATATAAAAAAGTTCATAAACTTTCATTACAGTTGTTTTACTTTTTTCCGAATCCTTTAATGAAAGTATAACACGTGGTGTAAAAAGCACAAAAGTGAAAATATCGTTATCAAAGTAGACTTTTATGATGTCTACTGACAGTGTGACAAAAATATCAAAAAACAAATATCCCCACTATCTGTTTCCACAAAACATGATGGGGCCCAGAGCCATATACCAGTATTAGGTTCTGAGGTTAGATACTATGCAGTGTCATAAAGCAGCGGTGGGCACAAAAATTTAACAAAAGAGCAAAACAACAACATCAAGCAACTACAAACGAAATTTTAAAGTTTTATTTTACTTTCATTTCCAAAATTCCCATTAGCACAAAAAAAAAACAAATTACACTACAAACAAAAACAATTGCTTCATTCGTCAAGACACAATGCGGCGCCGTCATTTATGCCTTTGTGTTTTGTTTTCATTTGAACTCAAGTCAACGCTGTGCCTCGATAGCGTTGAAATTCTGCGAATTTTGTGCCTCGATGGCGTTGAAATTCTGCGAATTTTTTTTCGCTTGCTTGTGCGTCGAATAACGGTGAGAGCAATGAGAGCAAATAGAGCCACTATGTGCCCATCACTGTCGTAGATTATCAAATATTTATTAAAAAGTTTTGAAAACGGCGATGTTAGTGGCAAAGCAGTGATAAAAGACGAATAGTATTGATTAATATCAAAATTGTCGATAAGTCTAAAAAAATCGGACTCAAAATTTGGGAAAAAACAATTTCACGTAAGCCTACATGCTTGCAGCAATAATTGCGCACAACTATTTTTTTAGTTGCATACAGCGCCATCTGCGTTCTGACGAATTTATTACCTATGGTAAACACTCTTAAGCTAATACACAAACCACCTAAAAGATACCACGAGAATACTGAGTAATTCACCACCGATACTGTAAATGCAGAAATGCGTAAGGGGCCGTTCAAGTATTACGTAACGCAATTAGGGGGGAGGGGGGGTCTTGTGAAACGTTACGATGCGTTACAAGGGAGGGGGGGGGGGGGGCGGGTTTGAACAACGCGTTACGTAACATTGTTTTTGAAGTGAAACTACTTTAGCGGGTGGTGATTTGAAATTAGGTGTGTATAATGAAACTCTACTCTTTCCTAATGTGTATGTTTATTGAATACCTACAGCCAAAACATTTTATTAAAATGATAAAAGTTCATGGGATCTAGATAATTTACAGCAATAAATGATATGTTAAATTAAAGCACTTATTAAGCAGAATGTCCTAAAACTATCATCTTCGAGATTGGTTAACCAAAACCAGAGATGTAAGCGTGGAAAGATTTCCTATTTTTCTCATTTATTGCTGTAGCTGTTCTAGATCCCATCAACTTTTATCATTTTAATAAAATATTTTCGTCTCATTTTTCGCCATTTTAACATATTTTAAGCTTAAGCAAATGTTTATTACATTATATGTGATTTTTATTAAATAACAATATGAACAAGTTAAGGTGTTATCTTCAGTCAGGCCGAATTTCACATACTCTACACTGCACTCAAAGTAGGTACATATATTTCAGTAAAAAAAGACGTTGAAGAGGTTAAATAATTCAAAAAAGTGTGACATGTTTAAGAGGTTGAAAACTGTTGAAAAAGTCGTAAATATATGCAAAATGTTAATGTTGAGAGAGGTTGAAAAAGTCTAAGCAATTTAAAATCGATGAAAAAGTCGAAAAAATAAAGAAATTTCATCACAATATGAGATATGGTGGTATAGAGGTTAAAATTTAGGACCGTGCCACGCGAATCTTTGGAAACTTAAAACCTAGCCTAATCTTAATTTAGTTCAAATGTACACCTAATCACCAAGTTTCATCAAAATCGCTGCATTTTTTTTCAAAATGGGATTGGGCAAATATACATAGAGTATGGGCGGTAGGCGTGTCCATGAACCGATTACGTCCATTTTCAATAGCAAGATGCCTGCAAGAAGGTCTGACCTGAGTGTCTAATTTCATTCAATTAGCTTTCTTGGTTTTTCCGTAAACCTGATTTGAACAGACAGGCAGACGGACATAGCTAAATCAACTCAGGTGGTGACGCTGATCAAGAATATATCTATATACTTTTTCATACCTACCACCGCCCTCTTCTATGCGTTACAAACAAAATGACAAAGTGAATATACCCTCGGTGTAGGGTATAATAAAGAAAATAAACAACATACGCATGTATTTCCGGTACTTTCCGCAACATAATTGTGACTTTTAGGTAAATATGGACACTTGGGTATTACGTAACATTTAAGGGGGGGGGGGGGAGGGGGGTAGAGGAAAACGTTACGGCGCGTTACATAGGGGGGAGGGGGGTCAAAAATCTTCGAAAATTGCGTTACGTAATACTTGAACGGCCCCTAACACTGGAAGAATTTTCGCTATGAATTGTATGTATTCGTTTAATAGTAAAAATTAATTGTCTTGTGAAATAATAAAGTGCATTTTACAGTAAAGTTTTGTAAACTTAAAAACCAAAAAGGATTATTTAAAATGACGAGAATAAAAAATCTGAAACATTTTAATAATATTGTTACGAAATTTCCGTCTCTTTGACGATAATTTCGATCTCTCACACTTTTCTGAGTTCGATCACTGGATTGTGTAACAATTAAAAACACACAAACTTATTTAGTTACAAAATGGTTTATTTTATTAACGTTCAAATTCTAATATTAATTTAACACTGTATAGAAAACTGTTTTACTTTACTACGGATCACACTGTATTCATTTTATTGCTTTTAATTCAAGTGTTCCACTTCACTGTTGAAATACTACTGTGTCCGAAAACTCAAATGACACCTTTTTATACTACAGGCATCACTTTCTCGAATAATCTACTAGCTGCCAGATGGCGTATATTCTACCATTATCTACAACCTACCAGTGCTACTTTGTAGCGTGCATTCTACCACTATCCACAATTCACCAGCATGGCGCACTGACGTTGAGCTATTATGCTAGATGGCGTTGTACGTTGTACGACGGCGATAATTTCTCTCGGTTGTCGACTTTTTATTGTTTACTGCAGCGTCTGTTCGGTTTATTATTTTTAGCACTTTGCGCGAGATGGTGCTAATATCGTTTAGTTTCTTTTGTTGGTATTTATTTCAGCGAAATTGTAGCGAAATTTGGTTTATGCTAGAAAACTCTTGAAATAAATACCAACAAAATAGGCTGAGAGCCGGCTGTAGAAAAGTCGAGTGTATAAGATTACAGGATGAGATGTATGCCAAATGATAGAGCTCAATGAACCTAAATAGAATATTTAGGGTTGCCTTGCCAAAGCCTGTCCCGATGGC
Source organism: Tricholauxania praeusta (assembly GCA_949775025.1). Taxonomy (NCBI): domain Eukaryota; kingdom Metazoa; phylum Arthropoda; class Insecta; order Diptera; family Lauxaniidae; genus Tricholauxania; species Tricholauxania praeusta. Next base: position 90,048,521 of record OX459031.1, read on the forward strand.
CGAAAATGCCCGAATTTTAGGCAATTTTGTTGTTCTAATTAAAACTGTAGTACATAACAGCTTGAAATGTGTGCCAAATGATAGAACTCGAAGAGGCCTAAATATAGTACCTGGGATTGTATTGTTAAATCCTGTCCCAAACATGGGTTTTCACCGGTTTTTTGGGTCAATTTTCATTAATGAAGATAGCAGCTTAAAATTCGTGCCAAATGGTAGATATCGAAGAGCCTAAATAGAATATATAGGGTTGCCTTGTCGAATCATGTCCTAAACATTATTTGACACCCGTTTTTGGGGTCAACTTTTCTTAAATGAGTGGCAACTCATCTTTGGGACAGGATTCTACAAGGCAACCCTATATATTCTATTAAGGCTCTTCGATATCTATCATTTAGCACAAATTTCAAGCTGTTATCTTCATTAATGAAAATTGACCTAAAAAACCGGTGAAAACCCATGTTTGGGACAGGATTCAACAATGCAATGCCAGGTATTATAATTAGGCCTCTTCGAGTTCTATCATTTGGCATTCATTTCGAGCTGTTATGTACTACAGTTTTAATTAGAACAATAAAATTGGCTAAAATTCGGGCATTTTCGGCCATCGGGACAGGCTTTGGCAAGGCAACCCTAGATATTCTATTTAGGCTCGTTGAGCTCTATCATTTGGCATGCATCCCATCCTGTAATCTTATACACTCGACTTTTCTACAGCCGGCTCTTGGACTAAAAGAAACTAAACGATATTAGCACCATCTAGCGCAAAGTGCTAAAAATAATAAACCGAACAGACGCTGCAGTAAACAATAAAAAGTCAACAACCGAGAGAAATTATCGCCGTCGTACAACGTACAACGCCATCTAGCATAATAGCTAGCTCAACGTCAGTGCGCCATGCTGGTGAATTGTGGTGGATTGTGGATAGTGGTAGAATGCACGCTACAAAATAGCACTAGTAGGTTGTAGATAATGGTAGAATATACGCCACTTAGAAGGTACTGGATTATTCGAGAGAGTGATGACTGCAGTATAAAAAGGGTTGTCATCTGAGCTGAGGAGACAGTTGAGTTAGAACAGCGAAGCAATAAGCAATAAAGTGAATACAGTGTGATCCGTAGTAGAACAAAACAGTTTTCTATACAGTGTTAAATTAATATTAGAATTTGAACGTTAATAAAATAAACCATTTTATAACTAAATAAGTTTGTGTGTTTTTAATTGTTACATAATCCAGTGATCGAACTCAGAAAAGTGTGAGAGATCGAAATTATCGTCAAAGAGACAGAAATTTCGTAACAATATGTTGAAAAATGTTGAAAAAGTCGAAAAACTTTGAAAAAATAACGATAGGTTAAAAATAGAAAAATGTGAAAACATTCGAATAATTTTGAAAAAAAAACATTAATGTAGGTGAAGCTGTTTAAAATTTTCAATAACATTGAAAACGTTGAAAACTTTTGTTATATACGAAATATGTTGAGGAAAGTCAAAATTTGGAGTAGATTAAAAAATGTTGAATCAAACGAAAAGTTTTGAAAAAGGTGAAACTCTTCTAAAAATCTTGAAAATGGTTGAAAGTCGAGACATGTTAATAGAGACGAAAAGTATCCAAAGGCCGATCAAAGCCTGAAGTGCAACATAGTATGCTGGTAAGCATGACATATGTTCAACCAATTTACTCCAGTATAGACTTTTTTCATACATGCCAGTAAAAATTATCACTAACCCATCAAAAAATTTTACTGATAGCTACATAACTATGTGTCTTCTTAGTCCGGGAGGTTAGGTTTCATTTTCCATGGTTACTTAGTTCCGCATAGTTTTTTTTTGTAGCTGATTGTTTTAATATGGCCAATAATTAAAATAACCATCAGTCGCCAGAATCGTGGTGGGGCGGGTTATGACTTAAAATAGGAATCAATCGGGAGGAAATGATTATGTAATTTGCATCGCTGTCTCCTGTCTTATCTGTGCTACTCTAAAACTACGTTAACTACATCATCGCTCGTCGCCTCAGAACTCTCTGAGAGTCCTAGCACGATTTTTGACAACATTTTTTTATTAAACCACCATACTCATGAATACACACTCTTTCGTTTGGTGCTATCAAATCTGGCTGCTTCTTCCCGTTTCAAAGATCTCAGTATGGATTGTCCAAAAAATTATTTGTGCAGTTCACACGTGGATGAAGTGAAACCTTTAGAAACTAAACTGCGATAGAATGAAATGAAAATGTTTTACCAAAAGGATAAAAGTTGACGGGATCTATAATAGCTACAGAAATAAGTGATATAACAAATCAAAGTACTCATCGAGCAGAGCGCTCTAAAACTATAGCTTCGAGATGGGTTAAAAAAAAGCTGAGATATAAGCGTGGAAATTAACTACCAAAAAATTGCCATAGCGAGAGAAAAAAAATCTACTACTCTCTCTCTCTCATTCTTATTGTTTTTGTTTCCAAATTAAGCGTTGTTGTTATTAAAACATCAAAAGCTATAGCAAATTACAATGAGACAGCGAGTTATAGATTTTTTCTCCTCGCTATGACGAGGCTTTGGAAGTTAATTGGTACATTGTATGAAAAAATATAAAAATCTTTCCACGCTTATATCTCAGCTTTTACTTAATAGTTCTCGGGCACTCTTCTCAAGGAGTAGTTTGATTTGTTATATCACTTATTGTTGAAGCTATTCTAGATTCCGTCAACTAAGCCATACCTTCGAGTAAAAAACTATACTAAGTGAAAGTATGGCTAAAAAAATAGTGTCGCTATTTGCGTTAAAACAAAAGCCTGGTGAATTTTTTTAGTGCTTTTGCGAATTTCCGAATAAATTCGTGAATGTATAGTTTGCGCTGTGTTCCGTATTTAAGTGTGCCAATTCATGGTTTGGTGAACTTCAGTTGTTTGGGTTGTGTTTGGATTCTTAGACCAATATCAAGCACGTCCACTGGCCTGGAAACGATAGAATTTAGTTTCATTAGACCAAATTACTTGCTTGTGCATGCTTGATATTGAACTAAAGATCCAAACACAAATTAAATAAATCAAGTGCGCCAAACGGTTAAACACGGTGGTGGTTCAATAATGATTTATGGATGTATTTCGAAAAATGGAGTGACAATATCCTTCAACAAAATATTTCAGGTGCAGTTGGCAGTATGGGCTTTGTTGCTCAAAAAGTAATTAATTATAGAGAGAGATAATAAACACACTAACGAAACAGCGAAGCAGAAAAAGCCACTTTATTAGGAAATTAGCGAGGTAGATTCTGTTGAATTGAGAGTATGATTGCCATGTTACAGTATTGCTCGTCAGTGTATTTAAGCCAACAGAAATAATGATGAAGCCTTTCATAAAGATCGGGTGGAGAATTCAACATGAGCAAAATTTTCGGGTGTCCAGTACTCTACACCAAAGACACGTCTTCTGCCGGGCCTGTATATGGATATCTTTTTTTTCGAAATATCGCAAACTGAAATTTCCCAGTTACCCTGCCGTACTAGAACTACTGATATCTGCAAAATTTCGACAGTCAATTTGATGTTTCCAATATATTAGCAATAAACATAGGATATACCACGCGACAGAACTCGTTTTCGACTGCATCTAGAAAAATGCAGAAATCTGTTAAATGTAACATACGCTTTTTATTAATAGTTGTCATGTTGAAATATTTGCATTAAATGTTTTTTTCAAACTTAAGTATAATGTAGCACGCAAATTTATCACGCGACATATTTTTTAAGAATTAGTTCAAGTAATTTCAACTCAAGATTACATTAACTACCAAAATCGTCGTACATATATACATGTTCCATTACTTTTCGCGAGAACCGACCGCAGTGGGTTCTCCGATTTGGCTCAAATTTTGGGATATTGAAGAACATCATATACAACTACGATCCCCAAATTGTTGGCTCTTCAAATGCCCCTGGTGCAAATATATGAATTTTTAAAACTCAAAAATTGACGTTTTTTGCTCTATATTCGAATATCTGTGTCTCGTGAAATTTAGCTCCAAATTCAACTTTATTGGTCTCATTTTTTTTGGCATTTATTTAACTTTTTGATAAAAAAAAGTTCAGAATATTCCTGCGTTTGGAACATTGTTTGCTATCTCATTCCTCAGAATCATCGAAACAGAAAAACATCCCTTTCTTAAAGTAACGCCAATCAGTCATATTTTGATGAAATCACTTTTATTTGAATTCATTTTTATTGTCTCTTTCAGTCCTTCAAAATCCGACCCATAAAGTTAAAAAATTCGTCAAGAAACCCGAGATACAGAAATTTTAAAATGGGCATTTTTTCGAAATTCACTGACGATATCTCCGTTCTACCTAAATTGTTTTGGGCGCAACCTAGCTCAAAGTTTGTTTTTTTAACCCTTAAATGGGTTTAGGAAAGACTCTCCGGCTGCGCTATCAAGCTCCCAACAGTGCCTGTTTTTGCTAATTTTTACCGCGAATTTCGAGCCCAAAATTATCTTTACGGTCTCTGACGCACACCGACATACATGCAGGCATTCAGAGATACATCTACACACAGAAATATATACATTCAAGTACACTCGCACAGCCATGCACACCATTTGGGTGTTTTTTCATGGTTCTAGAGTCCCGTTTTTTAAATTAATATTGGGAATTGGGAAAGAACGGGAAAATAATTGACCGATTTTAATTAAACTTAGTTTGGAGATAGACTGAACCATAAGAAAGGTAATTAGAAGCTCTGAGTTCTTAAATAGGGCGTGGCATCGCCCTTAATAGGAATAAACGCTGTCTCGGCTGAGCCGCTTCTTCGATATTGATGAAATTTGGTATGGGGCTGGATTGAATCCTGAGTAAAGATATTTGTTTTGAGTGGGCGGTGCCACGCCTCTAATTAGAAAAAACGTTTTCACTGCTAAATTGACCGATTTTGATGGAATTTGGTTAGGATATAATCGATCCCTTAATTTAGCTGTGTAAAAATATTTTTCGATTGGGGGCGTTTCACCGTCCTATTTAAAATAGATACCTCATACCAAGACATAAAGTAACATAAAAACCTACATAATTAATTCGTCCAAATATATCTAGTTTACTGTAGTGAAAAAAGCTCTTTGCGTTTTACAGGGTTGAGACTCCATTAGTTTAGCAGTGAAAACGTTTTTCCTAGTAGAGGCGTGGCACCGACTCTATCAAATTTTACAATAGCTATTAATTATTAATATATTTTATTACAAGCAAACATAAATTTAAATTTAATCTTTTTAAGTTTTGAATTTATAATTTGGACTGCAATAATTAAATGAAAACCAGCACTTTCTTTCTTTTAGATTTCTTTGGCTTCTAGTTACCATTGTTATGTTCATTTGTGCCATCATGATGGTTTTCACCTTTTACGTTGACTACCGTAGCAACCCAACCAGAATGAATGTTGAGAACGATCATGCCCCCATTTCGAACTTGCTCTTTCCTGGTATAACAATTTGTCCTGAAATTTTATACAGCTTGCAGAAATCGTTTGATTACATACAAACCTTGTAAGTACATCGAACTTTGTCGTTTTATTTCGCAACTAATGGCATCTTTATTTAGACACATCCCTGAAACGTTGACGCACCTCGATGTTTATAACGAAATTATCATAAGTTATGGATTTATAAATGATGATGTTCGTTTTGAACCGGCACAAATAGAGGTGATGGAAAATGTTCTACTTTTGAATAATTTAAGTCTTGTCGAATTCGTAGAGCATCTACGTTGGAGTTGCAGTGACATACTCTTTCGTTGTCGGTTCCTGGGACGTATTGTTGACTGCAATGAATTGTTTCAAGTATCGCGAGCTTTCTTCGGTTATTGTTGCTCATTTAATTTAAATCAAACGAGGTGAGTAATTAAAGTACCAAATCGGTTGTAAAAGTTTTTCTGGAATATCGGTAATCCAATGATTTTTCTGTTCTGTTAAGTCTTAATTTTACTGATAGATATGCTACTCATTTCGGTTTACAAGGCGGACTTTCCATAATACTGCACTACGGCGAAAATGATTTAGACAGATGGAGATCCTATTCGCGTGGCTTCAAGTTGCTTTTGCACGAGAACAACGTTTTTCCGAGTGCTCACGCTGTCGCCAAGTATTTACCAGTTAACGAAGAGGTATTTCTTGCAGTTCGCCCTGTAGAGACTTTCTGTTCGGCTGCGGTCAAGGGGCTACCTATCCGGGAACGTCAGTGTGTGTTTCCGCAAGAGTTTCCACTGAAGTACATGAGAAGCTATGTAGGCGCTAACTGTGAACTTAATTGTCGTGTCACAAATATGGTCAAAATATGTGGATGTCTAACCTATTTTTTCTATGATGTTGAGACATCAGCGCTGGAGGAACGCATTTGCACGTATACGGATATTCCTTGTCTAGTGGAAAATTTTGGTATTGATTATTCTAAGATTCCATGTAAAAGTAGATAGATAGTAGGTAGTAAAAGTTATAGAAGATAGCAGCTTTCAGGTGCAATTATCATCGATAATCGACTCGGGGAGAAATGGCATTGCAAATTAAAAAATTTTATTTTTGACTTGAAGCCATAAGTTTTGTGTTAAAAATAGAAAAATAATCTTTTAACCGTTTAATTTTAACACAAACAATTGTAAATTAATTTTAAATTTGAAAAGTATTGAAAATAATATCTTTTAGCTTTAATTCAATCGTAAAAAAGTTTAAATTGTATTTTGAAGTTGCCATAATATTTAATTTGTATCGTTGTTTGCTTGTGTTTAGTATTTTTTACCTTTTGTGGAATCCAAAAATTACATTTTCATCAAATTTATATGAGAACTCATCATATTTGTAAAGGAACCGGAATAACTAACTATTGTTGACTTCAACATATCTGCATTAAATCCAGTGGATTCTTTTAAGTCCAAACCAAAAATGTATCTCTTCATATTAAACACTTTTGGCTTTGCCGCTAAATCATAATAAGCGTTCAATCAAACATAAAATCAATCATTGATTTTTCCCTGAGAGATAATAATGCTAAAGCCTATAAAATAGGCTTGTAAGCATAACGGCAAGAACTACTCGCATTAGAGAGATTGTTTATTGAAGCTACTATATTCTTGGAAATGTTTGTGCTAAAGAGGCCACGGTGGGCTTTAACCAAGTTTAAATGACAAGTTGAGTTACAACAAAAACTTGAATGTGGAATTATTTGGGATGTTAATCAAAGTAGAAATGCATCAAAAGGAAAATAGTCCTTAGAGCTGTTTTTTAGTAATATTATCTAGTATAATATGTGTAACATCCGATTGTGCTCAAATTTTGCCACGTTAAAGAACCTAAAAAGACAGTCTCACAGTCCAAATTTCAGCTCCCTACATATTCGGGGTCTTGAGCACTGTTAGGTCAAATTTCGAAAAAAACGCAATTTTTTGCGAAAATAGTCAAATTCAATGTTTGATATCACTGGGTCTGGTCAATCATATTCACTATATGGTATCTCATTTAAAAGCGAATATATAGGTAAATATAATAAGATCGGTCTTTAGTATTATGAATAAAGCTACGATTTATTACACCATTTCAAAGCAGTCATATTTTACTAAGATGTAGAGGTTTAAAATTATTTTTTATGTATAAAAGATGACATAACAAAAAAAAAAATTGATATCCACAACTTTAAATTTAGATTTTAGGGCTTTTAGAACAAATATTTTTAAACCGGACTAAACATGACTATTTTCAGGTCTAAATATGGTTCTTTCTCTAGACCCCGACCACCTAAGAAGCTGAAATTTAGACTGTAGTGCTATCTATTAAAGTATTTTGACGTGTCAAAATTTGAAAAAAAATCGAATAACTTTTAAATTTAATACGTAGGTTATGAATATGTAATATTATTAAAAATCAGTAAATATGGAATTAAAAAAAAAAAGCTCTGAGAATTTCTTATATTTTTCATATATCGACTCTAAATTACATCCCAAATAGTCCCAAATTAAAGTTTTTGTTGTAACTCACACTTTTATTAAAAGTTGGTTGAAGCCCACCGTGAGGCTTTCTTTAGTTATAAAAGTGAGTTTCCAGTTAGGTTTCTAATGGTATTTGACTTAAATGTTCAATAACAGAAACAAAAACATCTAAAATAATTTTTGTATTGAAAATAGTGAAACTTTTTTCTAAAAAAACTTATGACTGCGTAATCATTCCTCTCTTACTTTAAGCTGACATAATTGGACGTAGGAGGAATACACAATGTCCCTGTCCCAATAGCTGCGAAATGGTGGACTATGATGTTCAATTGACCAGTGCTGATTTGCAAATAAATATCGCTACAGTCGATGAGTTTTAGTAAGTAATAAGCATAAACGAAACATGATTAAGTCTAGAATATATCACAAAAAATATATATGTACGTATGTAGGTCAATCTATAATACAATGTCTCTCTAGGGTACGATAACTTTTTCAAAATAAATCTCAACTCATCTGTCATTTTTACGATAAATTCAGGAATTATAGGTAGCACTCATGCGAATTTCGATTGTCTGAAAATTATTAGAAAATTTTTTTCCATTAAACTTTACTATGGTAGGGACTTTATTTGGCAATACAATATATTAAAAGCTCATCAGTATTTTGAATAATTTGTGAGCTCAAAAGCTTTCAAATGCATGTTTTTAAAACAAAACTTTTCTTCCTTTAAGTGACAACATTCGACAAAACTTTTCAGTGGCACACATTTTCATGGATTCCCAGGTCTACCGCAGAGTAAAGCATGATCTACTTTCGAACACAGTGTCATTAGTTTGTAAGTATGATATACATATGAGAAAATCCACAGAATTTTTAACCTGCATATCTGCCAAATTTTTTTAAAATATTGAATTAAAATAATTTCGTAAATTAAATAATATTATTCAAAAACGTTGATTTTTGCGACTGGTTATTTTTATTATAATTAAACATTATGAACTTACAGTCATTTTAGCAAAGACCAATATTGTAAATTTTACTTATTGATCAATGCTATTTTTTATTCAACAAACATGACAAAGATAACAAATGGAACAATTTAACCTGGTAATTGGTGACATATGTTTCGGCTATTACCACATAGCCTCATCAGACCAGTTTTTTGGTTAATGTTGTACATGGAGTCGATCGAGTCGAAATGCATGTACGGTCAGGGGATCGACTCCATGTACAACATTAACCAAAAAACTGGTCTGATGAGGCTATGTGGTAATAGCCGAAACATATGTCACCAATTACCAGGTTAAATTGTTCCATTTGTTATCTTTGTCATGTTTGTTGAATAAAAAATAGCATTGATCAATAAGTAAAATTTACAATATTGGTCTTTGCTAAAATGACTGTAAGTTCATAATGTTTAATTATTATTCAAAAACATAATTTTATAACATATAAGTGGTGTTCAGCTTTTTGTGCACAAGTACATATACTTTCAGCATTAGGAAGAGTTTTGAAGAGGCCTTATACTCCGTGAGGATATAAAAGACACAAAGTAAATGAAATCATACCAATTTATTTATAAAGACAATAACACAAAAGTTGTTGTTATGAAAGACTTACGAAATACATAACTGATTTGTCAAAATAATACACTATCAGAGCAGCAACAAGTAGGAGAACGCACTATGGAACACTATTCGTAAGCAGCAGAATCTATCAACAATCCTGCTTTGCTGCACATTGTAAAGTTCCTTGCGCGGTTGGTTTTTAGACTTTACCATGTTTGGCGACACGTTTTGAACGCCATCACGCGGCGAGTGACGGCATTTGACAGTTCAGGGAAGTAGAGTTCATACTATGATTCCTGCAAGCTGTCAAACTCATCATTGAAAGTAAAAAATATATCTTATTTTGACATTGGCAAGGCAAAATATTGCGGCAGAAGAAGCATTTAAACATTAGCCGTGTTTTATTCGCTTTCGTTAAACCAAAATTTCATACAAATGTGTGAACCAGTTCAATTTCATCATAGACACAAACCTAAAATAATCAAAAATATTTAGCAACTTTGCTGGAATTTTGAAGAAGCGTTCTTAGGTCACGCGAGGCCTTGTGCACCCAGTCAGTGCTAGGCTCAAATATTAAAATAGAAACACATTATACAAATAAAGCAGTGATGAAACAACAGAAAACGAAAAGAAAACTTTGGTATTAGCGTCTGCGACACTATAAAAACAGTTTGAAATCATTTGATAGCAATAATTTGAAAAAAAACTATATAATAATACGTGAGGCCAGGCGCGGATCCAGAGGGGGGCCCATGGGGGAAAGTGCCCCCCAAGGACTCAAGATGAATCACTGCGAATAATGAAATAATGACAAAATGACTATGTACAAGCTTTCCATCTATCATTCTTTATTATTGATACATGTTAACAAATTCAATAATACTTTAAAAAATACATTCAATAATATATTCAAGAGTTTATTCATCAATGTCCCAAGAAGGAGTTACCAGATTCAGAGGCTTTTTTTGCAAAATGCTGTAATGATTTACTCTGCATTTATGTACTTCTAAATATTTCCTGATGAATATTAGCCAGAGCTAAACGATTAAGGAGATTTTCATTCATTGTAGAAATCAAGCAAGTTTTCAAACTTTTAAATACTGAGAAAAAGTTCTAAAACTTGAAAGTATCTCAACGTTCGGAAGGACTGCTCGGTATTATTTTTTTTTTGATTACTTGTAACGCTTGCAGGGCAACATTACCATCAAAAACCTCTTTTTTGAATAGTACGTATACTGCCGTACTAAGCGTACAAGACGTACATATCTCAAAAAAAAAAATATCCGAGATTGCAATGGCAGTTAGCTTAAGAAATTACGCGTCTAATGAAACGCTCCAAATGCCGGTATCTTAGTTCAATCATATAAAAAATGTACTAAGAAAATTTCCTCTATCTCAATTTTATCACAACATACTAAGCGAATTAGACGTATCTCAAAAACACGAAGGAAAAATATTATTATATTCGTATACGAATAAAAAAATTAAAAAAATAACGGGAATTAAACGCAAAGCTTCCTTGACTGGATCACGTTGCCATTCTCGTTGCAAGTTCTTCTCATTACTTGTTTGTTTTCGTTTCGAAAAGAACGAAAAAACCATGTTCGTTCGGAGAAAACTCCCTTCTTTTAAGGTTTGAGATTTCATAAGTAACAATCATGTATGCTTAATTATTTAAATCTTTATTTTAGTATATATAGTATAGTTTCTAAAAATATAATTTGATTTTAGTTTTTATTTTATATTATCCGTATTTTGTAAGATAGAAAATATTATATCTTTTGTATGAAAGTTTATATGGCAAGATTAAAGTAAAATGACGTATCTACATTTTTAAAGCTATAAATACTAAGCGAAAAAGACGTATCTCATGAAAAGCGTATAAGCGCAGGGAGTTTCGATATTTTGAGTAAGTCTTAAGTAAATAACCTTAAAATGATATTTAAGTTGCCATAAATAAGTTAAAAAATTCGTAGAGAAAGTAAGAATAAAACGACATTTTCAAAATATCAATTATCTCGAAACGAAATTTTTTTACGTCTTTTTCGCTTAGTACGGCAGTATACCACAATAAAATTTCCCTTCCGACTTCTATGGATTTGCTAGAGCAGCATGCAAAACCTCTTCGAAAGGCCGTTTTGTATAATATGCAGGATAACGAAGATTTTTTTCAATTTTCTGCGCTCACTTTAAGTATTTTTTGGAACTGAGCTTCGTCCTTCTTTGTCTTTTTGTTGAAATGTTTCACAAGAGTGATCGGTACTTCTGCAGTGTCGTTCACAAAATGTAATTTTTGGTCTACAATAGAAAGTTTTTTAGTTGGACTACTGTATTTGAAGTTTGTGGCCCCAAAATTACATGTGAGCGACACTGCAGAAAGACTTATCACTCTTGTTCAAAATATCAACAAACAGATAACGAAGGACGAAGATCAATTTCAAAAATTCGTGCTCCCACCCCCCAAATCTTAAATTCTAAATCCGCCACTGCGTGAGGCCCCTTACCATGCTAGGCCCCGTTCAACCACACGACCATAAAGCCGTCTCTGATTTTAAAATAGAATTTCTGTAAACTTATGCGCTTTATTCACTTTTAGGTTTAACCAAAGCGAATAAAACACGGCTATTATGGACCAACTTTCTATTTTATTTATTTATTTTTTTATTTCGGTCTACAGAATAAATCTTACAGACTATAACCTTAATTTAATTAAATAAAGCAAATAAATTAAGCTTAAATAAGTTTAAACTTAGACTAAAATTTAACAAATGTGAATGATTATTACAAATACGAATACCCAATCGGTTCATTTAGAGCATAATTTGTCCTATGGACTTGATCTTCAAACATACGGTTATTTCTTAAATTTCTATTTGGTACATATATCACAAATGAATCAGAAATCTCTAAACAATTAATTTTACTAGACAGAACATTATGAACAAAAATCAAAGAAGAGGATGTACGACGGTCTTTTAAAGACTGTAGCCCTAAGAGTTTACGTCTTGAGTCATAACAAGAGATGGAGTATCTGGCCATCGCAATTTATAGCATGCAAACCTAGAAAAGTTCCTTTGAACTTTTTCAATTCGATTTGAACTATCGGTATAGAAGGGATCCCATATAATCGAACAATACTCCAATATGCTTCTAACCAAAGATATATAAAGAGCTTTAACTGTCGTGGGGTCTTTAAAACTAACAGAATTTCTTTTAATGAAGCCTAACATAGCATAAGATTTTGAAACCACGTAATCGTAGTGAGATTTAAATGTGAAGCTTGAGTCAAAAATAACTCCAAGATCCTTAATTTCTTGCTTCCTTAGTAATAGGTTATTGTTGATACAATAATCGAAAGTTATGGGTTGAACACACTTCGCAAAAGAAACAATACAACATTTGTTTATATTCAATGCTAGATTATTGCATAAGCACCAATGATTAAAAGATGATAAATCACTCTGAAGCAACATAGAGTCTGAAATGCATGATATCCTACGAAATAATTTGACATCATCTGCAAAAAGTAAACAGGTGGAGTGTTTAAAGACTTTTGGTAAGTCGTTAATAAATAATATAAATAAAAGTGGACCATAATGTGTACCTTGCGGAACACCAGACGACGCATCGATTGCAATATCAGAAACAATATTCCCAATTTTAACAAATAATTTACGCTTAGTCAAAAAACTATCAAAAAATTTTACAAGCAAATCTGAAAGACCATATATTTTTAATTTTTTTAAGAGAATGGAATGGTCAACTTTATCAAAAGCTTTCGAAAAATCTGTATATATAACATCAATTATCATCTGTATATATAACCATGGCCGCAACAATATACTTATTTCGAAATCACCAGCACACTTTTTATAAAACATGGATGGGAATCAATCCTTTTCATGCTTAAAACTAGGTTTTAAACAAGCGATAGCGTTTAAGACATCCACCTCATTAACAGTGAAAATATTGATTAAGTCAAGATTGGATTCATAAGCATCCATCCCATACCAAGAAGTGTTCTCATATTTATCATAGACTTCTTGAAAAAATTTTTCAAAAAGATTACATGACTGCAATGAATCGGTTGATGTAGAATCACCAAATCTCATGCATGATGGAAAGCCATTTGTTTTACGCTTATCATTTATGTACTGCCAAAAAGATTTCGGATTTAATTTTAACTGAGACTCAATCATTGAAATATATTTGTTATACAGAAATCTGTGTAGGAAATCAAATTCTTTCCGCAAATGCATATAACGCAATTTATCCAAAATGCAGTTAGTCCTTTTGAATTTTTTGTAAGCTTTATTTTTTACATTATTTAAGTGCAAAAGCTTCTCATTAAACCAAGGTGGTTTGTTATTGCAAACTGAAATGCATCAAAAATAAATTTATATCCTATATTTGGATCATCAATGAAATCTAGTGAGGACCAGTCACACGAGCTTAAATACATATTGATCTCCAAAAAATGTCCCTTCACATAATCAAATTCATTAAATAAATTTACATCTAAAGGGCTAAATTTGTAAAATTCGAAATGAAGCGTCAGAGCTTTATGGTAAATAGAATTTTTTGAAATTGGAGATAAGTTCAGTTCACAGGTCGCCTTCAAGTCACCAGTAACAAATATCAGATCTAATATCCGACCTAAATCATTTTTAAATGATTAAATCCATTTGACAGAATAAAGCTTACTACTAACGATTCAATATCAGAATTGTAGTTATATGGTAATAAATTTCTATTGTCATAAAGCCAGGAAATACACCCAAGATTAAAATCACCTAAAGCTATTATTTGCTTTATAGAATCTATCTGATTTAAAACAAAACTTATATTATTTATATGATCATTATATATATCGTAATTACTGTTTGGAGGAATATAAGAGTTAATGATGTAAATACATTTATCCTCAGCAAAATTTATCTTAACACAAATTTGTTCTATGAGTCCACTATTATTAGGTAAGCTTACTGATTTACTATCTAAAATAGACTTAACAGCAATAATAACTCCACCACCTTTTACACGACCAGTTGCAACACTGCAGCGATCAACACGATATACATTATAAAAGCCGGCAAACATTTCTGCATTAAAGATGTTTTCATGGAGCCATGTTTCGGTTATAACAACAATGTCATACTCTTGCAGAGACATCGCTAGTAAAAAATGAGAGCATTTAGTGCGGATTCCGCCTGCATTTTGATAATATAAAGAATATGATCTACAGTTGCACACTATACTGCCATCTAAACATCCACTTATGACTGGTTGGGCTTGCGGTGCGAGCTCCGGGACCAGATCAGATTCCAAACATTGCATTAACGAACTGTTTGATTCGCATCTCCCTTTAATAAATAAATTTTCATACAGGATGATCCTATTCAAGTTTCCTATTTTGAGAGTTCTGAAAATCAGACAACTTTCAACAACCATACGCGTTGAAGGTATCAGATGCAAGTTTGCATCAATAAATTATGTTCGTGTTCGACATACGCACAATAGCTTGTACAGTACAGTCTTAAAACTTAGAGCGGTGACACACTCACTGGTAAAATCTACTCCGAATATAATACAGAAATAGCTAACCATAAACAACCCTCCCTTACACCAAATTTTAGTGTGATTGTTCACAAACTTCGATAGATATGCTGCTTAAGGTATTTTACTTGTATGGAAGGTGCCACAACCACTGATGCAACAATCCCATTAAAATTAAACGTTTTTTGCTTGTTTGGGTGGTGCCACGCCCACAAACACTTTTGGGCTAAATTTTTGCAATAAGATACCTTATAGCAAGTATATCTATCTTATTAAACTTCATAACTGTTACTTAATATAACGTTTATAAATATTGTGCGCTGTGCCGCGCTCTTCAACGAGTTTGTAACGGCATCATCTCCAACATTTTTATCAAAATCGTATGTGTCAATTTTGAACAAAACTTTTTAATTGTTGAATAGTGCCACGCCTACTTTTCGAACTTTGCCCACAATTCAAGATTTATATGATCTGTATCCGTTTACCAAATTTCATCACAATATCTTG
Source organism: Tricholauxania praeusta (assembly GCA_949775025.1). Classification (NCBI taxonomy): domain Eukaryota; kingdom Metazoa; phylum Arthropoda; class Insecta; order Diptera; family Lauxaniidae; genus Tricholauxania; species Tricholauxania praeusta. The sequence continues at coordinate 90,064,111 of OX459031.1, forward strand.
CATGGCTTACGAGATATGGCGTTATGAAGTTTAAAATTTAGAGTTGCACCACGCCCCTAAAAGAGCTTTTGAAAACTTGAAACCTAGCCCAATCTCAATTTTGTTCACATGTACACCAAATCACCAAATTTCTGCAAAATCGCTGCAATTTTTTTCCAAAAATTCAAAATTCTGCGGATTTCCTCGTATGTAAGTACTTATATTTGTATGGAAGAATATTATTTTATCATGTATTTATTATCTCTCTCCACTTTCAGCAAATTTGGGTAGCGCTTTCAGCTTGTTTGTTGGCATGAGCATGGTATCGGCAGTCGAAATCATTTACTATTTTACTGTTGTTCTTCGAAAATTCTATGTACAAGAAGTTAAAGTTCGTAGAGAGTTGCTTTTCACCAAATCTGCTAATGTAGAACCGTTGGGAACTGAAGATAAGGACATATCCACACCAAACTAAAACATCAAGCAGTATTTCGTATACGAAACATAATCAAAATCACTTTTGTTAGATGCACGACACATGTAGTTCGGCACAGCTAATCAGCACAAAAATGGATTGACTGATTTGGATGCGCGGTTGGTAGTAGATAGAGCCAATGTTGAACCCTTGATATCACCGTTTTCATATCTGCACATTGTAAATTTTACCCATGCGTAATTTTATTGAGCTTATCTTGATTTATCATTGGTGTTCTTTTGTTTCATTTGATTAAAAAAGATACTTCAAGAATGTGGCAAGAAAATCCGCAATATAAATTAAAACGAGTAAGGCTGTTATCTATGGCCAGGCTACAAATTAAATACCCTACACTAATGTCACAGGTGATCATATTCATCAGAATGGTTAGTCATATATAATGCTTACAACTTAAAATTTAAGACTGAATGATTTTTTATTTTCAGAAAAAAAGATAGAAGAAAATTTGAGAGGAGAAAAAAAATGCGTGTATTTGTGCCGAAAATTTTGTTCAACATAACAATTGAATTGATCAAATCGAGTTGAAAATTAAAATCAAATCCACAATTATTTTTCTAGGCAAAATCCAACATTTTAATAAGCACTAATTTTCACAACAAATGTTCAATTATTTTTAAAGTAAAGCAACTCTACTCCAAAACTTATTAGAAATTTGAAAGCAAATGCATTCTTAGGATTGATTGAAGAATAGCATATCAAAAAAAAACAAAAAAAAAATGATATCGAAGATATTTTGAGGAAAATTTTTATAAATAAAAACATTAATGTTTAAACAAGTTTATTTTAGCTTTTATTATAACATTAAAGCTTTTTAAACTAAGAAAATGTAAGGCTTTTTTATCCTATTCGCCATTGTTTTTGAGATATTACGCTTAAAAAAAAAACAAATATTAACGTTCAAAAAATCATCTTAAAGCTGACGCTTTCCAGTCACTAAAACCATTATTTTTGAATATTTATTTTTTGTGTCTTATGTTTGGATCCGAAGAGTATCAGCTTTAAAATGCGGCATAAATAATTTAGATCACCACATTTTTCGGTAAGCTACAGCCATTTTAAGAATATATCCCTAATATCTTTATATGAAAAACAAATGGGCCAAAAGTAAGGCTTGGGAAACCTAGTAATAGTACATTCAAGAATATGTCCCTAGAGTATGCTCTACACAATATAGTAAGCATTGTTGAAAAAAGCGTTGACAATAAAGAATAAACGTCAACTGCTTTACTAAACATGTAAGGTGTCTCTGATAACATTAAATAATTATTGATTTCTGAAACGGTGGATGAGCAATTTGCTTGGAAGCAACAAAAAGAAAATGTTATTTCACCATTGCTGTGATTTCTTGAAGTTAATAAAACTCATCTCTCTTTTAGCCTACGCTGATGACTTGGTCCTATTAAAACGGGAAACGGTTGGTTATCTCATGAAATCGGCATCAATATAAATATCAAGATGGGCGAAAAGATCGGTTTAAATATTAACTGAGCTTATTTGCTTATAGAAATGAGATATACGAGTATTATGCTGATTCTTACCCACAAAGTAGTAGCATAGTATGAAGCTATTAAAACCAAATTTAATGTAGCCACTCTCAATAAGGTTCAGAAGTTATCATTCATAAACGTTACTGAATCATTAAAATCGACATGGCTTAAAATGTAGATCAAGAACCATGCATGGGCCTGAGATTAAGGGGAGCAATACTGTGGAAACAGAACAGTCTTGAGCATACGCTTATCTCCGTACTATAGAATCAACACGGTGATTCTGACTGCTACCGACTTAAAAACACCACCGCATGCTTTAAGAAGTATTTCTCACAAACTCCCTAGTTACTTCAGTTTTTTCCTACTGTTTCTTTTATTTAAGTCCTCTATTTGAACATCGAACTCGATATCTGAAAGGCACACTTCGCGTAACAAATCCAAGAACAAAATGAATACAATCCGCGTGTAGGGTACAGAAATGTAGATATCTATTGAAGAACCATTTTTTTAGCGATCTTCGCTGATAGTAAGCACACGATTTCAAAAGAATTTAAGTGAGTGCCTATAAAATCTTCGTAATTTCTAATGCGAACACAGTTCGATTTGTGCAATGACCGCTGCAAGTTTAATAGTTTTAGCCACCTTGGCAGTGACCGCGTTCACCGGAACGTTCGCACAACATGATCCGCATTGGTTAGACGATCGCAGTGTCATAGTACATCTTTTCGAATGGAAATGGAACGATATCGCTAGTGAGTGTGAGCACTTTTTGGCACCTAGAGGATTCGCTGGAGTACAGGTTGGTTCACAGTAAACTACCTTTTAATGTCACATTTCCCTCACAAGAACAAGGATGGTTGAAAATCATTATAAAAGTAATTTTTAAATAATTTTTAATTTTTAACAATCCTTAGGTTTCACCGGCTTTTGAGAATGTTGTTGTTCAGAATCGTCCATGGTGGGAGCGCTATCAGCCTATCTCTTACAAAATTGCAACGCGTTCCGGCAATGAGGCCGAGTTTGCTGATATGGTGCGCCGTTGTAATAACGTTGGTGTTCGTATCTATGTTGATGTTCTTTTGAATCATATGGCCGCCGATCAATTTAAAACTGCCTACGGTACCGCCGGCTCAGCTGCTGAACCTGGACTTAAAATCTTCCCAGCAGTACCTTACTCTGGCTCAGACTTCCATGCAACTTGTGAAATAAATGACTGGAATAATCGCTATCAAATACAAAATTGCGAGTTAGTCGGCTTAAAGGATTTGGATCAAAGCCAGGAAGAGGTGCGCAATCGATTGGTAGAGTCGTTGACACACTTAGTTGATCTCGGCGTTGCTGGTTTCCGTGTTGATGCAGCAAAACATATGGCTGCTGATGATTTGAAGGTACATAATTGTTATAGTTGTAGTTAAACGGAGTATTGATTTATTTTTTATTGTGTAGATTATATACGACCGTGTTAGTAATCTTAACACAAACCATGGATTTAAGGCTGGTGCACGTCCCTTCATTTATCAAGAGGTTATTGACCATGGCCATGATGTTGTCTCAAAGAACGAATACAAAAACCTTGGTGCTGTTACGGAATTTCAATACTCCGAAGAGATCGGCAATGCTTTCCGTGGCAACAACGCACTGAAATATCTTATAAATTTTGGTCCTTTATGGGGTTTTCTACCATCCGAACAGTCTTTTACCTTCGTCGATAATCACGATAATCAACGTGATGGTGGCGCTGTGCTGACTTACAAAACTCCAAAACAATATAAAATGGCTACCGCATTCCATTTGGCCTATCCTCATGGTGTTTCACGCATCATGAGCTCTTTCGACTTTAACGATCGTGATCAACCAGCTCCAGCAAATGCTGATGGTTCAATCAAATCACCGGTCTTCGATAGTGAAGGTGGTTGCACTAATGGCTGGGTATGCGAACATCGTTGGCGTCAGATTTATAACATGGTTGAATTTAAGAACCAAGTTCGCACAAGCGGCTTGAATGACTGGTGGGATAATGGTGACAATCAAATCTCCTTCTGCCGCGGTGATAGTGGTTTCATTGCTTTCAATGGCAACAACTATGATATGAGGGAGAAGCGTATGACATGTTTGGCACCTGGTGTATATTGTGACGTCATTTCGGGATCTAAGGTCGAAGGCAGATGTACCGGTAAATCAATCAATGTGGAATTGTATGGCTGGGCTGATATTGAACTTAACGCATGGGAGGAAGATGGTGTTTTGGCCATTCACAAGGGATCGAAATTGTAAAATCAGTTGATTGAGATATATAAATGATATAGATTTTGTGTTATTCTATATTCACTTTACATACATTTGGTATTCATTGCTTGCAATGATGTGTCCGTTTAATAAAAAAAAGCATTTACTTAGTTAGCTGTAAAATGTTTGTTTATTTTTCCTGACTCGTGACCAGACGTCATTGGCACTAAGCCTGTTAGTTTTATCTTACATTTTGTAAAACATTTTTAATCAGTCTCATCACCATACTCTTATTGAATGTAAAAGTTATTTTTGTTATTAAAATTCGATCAGATATTCAGACTTTGGAGTAATTGAAGATGTTTCGTTTCTCATCGCTCACTTTCTTCAAGCATTAGTAATGAGAAAGTTTTTTGGTTTCAGGCCTATAGGAAATATTCAACAGAGCAGAGAGCAGCTTGTTTGATTCAGTTTTTCTTCATTAAGGGATAAATTTATTTTTTTTTGATCTTGTATTTTATCAAATAAGTATAAATTAAAAAAATTAAGTTAAAAAGAGTGTAAAAACAAATTTAAATAGAGAATAAAAAAAATCATGCAAAGAATGCTAACAACGAGAAAAGCACAAAAGGATGCAGGTCACTCAGCTCGGGAATCGATGGAGATGTTGAAATACGAATTTCCATGCCGTGTGCTCTCCCGTCTCTTTGTCATTCACCCCTATCATCATTGTCGAAGTCGACTCTAAAATGCTCGACAGCAGTATTGTCGCATCACCATTGTCGAACTCGACATTTCAAATGACAAACATAGAACAATTTATTACAATTGTAGAATTTCCAATGTCGATGTGAGAACTGAGCGTCAGCGAAAGTAGCAATTTTTTGTCGAGTTCGTTTTTTTAGTCGACACTGGAAAAATTAAAGTAAAACAGTCGAAAAAGTTAAGTAAAATACGCGGAAAAAATGAAGATAACCAATTCAAATTCAAATTAAATTTGAAGAAATGTAGAATTTGCAAGAAACTTTAATATTCACTTAACAAAACTGGATGTTAAGCAAGAGTTCCAACTCGCTAGCTGGGAAGCTAAATAGCTTGGGTCCGCCAATGCGTGATGGCACAATTATGGGCCTTATGTCCGTTTTTTTGGTCAGAATTTCCATTTTTTTTTTTTGGGTTTATGACCACTTCTAAAAACGGACATAGTCCGCAAAAACGGATATAACGCCAAATGTCTTGAGCGTTACGTTGACAATAGATGGCCAATAAAGCCGGTGTTGGACATATTGGAGGATGCAAGTCCAGAGTAGAGACCGAAAGCCATCCACTTATTTTAAATTTTATGTAGATAGCGAAGCCAGCATTGGATACACATACGATAGAATTTAATGGGATTTTCAAGCTAAACCAAAAATTTGAAGGCGCTCTATACACTTGCTATGAATAACCCCTATCGATTTTCGGTTAGTTAGGCTATTTTAACTTATAGCATATAACAAAACAAAGTGAATTTTTAAAAAATATAAAATTTCTCTTGTATTTACAAGCAAAACAAAAATGGTCATAACATCCATGGGAGTTATGTCCATTGTTACGAGTGATCATAATTCCCAAAATAATTTTGGGAACTATGACCATTTTTGAGGTGGACATAAGATACAAATATTTTTGGCTATTATAGCCAATGACATGATACCGTCGCACGCTACTGGATACGGAATATTTAAACAAAAAAGCTGGAAGCAACCATCGCCAATGTATGACAATTGACAGCAAATTTAAAAATATTTTTGAATTTCATTCACTCAAATTGTATAAGTCACCTGTCGCACAAATTGCTGTCGGAAAAATAATCTATTACAAACATCATCGAGTCGAGTTATTTCGATGTTCGCCTTTTTAGGTCAACTCGAAAGAAAAGTCGACAGTCACTAATGTCTACGCTCGACAGCGGTGATAGTGGTGATTATGTTTTTAAGCAATAAGAGGTAACAGAAACGTTCTGAGGGTGATCCAGAGCATTTAGGTGCCGTGACATAACCCCGACGGACATAATCCCCATTTCGTAAATGGGGATTATGTCCGTAAATTACTCGGACATAATCCCCATTTTTGGTATGGGGATTATGACCGCAAAATGTTCAGCCACAATCCCCATAAAAAAGCGGACATAATACCCAAAGGTAGGTTTAGCCTATAATATATCCAACACCAAGTTTGCTAGCCACAGTAATTTTACATAAGAGTAGGGGTAAGTGGGCGGCCTTCGGCCGCAGCTCAGGATTGAAAACTCCCAAAAATCCAATACCGGCATCGCGGCGGCCTTGGGCCGCGGATTAGTCTATAATATATCCTACACCTAGTTTGCTAGCCAAAGTAATTTTACATAAGAGAGTTTATTTTCTCGGACATAACCCCCATGGGGATTAAGTCCGTCAAATTTTCGGTTATAACCCCCATATCAAAAATGGGGATTATGTCCGAAAATTCGCGGAAATAATGCCCATTTAAAAAATGGGGACTATGTCCGTGGGGGTTATGTCACGGCACCAAGCATTTCACTCGAAATCGCTATTAGTTTTACGTGTTGAATTATACATATATTAAAACAGACCCCCCTTCTAGACTACCATCGTCACTCGAAATCCGACATAAATTTGTTTGTGAATCTATATTCCAGTGCCGGAAAAACATTTGTCTATACATATGTTTCGATTCTAAAAATGTTGTCAGTATATTTTAAGTTGATGCTATGTCAGCACTCAAATTACATCCGCTATTTAACGCAAACATAACAATATTGAAACTTGGTAAACCTTTTTTTGTACACTTCAATCTATTCTTTTTAACCGCTAATGAACTCTTTAGAATTCAAATGGAGAAAAATAAAAACGGGACGTGTTGAACTATATGTTCGTTATGTGAAATTGATCAGGACAACGTCCTCTTTCAGGATAATGCCGCAGGATGGTTATTTTCAGTACCGTGCTTAGGATCTGCGGGCCCCTAGGCTGAGCATTTAGTGAGAGCCCCTACTATGAGAGGTTTTTGGCCAAAAGATGAAAAAAACATTTTTTTTGGGTACCCTATATATTGTAGTACAAAATATATGGGAAAAATAAAAACAAAAATTTTGTTTGGTGCTTTTCTAATGTAATTTTATTGTTGCAGCTCGAAGTATAATAAAAATTTCACAATTTCAAAACTTTTCAAACGGTATTTATAGCAGGCACTCAAAATCCGAACATACATTTGTAGAGTGCTCGGCACTTGAAGCAAGACGAACACTGAGTATGAGTCTTGCGTCGTTTTTTTGGTTAAGCCGGGACGTTTGCATTTATGCCACACGCCTTTCACAATTTTCCTCGAGTTGGCCTACAGGCTGTAGACCAACGCGTTTCCATGGCCAGTCGACCGGAAATAAGCGGGGTTATCCGTGGTATTCTGTCGCAGGCCACAATATTTAGCCGGCTGAGTTGATTCGAGAGATCCTCCAAAAAAACTGTGGAATAATTTTTTTTATCGTGGAGTTCTAGATAAATGACGTAAGATACAAGGACAGCAACAACCAACATGTTATAGAAGAAAACGAGAGGTCATCAGTTACTTTCGAAAACGATCTTTAAAAAATGTATTACTCGAATTTACCGCATTTAAGCTTGAGTTTTGGCCCATTTTCGAGGATTTTTCATTTTTCTATTAATCTGGTCTTCTGAAAAAAAATACTGGAATATCGAGACTAGGCAGAATCTTTTTGTCTGTTTTCGGACTACAATGCTGAAGAATGTGAGACTAAAAAAAATGTATTCCTCGAGTTTACCTCACTTAAACCCAAATTTACGCTGTTTTTCGCTGTTTTCAGTGAGTTTTTCGATGTCACTAAGATACCCAGCCACTGTATAGCAAAACAACTATCACCATCGTGTTCAGCAGACCCGAAAATATAGGAATCAATGCCAACAGCCCGTATCTAATGCAGAATTGTCTTTTGGGAAGAGTTATAATCACTCGCAAATAAAAAGAATGAGTTGAATTCCTAAATCGGAAACCAGCGACCTCTAAATATCAATAGTTTTTAATGAAACTTTTTCAGGGCTTAATTTTTTTACGTAACACTAGCTACTTTTCATAAAAGCAGCATATAAATCGAAAAATCGATTTTTTGTTTTGGTCACCCTAATGTGGACAAGTCATAAATCATTTTAAAATTAATTTTAATAGCTTATTTTTAGCATCAAAAATTAATATTTTTAAAAAAAAAAATTTGTTTCTTAAACTAAATGAGATTTTCTATTAAATAAGATAACGGGAACAAAATTTATCTTCTTCAAATATTTAATGGGGACCTTTTAAAAAAAAATTGAAAAATTGTTCATAAAATTTGTGTTTAGCATCAATTAAGACCACGAACGCGCACAAATAGATGAAAATAGTATATGAAAGATGTATTAGCCATTTAATTCTACATCGTCAACAATGTCCTGGGCTGTTATCACCAAAAATCGTTTGTTTTACAGTTGTAGATCGATAAATAAAAAAAACTCATTTTAAGTTCATTTTTCAGCCTTTGGGTCAAATGCGACAGGCCTGTTTCTAATAGAAACACTAAATTTTTTTGCAGATATTTTTTACCCCCATTCTATTAGAAAAGGCGTGTGAAGCGAAACAAATCACACTTTTGCGCTAATGGGTGCTATATTAAACACGGCCCTGGTTACTCTGTTGCAAAAAAAACTGTTATACTGTGTTATTATCCGCTTCTCAATCGTGGAGATCGTACCGCGATCCACCACCTTGGTTGTTAATGTTACTAAAATTCAACCAAAACTCTACTTTTGTTTTGTAATTTAAGAAACTATGTTTTTAGCCTTAAATACTTTTGAAATAACAAATGTGTGTTTATTTTAAGAATCAAATTTTTATTGAACATAATTTATTAACAAACATTTAATAAAATAGGATAAAGTTTTGTATTTTATAAATATTACACATCTTATATATAATATATTGTAATTATAATAAATACATATATTTAATGTTCAAATGATTTCCATTTTTAGGGATGCTGTTGACATTAATTTGACATATAGTATTTGGCCAAAGATCAATAAAAACCAACTGTTTAAAAAAGAACATGTCTGTAAATAGAAAATTTTACTCAATATCAGTACAGTTGGAAGGCTGATTGGAATGTTTCATATGTTAACATGTATTTTTTTAACTACAATATTGCTGAACGGACTCTGAAAGCATTGATTATAGCAAAAGCAACTACGGAAGCACTTAACAAAAGTCTGAAACATTAAATAAAATAATAAATTAAGTACCTTAAGTAAACTACATTAGCACTAAATGCAGAATCAATGTTCTTCAATGGAACTAACACTACCTGCAAATGCGATACGACCGATTTTTATAATGAAGAACAAATTATATCTTTAAAAGTGTTAGTCGAAATATCAAAAACTCTCAGTTTTACATTGTAAAATGATGTAAGCTACATCAAAAATACTTCAGTCTACTTATATTTGACGTTAAAGGCAAATTGCTTCAAAAGATTTCGATATGAAAACGTACCGCGATGTTTGCGACAGGTCGGTATATGAGGTTTTATTAAATGATTTCAAGAAATGAATTAAATTGTTGCGATACTGCGAAATTTACTTTGCCGGATATTTCGTCAAAGTTTGAGGAATAAGAGCAAATGCGCCTGACATTCCAGCAAAGGGGGAACAATCAAGAAACTACCGATTCTAAGAATATTAAGGCCTTATGGCATCCTAATATATGTACAATTACAATAGTTGGAGGATATTAGTTAAAACTGTTTTAATGAGAAGATAATGTCATGATCCTTATAGAGATAATTAAACTAAAAAAACCCAAGCTTATCAGACATCCACGATTCTAAATATATGAGGTGGCATGCCTAATTTTCCAATTAGGTATTGTAAGTTTTTGCAATTTGGAAAAATTGGGAAAAAATCAATAACTTTTATGTCAACTGTACTTCGACCTACTAAATTCTTTAGAAAAAAACTTATGCATGTCTACCAAAGTATTCCGTAGTGCACTTAAATATTGGCATTACTTCATTGCAACAGCACAAAACAAAAAATCGATCACAATTTATAAAGCTTAAAACAAAAATAAAATTAAAAGCTTTGACTCTTTTTACTAATTTCCAAAATTTTTTACACAAATACAGCACATACATACATATATAAATAAATACGAACAATACATTTTTTGTAATAAATTTTCCTTCTTTTTTGTGTGCAAATTTTTTTAAAACTAATACGGCCCCTGATCCAGCTGATTGTGAAAATATAAAATGATCCGTCCCATAATAATAAAATATAAATGGAAGGCATTCACAGGTGGCCTTCGCCAGGATTTGACTTATACATACAAATATAAAAGATTACATGTTCTTCAAACTAAATTTATTCATACCAAATTTGAGATTGAAATTTTTTTTTAGCTATCGAGTCATAAATTATCCAGAGCTATTCTAATTCATTTGCTCAAAACCGGCTTTAACGCTATTCAAATTTTGAAAAATATGTTGGACAGTGTATGAGGGTAAGTTATGTATATAAGACTACATTGAATTGTAATGGACAAAAAGAAATGTTCAAATTTCCCAACATTTTATCTTTAAGATGCAGTTTTTGGTACCACCACCACACTTTCGCCGCATAACACTTTCGTCATAGCTTACAATGCAATGATGAAATGTTAATACCTCGCTACAAAGTGTTCAATTTTTCGAGGCAACAATATTCGTAAGCTAAATGAAACATATTCAAGATTTGCTAATTAAACGAAACTAACATCACTCTTAGTTTATCGACTATCCAATATATAATTCATTCCGCAAAAGAAGAAGTTTAACTCAGGAACCAGTAGTCAACATGAGCTCGTTTTCGCGTGCGAGAGGCGCGATGTGTCAGACAGGGCAGCTACACATTTGGTGTCAAGTCTTCTGAGTGATACAGATAAAACACTTTCTTTAAATATCTAATTTAACATTGTTATAGACAGATACAATATCAGCGCCCTCGAAAGCGGCAAACACTACAAGAACTACTATGTCCCCTGAACAAGAAAATTTTGTCGTTGTACTTCGATGGAAGGAAAGATTATACTTTGGTGAAAGAGCCATGTGAAGAGACTGAAAAAAACGTACCATGGCATTTGTAAAGAAGTTCATATTTCTTTCCTCGATGAATCAGAGAATACAATACCCACGTAAGGCCTAAAACAGCCGACGCAGAAAGAGCAACTGCTACTATTTAGAATTTTCTCTGCGAAGAAATGAAAAAAAAAAAGAAATGTTATACGACAATGAGAGAAATAATAAGCATATTCCGGTGACTAGAAAAATACATATATCCAGCGTCCTCTTCAATGGATTGTGTGTCAATTGCATTTTGAAAATTGACGGCAAAACATTTGGCCTGAACGGATTTCGTGGCGACGTATGAAACAGCTTGTTTACCTGCCAAGACCAACTCATCATTCATTTCGAAATTGAAGCAGTTTCTTCCTGATGTTGACGTTGTCGTTCTAAGCATAGATCAGGCTTACCGCTGCAAAACATTCCAGACTGCAAACAATGGAGTTTGTCCAAATAATTTTGCGATGTGTCTTCCTGGGTCGACTTATAGTGCTCTCGTAGGGCGTAGCCTTTGAACGAATGTAACAACGTTAAATTCATCACCGTTAAAGTTTGCGCTCCTTTGTTATTTCGCATCAAATGCAATGAAACTGTTAAGAGTGAGTTAATAAGCTTGCAGCTAACATTACAGAAAATTAAGAACTTACCAAACCATTTAAGGAGCCAGCCATTAATTACGAGTCAAAATAAGGGGAAGCAAAATCTCACCAAAGGGGAGAAGGGGGGGATCAGTGAAAATCTCACATCATCTTTTTAATGCAAAGAGTATACATTATTATAGTCTCACGGAAGGTAGGGGGGTCCCGCCAGAGCTCACTAAATCTCACCAAGGAGAGGAGAGAAGTCCGAATTTTCAAAACAACACCTCAAGTAATGACTGGACGGCCCCTAAAGACTTTTCTCTATGAACGTTTTTAAGATCTTACATTCTGGAGGCATCTAGAAAACATGCTTGTGGGTATATCTAAATGAGCTTCAAAACGAAACGAAAAAGATCCTGGAAGCAAAAAAAGCCAAAGCCAACCAAACAACATCATTAGAAAATTTGCACATCATGTCATCAACTTTAATGCCAAAGTTAAACACACTTAGAAAACTAATGAAAAGAAAAAAAACCTAACCTCCTTAGACTTTGAAAATATCGCAAAAGAAAAAGACGATTCCCTATAGCTAGGGAAATGTAAAATGAAATGTAACTGTTGCATCAATTCTATTTTTCATAAGAATTGGCCACCAAGATCGTGTGAATTGACACAAGCTAACTTACTTATTGCTTAAGGCTTTTTTGAAGTCACAAGAGTATTCAATCGAGACACAGTTATGCAACTATGTTATCGAAAATTTCATCAAAGATCATGAGTTTTCCAGCAGAGCCGTGAGGTGTCTTTGTCGCAGACCATGCGGAACGGAACATAACACGCGGACTTGTCCCTCGAAACGCGGATCATCTTATTAATTCAAACAAATCGACTGAAAATCCAAGCAATAGCGATTACACAAAGTTTTAATGTCTGGTGTAATTAAAGTCCTTAAAATATGTATTTATATTATTGAAAGGTATTACGTTCGAATAACCGCTTCATCGGTCAGTATCATATTTATTTTGCACCCCGATTAAATGATTTTCTTATTTTTAATTGTGGAGTATCATTTTCATCACTGTGAAAAAAATTGTTGTAGCCTGAGGTGTAAGCTTTTTAAGACGAAAGTTTGGTATAGGCAGTTAAAAAATGTTAAGGAATTAAAAAAAAAAAAATAATAATTCTGAATCAAATTCTTCAACTATAATTCTATATAGGCTTATTTGCTTAATTTTTCCTTATAAACCTTCAAAACTAAAGGATCTGTTACGTCAATTTCAAGAAAGTTTAATTTGTATATAGATAAGTACTTTGATAGTTTGAAAATCAGAAAGGTTTTCCATCTAGAATTTGGGTGGAATAATTCTGATTAAAAAAACATTTAATCTTTTAAATATGTGTCACATCCGCTCAGAAGGCGAACTGCTTTTATGAAGAAAAAAAAATATAAAGAGTATTTTGTTCTCAATAAAACTAATTAAGCTAACTAATTAAATAAGTAAACAATAAACTACATATATGTAACATTTAAACTTTAGTAGTTAACAATCTTATACTATCAATATTCAGTAATAATAATTTAACAATATCTATCGTATATTCGCCTTTCTTAATAGTTTTTATAAGATTTATTTATGTATCAGGTATATCTTTTGTCAATTCATAATTTTGCAATGGAAAATGTTTTAGAATTTTATTTTAATGTACACATTTATTCAAATTTTAATAAATATATTTTTTAGGTACTTAGAATATTTAACATTGTGCAAAATTAACTAAATATAAAAAATGCTTTTTTGATTTTCTTTTTCAAAATTGCTTAAATTACACCCAAGGATATAGGTAGACCAAACTACTTTAAGTTAGCTTGTATGAGCCAATAACCAAATCAATTTAGTTGTTGATGCTGAATTCCTATATATATGTGGCAGAGTTCATTCTTAGGCTAAAAACAAATCGGAAGCTAACGAATATTTTGCATTTTGTGTCTTCAATAACTGGATTCTGAAGTTTAAGTTAAAATTCGACTAAGACCAAAATCGTAGCATTTGGCTATGACTAGGCATTTCTTTAATATTTCCAAAAACTATTTTAAAAGTTACCGATTTCGACTTACAAACTAGAGCTAATTTTCTAAAAAGTACTAATACAGCCCAACTCTTTCCTTTTTTGTATCTAATTTATCAATGAAGCTTACTTTCTCCATCATAACCATTCACTACGTTCAATCCGACAGCATGCTATAGAGCGCTGCTGGGTGCCCGGTCATAAGGGTGTTTCCGGAAATGAGAAAGCTGACGAATGTGCCAAAAAAGGATTAGAACAACCGGAGAGTCAGGAAGATCTTAGGAAACTATTGACGGAACTACACTACCGGATAGACAAAATAACCAAGAAATACTGCGTCTTGAAATACTTAGCCTAAACTGCATCTAAGAAGGACACAAACTCTCTTATGGTTCAGCGTAGAAGAGTTGTAGCAATGCTGACGAGACACTGTGTTATTGGCCCTATGGCCACCAAATGTGGAGCCCTTTTCAGAGACTTCTGGAGGAATTGTAGAAACGAAGAAGAGGATGAGACGGTCAAACATCTGTCTGCCCGAGGCTAATGAGGAAACGAATCAAATAATTTGGTGGCGCATTTTTTGTTCGTCTTGAGGAACTAGCCGAGCTGGTGCAAACTAGCATCCGTAGCTTCAGCAAGGCTTCTGGGTGGTTCGCGCCCAGCTAATGAGATGTTTAAGGAGAAAAAAGGGGATTGTATTCCATATGTATATATTAGGGTGGTTCTTATATTGATTTTTTTTTTAATTTTCGACCGGGCACCATCTCAATTGATTTTCTACCATAAGAAACTATTTCTGTATTTTTTTCAATTTTCTTAATTAATATTTAGGGGTCGCTACCAATGTTAAAATTTTGTATGTTCTAAATAGCTTAAAAACACTTTTTTAATCGCTAACTTAATTTTAGGGAGAGGGAGGGGGTGAGGCTTTCTGCATTCTATTTATCTTTTATATACGCTAATAAAATGTACCAGAGTCAATACGCCGGATTGAAGTTATAGTGTCCATACAATGTTTTTTCTGAAAGTTTGACTTATGGTAGCGACCTCTAAAGCTTTTATAAAAGTAAATTAAAAAAATACGTATTCATTATTTTAGGGTGCCCCAAAATTCGAAAAATAAGGACCACCCTATACATTAGAACGGTTAAAAAAAAAACTTTTTGATTTTTTCACGAAGTGTCAGCGGATTACAATAGCCTTATATGTCTGGACAAGCCCCATTAATAGGATTAAGGTTAATATTGAAAACTGGATTAGCGCCCTCTGTTTTAAGTAAACAACCCATTTCCCATTTTGATTTAAAAAATGATGCAAGTTGTGGAGGTTATAAAATTATCTAACAAAATGGGTATGGTTTTCGGGAAACTATTGATCGGGGAATTCAAATCCGTGATTTGTTTTTCTTCTTCTTCTTTCTTTCTTTTAAAAAAATTGATCCCATGGTACGTCATTTTTAATGTACTGATATTTGCTTAAATTAATGCCGAAACCGCATATCAGATAAACAAAGATATCTGCATTTTACTAATTTAACAGACCTGATTTTCTTCGAATCGAGTCGAAAAATTTGCATATTAAGGTGATTCAAATTTTTTTTTTTTATTTCAAACAGTTATTATCTATCGGGGGTTTTGAATCCGTGATTATTTTTTCTTCTTCTTCTTTTTTTCTTGCAAAAAAATTCAAAATTGGCCGGAAAAAACTGAATAAATGCCTTAAAACTCAAAATCATTGTAAGTATTTTACACATGTGCCACATATTGTACGGAAATGATGGATATATTGTAAATTTTCCATATTTTTAGCATTATTATTTGCGTTAATTTTAAATTTTATTTTATGTTAAATTACTAACATTAAAAAATTTTAACATTTATTAAATACATTTATAAGTATTTTGAATAAAATTGCTATTTTGTTTAAGGATTTTTTTTTATGTAAAGTTTTTCAAAACAGCCAACAGAGCCATTTGCAAATTTTTTGTTTAACAGTGTAGTTCTTGTAAATTTTGTTAATAAAAATTATTTAGTTCATTTTATTTATTATTTAACTATATGATATTTTTTATTGTAATTTTACGGATTTATAAATACATTTTATTGTGTTTGACATTAAGATTTGTAAGTGGTTAAGTGGATTGTCTAAACTGTTTTTAGTATCATTATAATATGTTTGTGTTTTGAAATATCTTCTTTCACAAGTTAACTACAAAAAATTTGTTAATCTTAAAGTAAAATTTTAAAGCAATTATGGCCAATGCTAACAAACACGTTTGCGGTTATATAGGTGCACTTTGAGTTTTGGTCCTAAACGGTTCATAAACTTCATTGTATTTCTAAAATCAAGAAAGCGTCGCGATGCAACTCGTAGGTTTCAATCTTGAGCCATCGGTCTGTCGTTAGCAAAATTATCTCGATTATGTGTTGCAATTGATACGCTTAACTTAAGTGTAGCTACTGCTCTCATGTCTAGGATGAGTGTTTACTTATTTTTGCAACTTTTTATCACCAACTCATATACATATACTTATACTTAAGCAATGTGTATACACTTAAAAAAAAAAAAAACTTTATATCTCCATTGCTATTGATTGGAATAATTGAAAAAACCGTATCTTTAATGGTAATAGAGATTATAAGATTTTTTTTTTTTCTAAATAGTGTACATATATTTTAGTCACTACTAGACAAGAAAGCAGTACTCGTTAATAATGGGAATACAAATAAATATTTAAAGTTACTGTTATTTTTCTTAATTTACTTCAGAAGATATTGCATTTTTCCTTATCATCTGAGTTACATATAAAGCACACACCCGTACCCTTGTTGTGCATTGGCCATCATTGCCTGGAGACGTTTGAGTGAACAGCAGCAACAGCGTAAGTTGCTTGAATTCTAAAAGATTTGGACTAACAAACGGATATATGCTATAATTCCAGAACACAACTTTGGGGTAATTTTTATATATTTTATGTTATTAGAGCATATTTTGTTATATTGTCACAGGGTATATGTTGATTGATTGATTGATTTCTTCATCTTTTGTCTAAATACTTTATTTTAAAATACATTAATTTGATACATGCCATTTCAAACCGCATAGAGATTTAGCTATCATAAGATCAAATTGAGATTTCAATTTTTATATATTAAAATAAAAATAATAGAGACATTCCAAAATATTTTTGTTTTATTTAGGTTTTGCTAAAGTCTTCCATGGGACTGTGTAACTTAGAACAAATCTTAAGTGTTACAATTTTAAGTCCAGTGATATGAAGGTACGAAAATTTAAGCTCGGGAAAATTTACTATTTTTTTGAAATCTCATCAAAATTCACCCAAAAATTCTAAAACGACAATTTCAGTATCATTGAAAAAGAAAAAAGAAATCTTTTTCAAGCACAAGGCAAGTCAATTAACTCTATAGCTCTTTTTGGCTCGTTTGGCGTCCCTTTCGATATCCTTAGTTTCACACTGTAAGCACTTTAAGCTGGAACCGCAACGCCTTCCATTCTAAAATATTTTCTGAAAATTACCATTGGAATTTTCAGATTTTCGTACTAATTGTAAGATTTTAATGTAAATATTTAATCTTATAAAGGTTAAAAGTGTGACGCCTAAAGTTAAGAAATAAAAATTAAAAAAAATTTTATTGATGAAACAAAATATAATTGATACGAGTAAATATCCATGCAAAAAAAGATAAGTAAAAACCCACAGTGAGTATCATGGGAAGGCGTTGCTGAACTGAAAGTTTCTGCCAATATCATGACAAAGGAGTTTTACTTAAACACTCTCCAAAACGAATTGAAAAAAAGTACTCAGAATTTCGGTTTCACTGACACTTAAAATGCCGAAAAGTTAAGATACAAATTGTATCAGGTCAATAATCTTAAGCCCAAATCGGTTTTATGCAGGATCTGCGTGCAGTAAAGTGATAGGCCCAAGGGACCGATATGAACCGCATCGAAAATTAATGGACCCACTGAAAAAAAAAAAGTTGCATGACGGGCTCCAACAAATAAAAACGATCTAATAAGAGTTATGAAGGAGGAATTGACAAAAATATACTGGAAGAATATGATTTACAAAAACCTATTACATCTATTCCAAGAAGGATACATGCCGTGATTGATATGAAGTTTTTCTTATGAGTTTATTGGTTTCTTCATATGTTCCTTGCATTTTGCAAAGAACTGTTTGACACCATAAAATAGCTAGTGTTTTTATTTTTGTTCCATTAACGTTTGTTTTTGATTATATCACGTAATTCTTTTGTTGTTTTCTAATGAGAAATGAGTAACAATTACTTGACAGATTGTACTACTCATGTTTACCGTAATTTCAATTTTCAAGCCTCTCTATCTCTTAAACTAAGGCTCCTAGGGAAGAAGTATAACACTTATCCATGCAAATTTAAACGAAATTGAAGAAGGTCGTGTCCCGTTGAAAATATTTTGAAATGTCTCAATGAGAGTTATTAATCCAATAAACTCAATTGCAGCCCTTGATATGATATCGTTTCGTCTTAAAAGCAAAATTATCCTTAGAGTTTTTTTATACTACCTGAACAGTTTACAATCCTTTTCGCTTTTTTTTCATGAGTATTGATTGCATCGACTGAAAGTTAATTAAATTCTCCCAAAACTAAAAACTTCAGTTATTTAGGTTAAGTAGGGTTTTACAAAGTCATCTCGAATTCCATTATTTACAAATATATTTTCCACTAGTCGTGAGATAATTTTGAATGAATTGATCACTATTTTGAAGTTTTCATGCGTACACATACGAAATAAGTTGTGATATGACATTTGAAGACTTATACTTGTTAAGGAGATACTTGAAAAATAAAATGTTGTTTTCCAACTTCTAAGCAATAAATATTTTTAGTAAATATATCGAAACACATTTATGTATATTTCTCAGAAAACTCATTGCAATTTATTCTTTATTCCAAATGAGCGATTAACTAAAAACTTTTCCCAACATCATGTAAGCGCTTCCGTCGGCTATCTCTACGTCTATATCGATCGATCATTCGACTACGATGCTTTTCAGGGCATAGTGCTTCTGGTGAACTGTCTACCTTCTTCATCACTATTCTAAATGTGAAAGTATGCTTTGGAGATGCACTGGCTGCTCTGCGCGGTGATGGTGGCTCAAACTCACTACCGCTTGAGAAACCACACCCAGCTCCGCTAGTTGAGCTGGACATCACCACCCTTGGTGTGCCATTGCCGCATCCAGATGGCGTTGACATCGACCCAGTTGATAGCTGTTGGGTCAGCGCAGATGTAGGACGTGGTTCGAAAATCGAAGCACAACGCTTATCTGTGCAAAGAAATGTTTTTACTTCTTCTTCACGTTGCTTGAAGGTTAGTGGGAAATGTTGCTTTGTTGGATCAGCATAAGGACTTTTGACTGTCTCATGATGTCCTGCAGAGTGCGGGTATGAAGAGCTAGAGTCATAACTATCACGTGAGCTATAATTGGAAGAAGTTTGGGCCGATAGTGGACTACGTGCTCTTGAAAATGCACTAAAGGGAGAAATGTGCATCTCACGTGATCTTAAATGTTCAGGCTTTTGTTTCTTTGCCATGGCAATGTTTTGTGATCTACCGGGCGTAACACCACTGGCATCTGAAGGTACATAATCAAAGTGTGTTTCTAAAGAAGATTTGCGTCCACAAGAGGAACCCGAACGTTGAAATGTTTCGGCATCAACTAGTTCGATGGAAGATTTTCGCAAATCAATGTTCGACTTTTTTTTATCATCCATATCGACAATTTCAAAGCTAGAGGTTTGATCTTCATAACTAGTGGATTGGTATCGAGAAATATCGAAACTGGTATCCCTTGAAGAGTATGGGTATTCGAAACTGGATTCAGCACGACTTGACTTGCGATCACCTTCAACCATCTCAAAACTGTCGCCGCCTGAATCAAGACGTTGTAAGTTTATTAAATCAGTATCAGTATCAACCCCAGGACTACGTAAATTTTCTAAGAATGGCGAGCGCGGTGGATCAAAAGAAGAACGCCGTGAAGGTGGCTCAAATTCTATAATCGGACACTGTAACGGAGATTTTTCTACTACTAAAGCAGCTTTTGCTGCTGCTTCAGCTGCTTCGGCTGCTTCCTTAGCTGCTGCTGCTTCTTCTACCTCACGTCTCAATTCTACTAAATTAACATAAATTGGCTCTGATTTATAGGCTTTCAATGTTTCGGCGATTTCAGCACGAAACTCTTCCATTGCAATATCGTTCGACTCGACCTCTTGCTCTTCGCTGATTCGCGGTTCCATCGGCTCCCTACTTTCAGAGCGGCGTTGAAAATGGTGTGTTGTTGTGTTTTGTGCATTTTCAGTCGATAGCGTGATAACATTAAGTGAGTTGGTTACCTCTTCGACGAAATCAGCCATAACTTTGTCAGTTATAACCTCATCGCATGGCTCTTCTTCGCGTATCTTGTCATGCTTAATATATGATTCACCTACCTTCTCAAAGTGCACATTGGCTAATTCGAATGGTATGTCGTTTAATGGCGATGCCTTGCCTACCTGTTGAGCATCGCTAGAATCCAAGCCGCCGGATGAAGAGTCATTGCTTGCGCGCTTCGATGAACCGCCTGCGGCTGCTGCTTGTTGTTTCGTCTTGTCGTCGTTGGCAGATCGACGTAGTTTTAATGACATTTTTGTATAATGAGCAAATTTCAGTGACATCTTCGGTTCAAATCCAACCTCGGACATTTGTTTTACAATCGCGCTTTTTGCGGCGGTAGATGATGCAGCTGGACTTGCCGAGAATGTGCTCTGGCGTATAAGCGGCCCACTAGATGAACCCGATTCAGCACGTGTGAAAGCATGCGCAAAGCGATTGGTACGCGTTGAAATGTGCTTCGAAGGCTTGCGAACAAATGCTAGTATTTCCTTCATGACACTGGTGCGTTCCTTTTTTTCTGGAACTTCTTTCTCACGTGCTGCGGCTGCGGCCGCCTCCTCCCTCTCCTTTTCCATACGCTCGAGCTCTTTAGCTGCCTCAGCAGCACCGTTTGACTCGGCACTTCGTTCAACTATCTTTCTTGTCTCTGTTGGATTTGATACTGTGATTGGAGGAATTGGCAAAGTTGACATAGGGCTACGTTTATCGCCGCTAAAATATATTGGTGTAAATAGTCCAATAGATGGACGTTTGATACTCGGAAATCCTGTTGGTGTTCGATCTTCAGAGGCTTGCATTTCAAAACCAGTTGTATCGTATCCTGAACGTGCGTCCTGTACGTGCACGGTAGAAGTAGGGCTGCGGCGAGTCTGTGACAAGTCATTTGAGGATGCTGCCCCTATTGGCGAGCGGCGATCTTGTGTGTGAATGCTAAAAGTCGGACTGCGTCTGACACCGGTTGGACTTCTAGCTGTTGGACTGTGAGTACCAAAGACTGAATGAACTGGAAGTTCATTTGGAGACTTAAGGCGATCGTTAGAGATCAATAATGGACTACGACGCCCTTGCGGACTGCGATCATTAAGTCCAACAGGACTTCGACGTCCTTGCACCAACACCAATGAACCGGTGATGCTATTTTTACGCCTATGCGAGGCACGCAAGGTACCTTGGCGTGATAATGTTGTCGGTGTCTTTTGAGAAGTGCTGCCTGGGCTCTTCGATTCAGGTTGTTGTAAAATAGGACTCTTTGGCGTTAATGGGCTTCGTTTCTTATCATTTCCAGACACCAGGGTGTTTAATGTCAGTGGACCATGTCCTGGTAGAATGGAGACATTTGGACTACATCTCTCGGAAGGGCTGCGTCGTGTGCGGAAACTTTGTGACTTAGCTTTACGTATTTTGGGTAGTGATTGGTGATGCTTGTGTCGGCTACTTGAAGATGTGGTAAGGGAGGAAGAGGGGCCGTTCAGCTTATGTTAGTTGCTGTTATGCGGGCCACTAGTTGGGTCGCTGCTGCCACTTGAGCTTAAAGTTGTATTTGAACCGTAGGGGTCTAGTGAGCTCTGAACGGACATCGATCTGCCTTGATTTTGACGAGCGCGTCTCACTCGACTAGAGTTTGGAGACAACTTTCCGGGGTCGATGCTTTCTGGGTCTGCCTGTAATGGTTAGAATCAGACATAAGGGGGGACAAAAGGGGGAACGACAAAGGCACATGGATTTGTGTGTGTACAACCGCACGTATCCGGATGCGCCAATGTCGTTTGTAAATACATTCATTGTTAATTTAGTTGAATCAATTTAAATGAATGAAAAGAAAATAAATTAAAATCAATTTAGAAATAAAAAGGCCTGCATGTACCAGCAGACATTACGATACTCACCTGGTAAGCTAACGCATTCATAATGATAGAGTATGGCACAAGACCTAGAGGATGTATTTCACGCATCAAAACGTTTGCTGGAATCTTATGGAACTGGATATACTCCAAAAAGTTGCCTAATATTTCTTTCATGTCAATATTCTAAAATTGCAAGGAAATAAGTTAGCTATCACAGGAATACGATTATACAAAAGAAATTTTACCGGATTATTGTCATAATACTTTTTACTCCACATCAATGCTGCTTGAAATTTGGTAAACTCATCGGCTCGCAGTTCTTCGCGCGCTAAAATAAGACGCACCACATGCTGCGGCAGCAAAGTGAAGCTGCCTAAATTCAGAACCTCATTACCGTGCTCGTCAACAAATTCCAAAACCTTTTGCACCAAGCTTTTAGTACATTTGTACTGAATATAACGTTCAGCGGATGCCAACAACGCACAAACGGTGTCCACATTAATGCAGCACTGCACGAAACCAGCACAAGCACGTCTTAGCTCCTCAAGACCATAATAGTCAGCAGCATTCATAACACCTGTGGAAATATTTCTTTAACCGGTCATCTTTCACGGTGGGCTTTAACCAAGTTTTGATAAAAGTTTGAGTTAGAACAAAAACTTGAATGGGGAAGTATTTGGGATGTAATTTAGAGCCGTTATGTACTAAAACAAAAGAAATCCTTAGATGTTTTTTAAATTTAATTTCCATTCAAGTTTTGTTGTAATTCAACTTGGCATTTAAGCTTGATTAAAGCCCACCGTGATTTCTTAAGTCGAGACGTAGAAATTTCTTACCCAAAAGTGTCCTCGGTTGCAGAGTTACACAGCCAGTATGAATGTATTCAATTAGCTGACGAAATACATCTGGCTCGAACTCTTCTATGATAAGTGTTTGATGCTGTTGACCAGAGGGCTGAAAATGTATCGGATGCATGAGTTATTTAATTAAAATCAGTCGTATACACAAACAAGTTTGGCCTTTGAGGCAATAGTTGAGACAACACAGAGTACAGAAGGCAACAGTAGCGATAATAGAGCATTATACAAAAAGAAGCAGTCGATTACGATGGACTACATAGAACATTGTTTCCTAGTTTCCTGCTCTGTACTTCATAACCTCCTGGAAATATGTTTTTTTGATAATTGAGGCATTGTATTATATTTTAGCAAACAAATTTTTTTTTAGTAAAATTCAAAAGGAAAACATTAGAAATCGACGATAACGAAACAATTCGAAGTCTATACCAAGGATGTAGTCTGGGTCGCATTCAAGGCTGAACTGATAAAAAAATGATGTGGTGTACACTGCAACTGATAACCTTCAACTACTTACTTCCGCCCCAGAGCTCTACATCTTATGAAAACTTTCTGAGGAAATTATTGGAAAAACAAGTTCAAAATTATTCAAATAAATATCCTGAGGATGCTTTTTTTCTTGTCAGGTAAAAATGGGTCAAAATTTGTAAACCAGGTGCAATTGACATAATTTTGAAGAAGATAAGTGTTACATGGAGGCTATATTCGATATTTCAGAATTTAACATCTTCGAAATTAATACCATCTTCGTATTTGACTGTTTTTCTTTTTTCTGCGACTACAAATAGTCCGGAGTACTCTACTTTCATTCGGCAAAACCATACGTGAGGCACAACTGTCTATCGTATGGTTCTGTGACCGGAACTGCACCTTGGTATTTCTTTGAACGAAATGTTGGGCGGAACAATTTTCGATCACAATTTCTACTAAGCCCAAAGTCTGTGCATCAAAATCAAAAGATAAAATGTTTCAATTGCAAGTATTAAAGAAAGAATTATCATTTTAAGTATGTCAATTTGTAATTATTTTTTTTAATAAATTTTCTCACAGTATGAAACACAAAAACGTGAAGATGTATGAATTATGAATCAAATAATATCGAAATAGTGAAAAGGTTTCGAAAATTCATTAAAAATCGCTTATCAAGTGGTATCGAAAAACATTCAAAGGTCCGATAAAAGCTTAAAAGTATCGAATTCGAAAGGTATGATGAGTATCAAAAACATCAAAACAGTCGAAAATTATCGAATTAATTCGACAAAGACGGTATGTATTAGATAGTATCAAAAATGTCCACATAACTCGAAAATCATCGATTAGTATCGAAAAATATAGCAAAAATTCTTAAAATTGAAAATAGGATTTGCAAAGTACCGAAAAAAATTGAAGTAGTTGATAAAAGTTGTTGAAAGTTCGATGAAACTTGAAAGCCAGGTGCATATTAATTAATATAAATCGAATATTATAGAAAATTTTGAAGGTCAGATGGTATTGAAAATGTCGCTTAAGTCAAAAATTATCGACTATTATTAATGAAAATCTAAAAAAGCAATAAAAGTATGTAAATGATATCGAAAAAGTAAAAGAAAAACACCGGAAAGGCGAAACAAGACAAATAGCATTGAAAAAGTTGCATTATCTGAAGACTAATATCGAAAATCATCGAAGAGTATCGTACAAAGCTTCATTAAACCCCGAAAGATCCAGATATATCAAGAAGAGTTTTGCATACGGCGCCAACTATTAATAAGTTTGTGTAGCTTGATCATCCCCTTACTAATCTGGTTTTGCTTCAAACAGGAACGTCATTTAAATTTTCAAGCTCGGTTTTGTAGTTCAGGTTTTTTTGGCCTATATCTATGAATGACATTGCGTGCTGTATGACAGAATCAGCAAATTGACCCCTATAAGATCTCTAAATCGTCAGTAATGATATTTACACACAGTAATGTAAAAAAACACCTGTGAAGTAGTTCAGAAACCAGGCTAGTCATTTCCGACACACATATTTCTGACCTCAGAATGTGTTTACCATGTAAGAATTAAAGATAAAGCTACATATGTATAATATTGTGAAATTTTAAAAAAATCTATTTTCGGATCCATTAGCACACACTTACAATAAATACTTTAGCCAAATATTGTTAATGATCTCAGATTTATTTATAAATCTTCAACTTTAAATTTCAACCTTTCTAGCTGTTTCAATAAAATGATTTTATTTTTAATTACGTACAAGGACCCAAAAAACCTTATGTTTGCTTTTTTGTGATTGAAAAAATTGCCCAATTTTCAGGAATAGTTTTTAAAATTGCTTTTTAATTATTATTGATATGAAATATCATATTAATTATCGATATTTATTATTTTTCAATAAATACTTTCTAAGTTAATTCATAACTATTATGCATAAGAAATTGAGGTGCCCAGTTGCAAAACCGTCCAAGTCCCTTTTTCATACTTTTGGAAAAGCAACGAAAAAGGTTTATCTTCATCTATGTCTATTGAAAAATTAAAACGTATTTCCCACAGCTTATAAAATTTCTTACTCAAAGCACGTCAGATCAGACTTTTCGAGTTTCATTTGGCTATGTTTTTGAGAAAACAATTTCGGACTTGGCAGGTTATGATACCAATGTACTGGACTTGGCCGGTTATGACATAGCAATCAACAAATTCTGTTTGAAAAAGTGGACTTTGCCGGTTTTGATATCAATGTATTGGACTTGGCCGGTTTTGATTTCAACGCGTTGGACCGGTTTTGAAAGTAAGTTCATGGACTTGGCCGGTTTCGAATTCCATGCTTAAAAATAAATGTGAAATATGTTATATTTCTGTCAATCAATTTTTAATCTAAGAACATAGTTGGCTTAGATTTTGATATACGAGAATATCTCAAAACTTAGTTTTTTTTTTTGGACTTGGCCGGTTTTGCAACTGGACGCCTTAATTGCATCCATTGCTAATAAGTATTAATTTGAAAAAAATATTTTCATACGTTTTGGAAAAAGTATTCAAACAGTATACCATTTTTGTGAATCTTTTTGAGCCAATCGATGGGGAGGTAATTCCCTCCCCAAATCACCTCTTATGATTTTGGTCCATTTTCGAAAAAAAAATGTTCTGCCTCATTCGATGGAAAGAGGTCGAAAATGCATTTTGGCTATCACCAGGAGTGGTCCTGAATCCCATAAATGGCCGTTTTTGTTCCATTTGCGAAAAAAACTTTATGTACCAATCGATGGAAATAGGTAGATGGACTTTGAATATCGTTAGAGGTCGTTCCGAGACCCAAAATGCCCGATTTTAGTCCATTTTCGAAAACTTTACAAAATTAACATAATGAATTCTTAACAATACGTACATACATATGCTTTTGTATGGATTGAAAACATTTAAAATTTAATTATCGACGTTTCGAAAAGTAAGTGTTTTTAGTTCTACCTATTTTTGTGTTTCTACAATGCATACATTTCAAATGAATTTTGCACTTTGAGATTTCTCTATGTCTAATTGAAAAAACTTTGTCCAGGGCAACATTGCTTCTGAAGTTATTTTTAAGTTTGTTATGAAGATGATATTAATTTACGATTTGTAGTGCTTAGTGAGTAATATGAGTGAAATTTAATAGATATTTGTGCAATACATAGTGTAACTAAAGTATTACTAATTTATTCAATAAACAAAAACCAAAACAAAAAAAAAATGAAATACATTACTTTAACCAGAAAACAGCGGCATCTGGTATAAAAACATACAATTAATTTCTCTCGCCATAAATGAATTACAATTTCCTGAAAAGAATCTTCCAAGCATAATAGATGATGGCATATTTTTATTAAAATTTTAAGTTCAACAAAATCTTAAAATCACAAATGTTGACACTGCCCGACATTTTTCGCGCTCTTATAAAATTTATGCTGACCAAGTCCTTTTCACAGATCGCTATGAATATTGTTCTTTTGGTTAATGTGATACTGAACTTTTATTAAAAACTTCTTAAATATTATTTCAGATCTTGGAAAATTGTATTGCTAACAAAATCAAAGCAAGAAAAAAAAGAAGCTCAATTCTTCATTCTTTTACTGCTTTGTTACTTATTAAGGTTTACATGAGGGATCATTTCGAATCGCAATATTTTTGACAAGGCTGTTGATATTTTCATTTTAATCTCAAGTAAGAGACTCAGCGACTATTGAATATACATTGATACTAATTACCAACATGCGTTGGAATAGTGAAAATTTACTAAAAAGCGGTACAAATAACGCGACAGATGTTTTCGTTAAGTTGATACGACTTTTGGTTGTCATTAATTGCCTACTCGCAGAGCTATAGTGAACTTAATCAATAAATTTGAACGTCTGAGAAAGGTTAAATATGTGAAGGCATCAACCCGTTTTCGTCCGTTCTGGTCAGTTAAAAATATCGCCACCTTAGCTGAGAATGTGGCTGTGTGACCCCAGGTATATCCATTTTGAGACGATCATAGAAATCAGGCATATTTCGAACATTGTTGACTGATTTTTTTGGCCTATAATTGATGCTATGGACGTGGGCGATGGTTTATTTTCGGCAATATGGCACCACATGCTGCACAGCTGGTGAAAAATGGCTATTTTTCGTAGGACTAAACACCATTATACTTTTTTCTTTTTCGGCCATTTTAAAGATAAAATCTATGCCAATGCTCCACCAAAGATTCAAGCACTAAAACAAAATATCAGAGCTGTTATGCGCAAAATACAGCCGCAATTGTGCAAAAACGTGATGAAAAATTTTTCAATAGAATGACCATTTCTAGGTATTGCCGAGGTAGACATTTGGCAGATATTGCATGTCATTAATAACCGCAGAACTTTAGATTAAAATAAAAATATTACCATTTTTCACAAAAATATTGATTTTGAATTAATATATTTACGCATTATAAAGAAGTTTTATCGAGAAATTAGAGAGTTGACTCACTTTTTGGGCTTTGGATTTTGAACTTGGAAGACTCTTTCCATTCATAAAAATAAAAAAAAAACTAAATAAAATTTTTAAATTGCCAATACAAAATTAAAACTGGAGCACATGTAATAGGAATAATTTTGAAAAAAGAAGAAAATTAAATTAAGGATTTTAATCAAAAATGTTTACCTCGGGTATTGGAGCTAATTGTTGGGTGAAACCACTTCTCTAAATATTAAGAAATATATAAATATCAAAAAATTATGTACAGAATGTGGGAAACATATTATGAAGTGTTTGAAAACGCTTCAGTTTAACATACATATATACACAGTAAATATTTAACTCAATGTAAAAATAATGTAACTTAAAAGTAGTGTCTCAAAAGTAGCAGTGGAAATAATTTACAAATATTTAAAATATAACGTTTTATGTTAAAAATTAAAAATTTTTACAAAACAATGAACTGAACACAACTTCACATGAAAACTCTCACTCCAGGCTACCCTTTACTCCAGGTAACATGTTCCCATAATTTTTCATTATATCCACAAAAGCTTAAGACTCACCTGCTGGGCTGCGTTTTGTAAATTCAGCAGGGGTTCTGAGGAGCGTTTCAAAAAAAGGCGCAATTTATTCTCCTTGGTCGACGTTTCTCGTTTCCTTTGGGGTGATGGTGCGGAATACAGCATTTTTGCAAACACACGCGAACGTGACGCCAACACTGCCTGTTAAAGTAGAGAAATCCAGATAAAAAAGCACTCCACATATATTGGTTGACCTATTTTAATTCAAATTCAGTGCACTACAATGCTATGAGCATCTACGTTCCGACCGATTACCCACACCACTAACACATACACATGTATGTGTGTACGTACCTTGACAGCGCAAACGGGTTCACGTGTATCTCCCACTAGGAATGTGACGTCACAAAGCTCCGGCATTGATGCCAAGAACTTCATGTCCTCGGCAAGGCCGGTTTTATTTTCGAAGGTCGATAAGTCTGGCTCTGCGTCAGCCATGCCTGGCAATGTTAAGACTTCGGGCATTTGGATAATCTGTAGTGAAAATAATTTCATAAGATATAATAAGAAATTAATGACAAAGCTATGCGGCTAGGAACTGCTCCCAGTGGAGTTTTAAGATATCGATTAAGGTTGATTTAGATAAACGAAAGAATGAAGGTATTAATTAAACGGATGCAATATTTTTACGAAATGCAAGACCCATTCTATTTTATACAAATGTATGTGTATTAACAATGGGAATTTCACTGCAAATACAATATTTATGTACATAAGATAATCAAAAGATGGAAAATCGCTAAGAATAAATCTAAAAAAATATATGTGTAATTTTTCCATAATTGTCTTATCATTTATCTTCCCTAACTGCCAGAAATCACATTCAAATAGGGGATATTAGATGGGGAAAGAATATGATATCCAACTTCCGGGGGAAAAAAAATGTAAGCATAATCGATTAAAATTATTCTTGAAAACTTTAATGCCCTCATGGCGTATCTGAAAAAAAATGCACTTCGAGATAATTGATGTTTTGCTTATATCAGTTCGTTGAAATTGAGATGGAGAAAATTCTCTTAGGAGATTTTTTATATATTTGAACTAAGATACCGACATTCGGAGTAGTTCATTAGACGCGTAATTTCTTAAGCTATCCGATGCCATAAGAATCACGAATATAAATGAATTTTTTGAGATAGGCTCTTTTTGCTTCTGAGGGCAGTATACGTAGTTTTAAATTAGCAATGTTTTCAAATTAGCAAGATATGATTTTCAGGCAGCGACCACACCTATTTTAGGAATAACCTTTATTTAAAGTTAAATGACAACAAAATATTTGTGTGTTGAAGTCTATCTCTTCTATCTACCATACAAATTGATTGAAAACAAGATAACATCCCCAATAGCGCAAACGTTAGAGCGGCCGTTGCAGGTCAAAAAGTCGGGTGTTTAAATCCAAGTGCAAAAATTAACCAAATCTGGTCTGATGAGGCTATGTATGTATGTATATGAATATGTTTTTATGTGGCAATGGTCGAAACATATGTCAGCAATAACCAGCTTAAAATTGATCCATTTGTTATCTTTGCCATGTGTGTTCAATAAAAACGCATTGATCAATTTGTAAAAATTGACAGGAAGAATGACAGATCAGATGACAGATCTAAAAAAGTAATTTCTGACTCATTTTACAAAAAATATTTATATATAGAATGAAACTAGAGGAAATTTTCTACAATTTTTGTTATAACCTTTTTTTTTGTCGTAAAATCAATAGTTTTGGCATACGAGCGCCGCAAAGTTTACTTCCGCCAAATACGATAATGCCATTGGATATTTTTTTCTTGTTAAAAAATAAAAAAAGATTGAAAAACTAGTGATAAAAATTATATTATAGAAGCATTAGTACGCCAAAACTATTGATTTTACAAAAAATAAAAAGTTTATAACATAAATTGTAGGCAATTTCCTCTAGTTTCATTTTGTATGAAAATATTTTTATCGTAAAATGAGTCAGAAAGGAGATATTGTCAAAAAATTACTTTTAGGTGCCATTTTTCCAATATGGCGTAGCGAGCGGCAACAATACGAGGTAGCAAAGTTGAAATTCGGAAAGAGCACATCGAAATCCATAAAATTACTCATTTTCAAAACTACCGAAAAACTTTCCAGTCTTTTTTATAACCAAACTAGCAGATGCCCGCGACTTTGTACGCGTAGCCTGTTTTTCTGCGAAGGCAAACAATTTACTTTTTTTTAAATAGAACTACAGTCAATTTTGGATTCTTCTTCACAGATCTAGAGTTCTTGTTGTTTTCTCTTCCATAAATATTCCATTGCATTGCCATGTGAAAGACAAAAATAAAGCACACACACAAACTAACACATTCAATTAGCCTAGTACACATTATCACACATGTTGTCCAACATCAATGTTCGATAATGTGAACTCTAGGAACGACCGCTTGACACACATATTGGATGGATTTCAAAAATTGTTGATTTTCCTGCTGGCTTGTCCAACCATACAACCTGTGTGAACTGACTGTCAAGCCTAGTGAACATTTTTCATTTTAAATAGGATTTCATGCAGTTCACTTCGATGTGGACGCTCATAAATTGTTCTGCAATTGATGTTTGATGGCATGCACGAAAATGTGAACGCAAAGCAATATTGACAGTCACACAAGTTGTCAAGCCATTTAGGACAGCATGTGTGTGAACGTACTGTAATTTTTTTTTCATTGTTCACAAATTCCGCGTTGCTGCGTTGTCAAATTGAGAATGAGAGCGAGAGTAAAATTTGAATATTCTCTTCCATTGCATTGCCATATACATGGTGTAGTAACCAAGGTAGCGTACTTAAAAACGAAATTCTCAAAAGTTTGGGTTTCTTGTCCTTCATTGTCTTGTTTCGTAATTTTTTTTGACACTTCGGTGTTTTGATTAATTGGCCCGTTCAGCAACTTCAGTATTTTTGAAGCGCTTTAAACAACTTTTTACTGAGAGGTATTTGTGTTGAATTTCAAAATTCTGATGCGAACAAAAAACTAAGCTAAATAATGTAGCAGGCTTCAATATGATAGCAATAAGTCTTTTTTGTTTTTGCAATAGCAACCACATCGACTTAATTTTTAAGATTTAATGTAGTTTGCAGCTATCGTTCAGAAAATGTTCAAGATCTTACGCCTAAGCGCTGCAATTTATTAAAGCGCTTAAGTTTTCTGAATTGGCAATTGAAATGTTATGAATGTCAAAACTATAGCAAATAGGATGACATATGATTGAAAATCGAGGCTCTCCCTAATTACTCCACCTTTATTATTACAATATGGCCATATAAAAACAAAACGCACACACACTAACACACTAAGTAACACACTAACTTGCCATTAAACGATTTGTTATGCTTACATGCATCTTTCTATGTGTGAAATTAATTTTTTTTAGCAATTTTTAAACTTTAATATTTTGATATTTAACAGAAATATCGTGATAATTTTAATTCTATGTTGGGACCTAGCGTCTAAGAAAGATGACTAAAAAATTTTGATCAAAATTGACTCAGTAGATTTTGCGTGAATCCCGTCCATCTTTACTACTAGCGGACGGCACGGTACGCCACTACTTACTGTTTAATAAGATTTGTGTGTGAAACACCAAGCGCCTGTAACAAAATGTGTAATATCAAAGAGGTTATAGTAACAAAGATAAGCAAACAGAAAAAATAATTTTTGCTTTCTTTGTTTAACTTTTTACTTGGGTTCTCAACAGATCTATGCAAAAAATGAAAACATACATATTAGGCTTGCAAATTCTTACTAATCAGCTTAAAAGTTACTGATGAGTTCCCCAAACCGGGATGAAACTTGTGTAACTAACAATATTTTTGTACAGAGCTTCTTGTTCAGTACTTTTAGTGCAAAAAACAACAAAAAAATTTCAAGCGCAAAATGCATTAAAATGGGCAACGAGCTGCTTATACTAGTTTCAATGACCGCTACGTCATATCATCAGTAAGCTTTGTTAGCCGAAGTATAGTAGTTCTACAGGCCTACTATGTAATGTTTCTTGCGTTGATCTGTTAAGAATCACAGCAGTAAACAAAACAAAAACTTCTACTTCTTAATGCAATTGACCTTGTAATCTCTTGTGTAACTAACTTTAGACCATTTTTCTTTTTAATACAAGTGTCTTTGTTGAAGGTAATTTTTTTGGTGTTTGTCACAGAAAAGTTATTGAACAGTTAGCTCAATAAAATAACAATTAGAAATTATTTTCTGTTCGCACACACCCAAAAAACAAATTTCATTAAAATTTTCATTCTCTCATCAATCAATTTTTAAATGCAATACTATGAATTTTTATTGTTTTACTATCATGCGTTTCCCATGCGACATGTTGCCAACCCATTTATGTGAGGGAAAATTATTTTCTAATGAAAGATCTCTGGCTTCACCAATAAGAACGACAGCTTCGCCCCAGGTGCCCAAATGCTTTCGTCCGTCCCTGGTGAGTAACTTCTGAGTAGATTGTGCTAAGTTAGACTATAGAGTGAATACCACTTTAATTTTATTTTGCGTTATGATTAAAAGACAAATTCCCAAAAACGAATTATTCGAATAAAGATATGTGCGACGAAGCTAACGCAAAAACATTTTAAAATTCAATTTTTCTATAAGCAAAAATGTATCGTATAGATTTTAGATTATATTTTCAAACAACTTCAATGCTTTGATTGTTAACTGCGTAGTTTCCGCCTACTACGAGTATCCTTGAAGGATGCCAACATGCGTTGAAAATTTTGAAGGACATGAATCAAATCAAAATCAAATTGTGTATACGGGTGATATATTAAAATATAATGAACACTTTTTTTTTTCTAAAACATGGGTAGTTACATGTGGTCGGCCACATTATGTCATTGTGATTTCAAGGTACAACAACAAAAAAGAGATTGCTTACTCCCACACAGACAAAATCTCTCACATTAAGGTCAACAAAGAAAGACACTTTTCTTCTAATTTACCTCGATGTTGTACGTTTGTATATAGACTTTTTTTTTGTATTTTGCACTTAAAATTCAATAAAATCAAATTTGAAACTCTCAACATAACTCTTTGCTTTCACTTACCTGCCGCAGAAGGAACTACGATCCGCTCGAGCGGATTCTACTCGTTGAGAAAATCCATTGAAATTAATATTAAATCATTTTATTTGAAATTTGGTAAACGTGGTACGAAAATATGTTGGGAACAAATAAATTACGAGTACCATACGAACAGCAACATTCCGAAGTACGATTTTTGGGGGAGGTGTAGTAGAATGGGTGTTGTTGGATGGATGGGTAGTAGTTGGACTACGAGTATATTAAATACAGGCAAAAAATTAAGGGTAGTGAAAAAATGGATAATGCAATACTTTAAAAAGATAAGTAAAAAATTCAACAAATTTTTATTCGAAAAAATTAAGAGAAGTGAAAAAGGTTAAAATGTTTTACGCATACATACAAACAGTGAATAGATAAAAGGAAAAACTTTTAAGAATTGCGAAAAAATTTTGCAAAATATTGTAAGAAAATATTGGTTTGTAGGTATATCAAAGTTAGCACGCAATAAAATGAAAAAGATATAAATTTACTTTTTTGTTTCTTTTAGTTTACTCTTAATATAGCGAATTGAAAAGTTAATTTTTTTTTTATCCTCTTATTATATTTGTTGAACAAATCCTTTTAAAACCTAAGATAAAAGCGATCTTCTAAACCTTTGCAATTTTACACAATAAAAAGCAAAGCACTACAAATTAAACGTTTTCTACTACAATTTTCTCTGGATTGCAACAAATTTTATATAAATGTTCTAACAAAATTTTTTTTTTCTCCAAATGAAAGCAACAGATTTAAGCGCGACGTTACTATTAGTCTGTTCCGTACGAAGGACACTAGAGTAATGATTTTGCTGTAACAGCAAGGAGAGACCTTCCTGCATTGTGTCTACATAAAAATGGAAGTTTTTACTTGAATTCGTCCTGCGCAAGTTCGCATCAAATCGATAAATTTTATTGACACTTGCAACAGTTTACTATGCGTTATGATAAACGTGAGTCCCACCCTTTTGTTTATATTTACGCCATTGTCCGAAGATTTTTGAGGTTATGTCAGGGCCACTTGTTAGCTTATGTTTGTTTTCAATGTTAACTGCGTGTGCGCTGCAATGTAAACAATAACATTTTTGACATTTCACTTGACATTTATATGACAAGTTAAATGTCATGTGTAACAAATGAAAGATAGAAGAAGGGAGCTTTGCGAAGTAGCTTTTTTTGGAAAATTTTTTCTATAAACCTTTTTTTTTTCTTGAAAGCATAGGTACTTACATATATTCCACGCACCTTGTAACAGGTTGTAAAACATAATAAGCAATAAACACGTGCTTTTATTCGTATAAAAGGAGGTAGACCTTAAGTCAAACGCCGAACTTAATCTTTCAAAAAGTGTTCATGCGGATCAGAAATTACAATTAATAAAATCAACATTTGGAGAGCATCAAAAACATTTAAAATGTTGGTAAAAACCCAGGACAGCATAGGATATTATCCAAAAACTCAATGAAAGCCGAAAACATCAAAAAGCTGGAAGGTATTAAATGAAACTGAAAATCGAAGATTGATCCGAACAACTTACAAAATTAAAAAGTATCGAATGATATCGGAATTTCATACAAAAGTTGAAATGTATCAAAAATCATTAAAACTAAAAGCAACGAAAAAGTCAATAAAATTCTAATGAAGCGAGGATCGGAAATTATTGAAAAAATTGGCAAAAGTTAAAAATTATTAAATCTAAAAGTTAAAAAACTCTAAAGATTGACGAAAGATTTTTCGTCTACAGCGTCATAATCAAATTTCGAATGTTTTAGTACCCCTGTATTGATATTGTTAGCATTGGGTGATTCTTTTGTTAGCTCATTTTCGACCGATGTTCGCGTTCGCGAATTTTTTGAATTTATAAGCGGCTCTGATCATTTTTGTACCGTGTTTTACAAAATAAAGTTGCTTTGATTTATTTTGTCGATTATCGCATAAATATCCGCGCCAAGAAAGCTACTGACCATTAATTGTACACGTAGTTAGTTTAGCATTGGTGAACGCCTGAAAGCTCTATTGTTTTATAGCAAAATATAAAACCGAAAAGCCAATGCCTCAAAAAAACTTTCGCGTTTACGTAACACAGAAATTTCTGTTGACTTTGGATGTTGAAACAACAGATCACTACTGAGCTGGAGAAAGATTTAGAACAGACAATATGCCACATATTACTGGAGACAGGCCCGGCAGAAGACCTGCTCCCTGTCTAGAGTACTCGACAACCGAACATTTTGTGGGTGTCGTATTCCCCACCCAGCCTTTATTAAAGGATCTATCAATATTTCTGTATGCCTTTTAGTATCATTAAAATATACTTACTTACATATGATTATTTAATTTATATTTCAATTTGTTAAAGATCGTAGCAAATTAAAATGAGTATAAATATGAAAACGAATATCAGAGCGTTTCTCTCAAAGTCAGTATTATTTTCTTATGTTATCAAAACAGGCCAGGTATTATTTTTGAACTGAATACACTGACTTACAAGTATTTTAATTAAATTTAGCATTTTTATCCATTTCTATCCATCTGACTCTTAAATTGTGAAAGAAAGACTGGTTTTACTAATTTCATCATCTGAAAAAAAAATATGTCAAAAAGCGGACAATGTTTGCTAACACTCTCTTCTAAGGCTTTGAATTATCTGTCCCTAAATTACCAAAGATTACATACTTACTTACTTACTTACTTAGATGGCCATAACAACCCGTTGTCAGGTTACGGCCGACCTCATTAGCTCTCGCCAGGCGCCTCTGTTTTGCGCGCGCCTTCTCCAATCGTTAATGCCAAGCGCGGTTAGGGCTTCCTCAGCTTGGTCTGTCCACCGGAGGCATGGTCTCCCTCTTCGTCGTTGACCGGGGACCTTCCCTTCGAATACCTTTTTCGCTGGAGCTTCTTTATCCATACGATGGACATTACCCAGCCAGCGTAGTCGCTGTATTGTTATACGCTTAACTATGTCAATGTCGGCGTAGAGCTCATACAGCTCGTGGTTCATTCGAATGCGATAGTCGTCGCCAACTCGAACAGGACCAAAGATTTTGCGGAGAACTTTCCTCTCGAACACCCCAAGAGCGGCTGCGTCTGTTGTCGAAACCACCCATGCTTCAGCGCCATAAAGAAGCACAGGTAGATTGAGCGTCTTGTAGAGTGTTAGCTTTGTCGATCGAGAGAGAGCTCTGCAACGTAATTGCTTACTGAGACCGTAGTAGCACCTATTAGCAATTGTTATTCTCCGCTTAATCTCCAGACTGACATCATTGTTGCTGGTTACGGCGGTGCCAAGGTAAATTCCTTGACAACTTCTAATTTACAGTTGCCCGCTGTAACATGAGAGTCTAGATTCCGTGTTCTCTTGTTGTTGTTAGTAGACA
Organism: Tricholauxania praeusta; assembly: GCA_949775025.1. Lineage (NCBI taxonomy): Eukaryota > Metazoa > Arthropoda > Insecta > Diptera > Lauxaniidae > Tricholauxania > Tricholauxania praeusta. Next base: position 90,101,277 of record OX459031.1, read on the forward strand.
TCATGTATTTCGTCTTGCCCTCGTTTACCGTCAAACCCACTTTGGCTGATTCCTTTTCAATAGCAGTGAAAGCAGCAGTAACATCTCTCTTACTCCGACCGATAATATCAATATCATCAGCGTACGCAAGGAGCTGAACACCTTTGAAGAAAATGGTGCCATTATGATGCACACCGGCTTTTTGTACGATCCCCTCTATAATGAAATTGAAGAGATCGCACGAGAGCGGGTCGCCTTGTCTAAAACCTCGCTCGGTATTAAAAGTTCCGGAGAGGTCATTCCCTACCTTGACGGAGCTACACGTATTGCTCAACGTCATCCTGCAGAGCCTTATCAACTTTGCAGGTATACCGAACTCAGACATTGTTGCGTATAGGCAATCCCGCACTGGGCTATCGAACGCAGCTTTATAATCGACGAAGAGATGGTGAGTGTCGATTTGATATTCATGGGTTTTCTCCAGGATTTGGCGTAGTGTAAAAATCTGGTCTATGGTGAACTTCCCAGGTCTAAAGCCACACTGATAGAATCCGATCAGCGTTTCTGTATACGGCTTCAATCTTTCACACAATACGCTCGAGAGGATCTTATATGCGATGGAAATAAGACTGATACCCCTGTAGTTGGCGCAGATTGTCGGGTCTCCTTTCTTTATTACAGGACAAAGCACGCTGAGATTCCAATCGTCGGGTATGCTTTCCGCTAGCCATATTTTGCTGATGAGTTGATGCATGCACCTTATCAATTCATCGCCACCAGCTTTAAACAACTCAGCTGGCAGGCCGTCAGCACCCGCTGCTTTGTTGTTTTTGAGTCGCTGGATAGCAACTCGAACCTCTTCATGGCTAGGTGATGGTACTTCCACTGCGTTATCATCGATTGGTGGTATCGTACTGCATTCTCTCTGGGCGGAATTGGTGGAATCATCGCCCGTAAGCAAGTTGGAGAAATGCTGTCACCAAAGATTACATGGTTTCATTAAATTTTCGTGGCCAAATATGGGTTTCAGCTATGTATGTGTGTATCAGCTATGTCATTCATTAGATCAGTGGTTTAGGCCCAGCGCACATTGAAGACGCAGCAACGCAGCGTAGGCAGGGCAGTTTTTGTAAACTACGTTTTTCAAGGAAAGCGCGCGCATTGAAACGTAGCGCAGTACTACCTTACGTGTCGACTGCGTTCACTTGTGGAGACGGCACAGAAAATGAGTCACACAGGTCGCAGTTCACTTGTGTTTTTGAAATTTAATTGTTATTTTTTTTGTTGTGCTGCAATTTAAATTCAGTTCTTTGCTTAAGTTAATCAAAATTATGGAGCGTGAGGAAAAATTAATAGAGCTGGTTAGAAAATACCCAGCATTATATGACACCAGCGACTACAACTACATGAAAACTAAACACAAAGGAGAAATTTGGACAATTATCGCTAAAGAATTGAAAACCAATGGTAAGTTTAAAATTAATTTATAATTTAATAAGAATAAGCACACGTAATATTCAATATATTATTTTATTATTCATTATTGTATTGTATTGTTTATTTATTTAAACTAGTATCGCCCGAGGTCGAAATTCGACCGTTAGCACTAAATTTTAATCTTAGAAGAATTTTGCCGACCTATTTAATAACAAAACGTTTTTGTTCATTGATTATGATCTTATTTAGTTTCACTACTCACCTCACCTCACCTCACCTCACCTCACCTCATCTCACCTTTGGAATTACATTTAATTTACATTTGAGCGCAAAACAACATTCTATTAGTGCTACATAATTACTATTACGCGGTCTATTTGATTTTGACTCATAAATTGTCCCCTTATCCCTTTACCGTTCATCCCTTTTTCGTTTATTTTTAAGCAAAAATAAGTTAAATCACAACTGTAACTCAAAATAAATCAGTTGAACTTCGATTATCCGTGATAGTTGGGACCGAGCGCATCCAGGATAATGGAATCACTATTTTATTTTATTCCTTATAAATTTTCAAAGTTGTAAATACATAATATGTATGCGAAATTAATGGACGGCCCTTTACAGCACCGTTTTACAAAAGTATTTATGTAGTTATAATTAATACCCATGTAAGGAAGATCAGCTAGCTCTTATTATAAAGATATTTTCTAATGATGTGGGCATAAAAGTAAAAAAAAATACTTTTCAGTATTGAAAAACTAAATTGGAAAGAGCTATTTTTGTATCATGTTGTTTATCCCTACCTCTTACTCTTCCTTAGGGTGCAATCTATCTCAATATCGAATTTCTCCAAAATCGGTCCATTAGTTTAGCTGTGAAAACATATTTTCCTATTGGGAGCGTGGCACCAACCACTTTAGACTGAATAACTTTTCTCAGGATTCAATCTACCTCTGTACCAAATTCCATAAAAATCGGTCCATTAGCTTAACAATAAAAACAATTTTCCTGTTCGGAGCAGTACCACGCCCACCAAAAGAACAATAGAATTTTCAGAAATGTTTTTAAGGGTTCAATCTATATCCAAACTAAATTTGATCACAATCGGTCCATTAGTTTAGCCGTGGAGACGATTTTTCTTGTTAGGGGCGTGGCACCGCCCACTCTAAACAAAAATCTTTACTCAAGATTCAATCTATCTCCATATCAAATTTCATAAAAATCGGTGAAGCATTTCTGCCGTGAAATTTCGTTTATTTTTTCCATTAGGGGCTAATGCGTTTTGTATGGGGGAATCATGTAAATATGTTCACTTTATTTTACCTGCCTTAACGGCAACTTATACACCTGATTTTCTTTTTCTGCACATCTATGGAGCAGTACCTTTCCAATGATATAAGTTTCATTCCCCTCTCTTTATAGTAAATACTAAAAAAGTGTACCACAAGATTCGATGTTCACGTATTAATATATAGATTTAGCACTTACAAGAATTAACTTATAATTAAGCACTAATTACAAAGTGAACTATGTGTACAAAGTATATGAAATAAAATAGTAGGTAACATTAAAATAAAAATTAAATATTAAAAATTAAAATTAAATAAAGTAAAAGTATTAACGTAAGTATCATAGTAGACTGATGGTAAAAAATAAAAATGAAACAGAAAAGAAAAACAAAAATAGCAAATATAATGTGTGACCATCATTTAACAAAATCTTAAAAGAATCGAAGACATTTGAAAGTTCGTCTGCAGCCCAGCTGCAGTGACACACATTGGGTATGTTTGTTAAAAATATTAATAAAATTAGAGTAATGAAATCACACTTACATGAAAAAAATTAAAAACTATAAATAAATTATGAATGAAATTAAAATTATGCACATAAATTTGGAAACCAAAAAGAGTGAAATTAAAACTAAAAAGCACAAATTACTCTGAAGAAAGAAATGTATATAGCTTAGATTTAAATTCTGTTGCATTGCATATACGCTGAAAGTCGGATGGTAGTGTGTTCCAAAGACGTATGGAATTGACAAAGAACTGCCTTTCGGATGATAGACTAGCATGTTTCGGTTGAATTAAATTATTTCCACGCCTAGACTTTAAAAATTTAAGTTTATTGTATAAATATATTGGCTCCTTTGTGAAGATTATTTTATGCAATGTACCCAGCGCTTTAAAATTTAACAAATTTTCAAAAGTTAAGCCAAAAATGTCTTTTGCATAATGTGATACATGATCATTACGTTTTAGTCCAAAGACGTAGCGAGCAATATTGTTATACGCTACATTAAGTTTGTGTTTGCTTGCAGCATCACAGTATGCAAAAATTTCGCAACCATACAGTATGGTTGGTACAAGATAAGTTTTGGCTGGCAGCATTCTAATTTTGATAGGAGTAAAGTATTGGGTAGCCCATAAGTTTCGTAACATGCCGCAAATTTTTCCTACCGTAATATTAACATGATTTGACCAATCCAACGAGCTGTTGAACGTAATTCCAAGATTTTTTGCTGAGGTTACAACTTCAATATTTAATCCATTTAGAATAATATTAGGTATTGTTGAAATTTTATTAAGTTTTTTGCTAACAACTAAACATTTTGACTTATTTGGATTAAGGCAAAGGCCATTTGTAGTTGCCCAATCGTTGATTCTTCTTAAATCTTCGTTCAAATTGACGATACAGTTTTCAAGATCATTTTTGGAACAGCTAACGTAAAGTTGTACATCGTCTGCATACATATGAATAGTGTTTTGTAAAACACTAGGCAAGTCATTGATATATGCTGAGAACAGAAGTGGTCCCAGTATAGAGCCCTGGGGAACTCCGCGCACCACAGGCAAAAAGCTCGACACAGCACAACCAATATTTACTGCTTGTGATCTATCATTAAGATACGAGTACATCAAACGAGTTGCATTAAGCGAAAAATTGAACATTTTAGACAATTTAGTGCAAAGGATTCTGTGATCGACTGTGTCAAATGCTTTTGAATGGTCTAACAGGACCAGAAAAGTAATTTCGTTGCGATCAAAATTATTTCGGATTTCATCAGTAACGTCTAATAACGCTGTTACACAACCACGTTTTGGCCTAAACCCCGATTGTTTGTCGGTGAGCAAGGCGTTTTCAAGAAAAAATTTATTTATTTGCTTGTACATCAGCGATTCAAAAACCTTTGATAAAAATGGCAAAATAGCAATTGGGCGATAATCGTTGCCTGTTTTGGGAATCGGAATAATTTTGGCTTTTTTCCATAGCGCGGGATATTCTGATTTTGTTAGAATTGTATTGAAAATATGTGTGATGAAAGGAAGCAATGCAGGGAGCAAAACCTTGATGAATTTGGGATGAATTTCATCGAAACCGACCGCATTAGATTTAATTTCTAGGAAACATCGTACTTCAGAAGGGTCTACACATTTGAAACTAAAAGCAGTGTTCAAGCTTAAGGAACTAGAGGAGTTTGTGTAAATATTTTCATCGGCAGTTGGCATAGGAATATCAACAAATTTTTTGTTTAATGCATCAATATCAGCACATGCACTTGCTGTCGGAACTTTCTTCCCTACTCCGATTTGCCGAATGATACTCCATTTCTGTTTGCTATCAATAGCTAAGCTAAATTTGTTTTCGTAGTGTGCCATTTTTGCAGCCTTCACAGCCCTGACTACATCTTTTCTGCTTGTTTGAAAACTGCTGTAAGGTTCCGGTGTTTTAAAACGCTTCCATCGACTGTATGCCACATTTCTGTTCCTAATAAGAGTTTTTATATTGAATGAAAACCATGGCGGTTGATTATGTTTAATAATTTTGGTCTTAAGTGGAACGTATTTATTGAATAAAAAATTCAATTTTTTTTGTAGAAAAGACAATTGATCATTTGCAGACAGTATAAGGAAAATTTCAGTCCAGTCAACCCTATCAATCTCAATTTGAAGGCAGCTGTAATCGATGTTTTTAAAATCGCGATATTTTATTTTTTGCTCTGACATTTGCATTTGAAAATCGTAGCTAATAAAAATCAAGTCATGCTTAGAGAAAACACAAGCAGATAATTGATCATAAAGTAGAACTTTTTTAATATCACCTACGAAAAAAAGGTCTAGCAACGTATTTCGATGCTTTGTAAAATGAGTAGGTGTAGTATAATTTACTGATGTAAGACCAAGCGTGCACATGTCTTCATTTAAATGACTCTCAACTAGCAAGTTGCTGTTAAAATCGCCAGATATGATTACATCAGTGTAAGAATTTGCAAACGATTCAATTTTTTGTATCAAGTTAGTTGTATTAATATTACGGTTCGGCCTGTAAACATTACCAACGAGCAGTTTTTTCGAATCACATATCAATTCAATAAAAAGGTATTCAATTTTATCATTTGCGTTAGATTTGCTTTTCAAATTACATGCAATACCCTCCCTCACAAAAATTGCAACACCACCAGCATGAGATTCTCGATCAGCGCGAAAAATTTTGAAGCCATTTACTCTAAAAACACTATCTTGAACGTCGGGCAGAAACCAGGTTTCAGAGACGCAAATTACATCGATTCCTGAGTTTTCAAAAATGTAACGAAACTCATAAATTTTTTTATTTAAGCTCTGCGCGTTTATGTGACACACCTTCAATCCTTTCTTTTGCTTGCATAATATCCGAATCAGAGCATATATATTGTCTTTGAACCGCATAGACTTTTATCTAATATAATGATTATTTAAAAATTTAAAGTTGTGAAAAGGCGTATTTGCAACACAAGGATTGAAACAATTTTGTGCATAAATTGCAATTTTAATATGGTTTCTCAAAAGTAGTATTTTAATTAAGTAAAAAATTAGCTGGTATAAAGAATGGATTAAAAATAATAAATAAATAACATATAATAAAGTTTTAAATGGTGACAACATCACGGAATACACTTTTACGTTCTTCGCTTTAGGACTCACGAAAAAGACTAAGCTGTTCTGTTTGTAGCTGTTGTTCTTTAACGAACTGCTCCAGTTGCTCAGTAGTCTCAATGCGAACAGCTGCATCGCCACTTTTCTTTTTAACGTGAACTATTCCACGCATTACAAATGCTGCGAAAAATGATTTTTGTTTTTTTAAACGTAGCGCAGTTTGAAAAATCTTCAATACAAAATTTCAATATTGGCCTTGCAAAACACTTTCTTTTTGCCATGGGACAATTCCGACTGAATTGAAGTATTCAGTAATTTTTTCTCTAACTAAAAAAGCTGCTTGCACACTCCTTGCTTGATTCCTTAATATCGAAACCAGCTGCCCTGTTGGCAATTTATCATTGAAGTCATTTTGTTCATTTTCACCACATACGGCTTTATTTCTGCGTAAAGAGTTGTGCAAAACGCAAGCTGCTTGGACGACATTGACTTCAATTTCGAAATAATTTGGAATACCCGAAATCGATAAGCTAGGATTCCAAATGCGCTCTCAACAGTTTGTCTTGCTCGGGAAAGCCTATAATTAAACACCTTATGTTCATAGTTACCAGTGGGAAGCGCCTCATCAAGTTCAGCATTAATGGGAATGCATCATCCCCTACAAATACGTACGGCAATGTATGTTTGAAGGTAGGTAGTTAAGCAGGAGATGAAAGTTGAAGTGTTCCCCTAACCATTTTTCTTTCCAACTGACAACTTGAAAAAATACTTCCGTCAGAAAATCTTCCCATGGATCCTCATCAATGAATGTGAACTTGTAGTTTGCGTCAACAGCTGCCATTAAGACGATAGAAAAATCGCGCTTATAATTGTAGTATGAAGACCCTGATTGCTTTGGTTTTTTAATAACAATATGCTTTCTGTCCAATAGACAGTGCGGAAAATTCCATCGTGAAAATCGGAAGCAATCGACATCCACATTTCTTTTGTAGGTTGTTGTAAATACAGCGCTTGCATAGTTTTCCATATTGCAACTGAAACTTTGTTGACAATTTAAGCTACCGTCCTATCTCCCATCCAGTATGCGTATCCAATGCTTTTGTAGCTATCACCAGAGGCCAAATACCTGAAGCACAAAAAAAATAGGTCTTCAGTCCAAAGAAATTTCATTTATCAGCCAGCTATTATTACATATATGTACATATGTATACATTAAAAATATCACCCTAATGTACATACATACATACATAAAAAAAAACAAAACGCAAAGCAACAGTGTCTTTGAATACTTTTCGCAGAAATTCAAAGCCTACTAAAAAATGTTTTGTTTGTTGGGTAATTAATTTATTTTTATTACTCTTTTAGGTGAAGAGGTCAAAGCTATATGGACAAAATTAAAAAATAACCATAGTGATGCTCTACGACAACAGAAACGTATGATAAAGAGTGGTGCAGCTGCAGCAGAAATCAAAAAATGGAAGTTCCAATCGCAAATGCAATTTTTATTGCGGTACATGGTCAATGAAAATCGTGAAACGAATTTTTCCAATCATGATGACAATTCATAGCCAACACAAGATCTGTTAGAAGGGTAAGATAACCAACATTTTGATAACCAGATTGTTGATAATAATAAAGGATTGACACAGCTAAACACTATTATTTTGGAAGAGTATAACGCACCTGATTCACCTGCAAACGAGCCTGATGAATCTCCAATAATATGAAATCCAAAAAGAAGTAAAAAAATTGACATTGACAACTTGATACTAAAGACTCTTGAGCAACGTGAACAGAGGTCAAAAGAACGGGTTGAGGAGAGAAAAAAATTGGTGGAAAGGATTACCCCTACGGACGATTTGCATTTATTCTTCATGTCAATGTATGAGCTTACAAAAAAATGCCCCCATATCATCTCAGCATATTGTAAGAAGAAACGTATTCTTCACTGTATCACAAGAGGAGGCACGCATGTTGAGCATTTCCCCACAACAGGATGTTTCTCAAGGAATCAGTATGATGAACTATGTACACTCATCACCCTATAAATCTGCCGAGGTGGCAAAATATGTGTGGTACTTCTGCAACCTCTTCAGTGGCGATTCCTCCCAACTTTTCCGAAGAATCAACGGATTCCAATTTGGAATCCCACAACCTTATCACCTACATTAATAAGTTTTCACCTTAATTTCTTTCTAAAGAGTACTTTGAGTTTAATATTATTATGAGTTTATATCTGTGGCAAAAAGCAATAACAGCTTAAGTCTAAAATTGATATTTCGAGAAAATACGGTTTAAAGTTTTAAACGAATTCTTGATAAAAGCTGCAACGCTTTTTGAAAAAAAATTGCAAATAATAATCGGCTATTATATGAGCAATGTAAGGACATTAAACAAACATAAAAAAATTGTTTATTGACCAAGTATTTCATAAAAACCTGATATTAGCGATTGTTGCAAAATTACTATCAACATTCAATGGCTTTAATTTCGACTTAAGCTTTTATTGCAGCATATTACCGCGTTAATTTTTTTTTTATATGTTGATTTAAGTTATTGAAATTGTAACAATTTAACAAAATATTCATACAAACAACTCTGAAATAACAACTTTATTTGATATAAGCTTTTTCAAACAAACAACAATATATGTGGACGCAATTTTTATCTAACTTAGGGGCCGTTCAAGTATTACGTAACGCAATTTTCGAAGATTTTTGACCCCCCCTCCCCCCTATGTAACGCGCCGTAACGTTTTTCTCTACCCCCCCCCCCCCCCCCCCTAAACGTTACGTAACACCCAAGTGACCATATTTACCTAAAAGTCACAATTATGTTGGAAAAAGTACCGGAAATACATGCTTATGTTGTTTATTTTCTTTATTATACCCTACACCGAGGGTATATTCACTTTGTCATTTTGTTTGTAACGCATAGAAGAGGGCGGTGGTAGGTATGAAAAAGTATGTAGATATATTCTTGATCAGCGTCACCGCCTGAGTTGATTTAGCTATGTCCGTCTGTCTGTCTGTTCAAATCAGGTTTACGGAAAAACCAAGAAAGCTAATTGAATGAAATTAGCACACTCAGGTCAGACCTTCTTGCAGGCATCTTGCTATTGAAAATGGACGTAATCGGTTCATAGACACGCCTACCGCCCATACTCTATGTATATTTTCCCAACCCCATTTTGAAAAAAAATGCAGCGATTTTGATGAAACTTGGTGATTAGGTGTACATTTGAACTAAATTAAGATTAGGCTAGGTTTCAAGTTTCCAAAGATTCGCGTGGCACGGTCCTAAATTTTAACCTCTATACCACCATGTCTCGTAAACCGTGCAAGATATTGTGATGAAATTTCTTTATTTTTTCGACTTTTTCATCGATTTTAAATTGCTTAGACTTTTTCAACCTCTCTCAACATTAACATTTTGCATATATTTACGACTTTTTCAACAGTTTTCAACCTCTTAAACATTTCACACTTTTTTCGAATTATTTAACCTCTTCAACGTCTTTTTTTACTGAAATATATGTACCTACTTTGAGTGCAGTGTAGGGTATGTGAGTTTCGGCCTGACTGAAGATAACACCTTAACTTGTTCATATTGTTATTTAATAAAAATCACACATAATGTAATAAACATTTGCTTAAGCTTAAAATATGTTAAAATGGCGAAAAATGAGACGAACATATTTTATTAAAATGATAAAAGTTGATGGGATCTAGAACAGCTACAGCAATAAATGAGAAAAATAGGAAATCTTTCCACGCTTACATCTCTGGTTTTGGTTAACCAATCTCGAAGATGATAGTTTTAGGACATTCTGCTTGATAAGTGCTTTAATTTAACATATCATTTATTGCTGTAAATTATCTAGATCCCATCAACTTTTATCATTTTAATAAAATGTTTTGGCTGTAGGTATTCAATAAACATACACATTAAGAAAGAGTAGAGTTTCATTTCATTATACACACCTAATTTCAAATAACCACCCGCTAAAGTATATAGTTTCACTTCAAAAACAATGTTACGTAACGCGTTGTTCGAACCCCCCCCCCTCCCCTGTAACGCATCGTAACGTTTCACAAGACCCCCCTCCCCCCCTAATTGCGTTACGTAATACTTGAACGGCCCCTTAGGCGATTATTGCAAATATAATTTATATTCATTCTGAGTTAACCGAATATGTTTTTTGAAATAACTTTTTTTTTTTAAATAGTACAGACTCTCGGATTTTACCTAAATATGCAGTTTAATAAAAGAAATATGGTGGTAATCATAACTCAAATCTTTCTTATGTCAACTTAAGCCATTATTGCTTTTTGCCATAGATATATATGTTTTTTGTTTAATGTTTTTGCTGGAGTTAAATGTTTTTTGAGTTTATATTTGTTTGAGTTAAATATGTTCGTTATACTCGTATGTTATTAAAAAAATACTTACCTTAAAAACACTTCAGTTCCAATAGGTTTTTGAGCGTTGCAACCCTCGGAGTTAACAAGAGGTTGAATCATCTTATGAACTTCTTTGAACTCCGCGCGATTCAGACGGAAATAGTTCGTAAAACGTTCAGCGCATAGTTCGTTTGTCAGAACAAATGAACCATGAGCAATCCTTTTTTTTGAGGTATTCACTTCTCCAAATCTTTTTTACCTTCCTCGATTGTTGATACAGCAACAATAACGTTTCCAGCTCGGTGTCGGAATCTGATTCGGAATCGAAATAATCCGCCATAATTTTTTCTTGCAAGACGAACATCTTGTCATCGACCTGCTGCACGAAACTACTTCTCAATATGCGAGTAGGAATGTGCTACACAGTGTTTTTTCCTGTGCTGTGCTGCCTGCGTAGCACAGCTCAATGTGCGCCTAAGCTTACAAAGTGCGCAAGCCGTTAAGCCCTGATAAATCGTCTCTCTTTAAATTTTAATTTTTCCACCTTGAATATTAACTCAAGATGGTCTTAACTTCAAGAAAAACCATGGCTGAAGGGTGTGCTCAAAAAAAATCGAAACCATGCGAAATTGTCATTTTAGTTCGGCCATGATTTCGATTTTTTTCTTTTTGGAGCACACTCTTCAATCATGGTTTTTTTTGAAAGACTATCTTTAGTTAATATTCATGGTGGAAAAATTAAAATTCAGAGGGAGGCATACATAGTTAAAATTGCATTTAAAGTAAAAAAAAACATGAAAAGTTACATTAACATTATAGGTATTTGAATTTTAATTGTTCCACTTTGAATATTAATTCAAGATAGTCTTAACTTGAAGAACAACCATGGTTGAAGGGTGTGCTCCAAAAAATAATATCGAAATCATGTCCGGGCTAAAATGACAATTTCGCATGGTTTCGGTTTTTTTTTTGAGCACATCCTTCAGCCATGACCAGTTAAAATGATAATTTCTGTGGAAATATACAATGTTACTTTTCTGTGCCCGCTTTTGCCTTACAAAAGGAATGACAAAGTGAGTATACCGTCCATGTAGGGTATACAAACAAGATTTGATATCATTCGCAAAAGTTACTAGAATAGTGTAATTGAAGTGCAAAAATCCAACTGACCACTAAAACAACACATTTCTCTACAGTTTGACCTTACTTACACTCTTCAGTCTTTCCTTTCCAAGCTAACGCTATCCGTGTCAACGTGTTACTCCATTTGTTTGAAAAAAAAAAACAGTGAATTTTTCACTAAAAAAATGTTCAATAAATTAAAAACAAAAATCATGCAATTCAAATGGATCTGCCAAGTTACCCGACTTATCCAAAACTAACCATAAGTAATAAAAAAGGGCAAGACAATATACCGCCCAGTAGCAGTTTTTGAATTGTTTACATTTTTACAGTTTCATATATCCTAATCCACTTGAGAGGGCGCTAAACGTAACGGGTAACTACATAACTCAAAAAGTGTGTCGGTTGTAAAGTAAACAAATGTAAACATTAATTGTTAGCGTCAAGAAAAATAAACAAACTACCTACCCAAAACAACAGACAGACTTCCAAGGAAACACTTGAAAAACAAACTCACGACTGTGGTTAGAGGGTAGGAAAAAAATTGAAATTCTATGCACTGCTGCTGAGAGCACACAAACAATTGTTAATTTGTGACTGAAACTATATCCTGGAAAATCATTAGTTCAGAAGTCATGCTGATCGATATGTCTAAGAATATGGGATAATTGAGCTCTTCTGATGATTCGGGATTGGTGGGTTCTTTCACTTACTAATAACTTTTTGATTAAATGTAAAACGATCAGATGAAAGAAGTTGAGATCAAAACAAAAATTATAGTTTTTTTGTTTTTAATTTAAATAGATTTAAATTGAGTCTCGAACTCAAATAAAGGCACTAATGGTTATGTTGTATATAACTATGCATGCTTATGGAAGAAAGGTGAGTACAAGATGAAAGTGGGTCAATTGGCACAAAAAGGGCTACATTGCATTAAGTTTCTAAAGTCTCATTGAGTGGTGTATTCTTGGCTTGTTTTAAAAACTTGCTAAGCTAAAGTTTTTAAAAAAAACGTTGCAATATATCTTTTCTATTAGACTGATGAAACGATATATATGCATAACTCACTAAAAAATTATTCATTAACTAAATTTTGCCACTTCAAATTAAAAATTATGCTAAAGTCCTGACGTTTTTCTGACAAAATTTCCGCTCTCTAGCCATTTTTAAACAAAAACAAAATTTGAAAAGTAGTTTTTTCGGCATTTAACTTAAATAATAAGAAAATCAAAACTTTTTTTTGAAATTTGGCATTTTGGTTAGCATTTATTTCCAACAAGACTAGCGGTTTTGTAACCAAAACTCGATTTGGAACCACTGTGCAGCGCGCGTGCCCCACTTAGAGGTGCGCGGAAGAATTAGTTTATTTGCAACCATTCGGAACACATAGGTTTTAAAGAAAATTTGACGAGAAATTCAGTGGTATTTTTTTAAATTTCGTATTAAATTGTGTTCGCTTTATGAACTAACTTTAAATAATTGATTTGTTATACAAAATATTAATTTTCCATCTAATTCTATCGAATGCCATAGACAAAAACTTAACTAGAAAGCTGATTTGTTTAGCTTTAAATCGATATAAAAAATTATTTTGCCGTTAAAATATAACGCAGATATCAGAGCTCAGAAATATTCATTCTTGATCGCTCGCGAATATGAACGTGTACATTTTAATTTTTGCAGAATCTATCATATTCATTTATGATAAGATGCAAACATTTCCAATCGATCGCACACATGAACTGTTGGAAATTTTTTTTTGTCATCTATCGTATACGAATGTATGTATGTATCCGTTTCTTTTCACAAGACTATCATGAACGAGTAGAAGCCAACAATTTTTCAATCTATCGTTTCATATCTATACAAATGATAGATTCATATGTACAAATTTTCTGTCGCTCATAGATTGTATCAAAAAAGTTTGTGATACTCGCGTGGAACATTTTGGGAAGTTTTTAAAAATATGGAGAAGGGTCGAAAATTGTTTTTGGACATCATATAGGATGGCTCCGGACCGTGGAAGGACCGTTTTTGACCCATTTTCGGAAATTTTTTTTTCTCTAATTATTGGGGAAAGGTCAAAAATGGATTTTGGACATCACTTAGGGTGGGTCCGGACGACCGTGGAAGGACCGTTTTTGACCCATTTTCGTAAAAAATTTTTTTTCTGTATTTAATGAGGAAAGGTCAAAAATGGATTTCGGATATCACTTTGAATAGGTCTGGACCGTGGAAGGACCGTTTTTGACCCATTTTCGGAAATTTTTTTTTTTGTGTTATCAATGGGGAAAGGTTGATAATGGATTTTGGACATCACTTAGGGTGGGTCGGGACCGTGGAAGGATCGTTTTTGACTCATTTTCGGAAAAAATTTTTTTTTGTGTAATCAATGGGGATAGGTCGAAAATGGATTTTGGACATCACTCAGAGTGGCTCCGGACCCTGAAAAGGACCGTTTTTGATCAATTCTCGGAATAGGTCGAAAATTAATTTTGGACATGACTCAGGGTGGCTCCGGAATTTGAAAACGACCGAAATAGTCAAAAACGGTCCTTCCACGGTCCGGACCCACCCTATGTGATGTCCAATATCAATTTGCGACCTTTCTCCATTGATTACACAAAAAAAAAATTTTCGAAAATGGGTCAAAAACGGTCCTTCCACGGTCCACACCTATCCTAAGTGATGTCCAAAATCCGTTTTCGACCTTTCCCCAATGATAACACATAAAAAAAAAAGTTTCCGAAAATGGGTCAAAAACGGTCCTTTAACGGTCCGAACCCACCCTAAGTGATGTCCAAAATCTATTCTCGACCTTTCTCTACTAATTACACAAAAAAAATATTTCCGAAAATGGGTCAAAAACGGTCCTTCCACGGTCCACACCTATCCTAAGTGATGTCCAAAATCCGTTTTCGACCTTTCCCCAATGATTACACATAAAAAAAAAATTTTCCGAAAATGGGTCAAACACGGTCTTTCAACGGTCCGGACCCACCCTAAGTGAAGTCCAAAATCTATTTTCGACCTTTCTCTACTAATTACACAAAAAAAAAATTTCCGAAAATGGGTCAAAAACGGTCCTTTCACGGTCCGGAGCCATCCTAAATGATGTCCAAAAACAATTTTCGACCTTTCCCCATATTTTTAAAAACTTCCCAAAATGTTCCACGCGAGTATCACAAACTTTTTTGATACAATCTATGAGCGACAGAAAAATTTGTACATATGAATCTATCATGAATCTATCATTTATCATAAATGATAGATTGAAAAATTGTTAGCTTGCACTCTATCTCGTTCTTGAAAAACATCAGATACTCACATACGATTGCGGTGCAAAAATGAACGAGTTTCAAGATTGCATTCATGAAAATTGGCGAATGAAAAAAATTTTAAGAAAATTGATACATGAATAAAATCATGAATGCGACATTTTGAATGCTCAAACGTGAATATTTCAGAACTCTGGCAGATATGGCAATTTCATTATGACCATAAAACACCATAAAGCGTAGGACGTTCAAACTTCTCAATTCGATATCTGTGCCGACTCGAGGGATATTCCATTGAACCAAAAAAGGGAGTCCTTTTGTGAGGGGCGCTTTGTCGGGTGCCTATTTTTTTTCTTTGTAAAGAGTTGAAAAATTCATGAATTCTGCGCTCGTGAAATTGTTTGCAATATGAGCTTGGACGCTTTAGTGCTTTTCGTACACCAAACTTTCATGGTTTTTTTTCCGCCATTGGTGGGTGACCTGCCCGCTGTTTTTCGTGCACTAGGTAACCTATTTTTGAATTCCGGCAAATGGGTGCGTCTTGGCTTTACGTGCACTATTTTATCTGGAGATGTATACTGACTTCGGGGCGCCTCATATTGGTCCCACATTGAGTTTATTAGCTCAAAAATTGCAAGAGAGCGCAAAAAATTAAGATTTTTTTTTTTAAATTAAAGCGAACAAATCGTCGGAGCCTGAATTTTGAAAAAAAATCGTTTTTTATTATTTAAAGTTAGAAAAACTTTCTTTGTTTGGCATTTAACTTAAAGCAAATCTTTTTCTTTTGAATTTGGGCTCTGCAATTTTGTTGGAATTTGGATCAGCTTCATTTAAAAAAAGCTTATTTATTTCTGATAAGATTTGAGTTCTGCGGCCATTTTTGAACCAAAAAGTAGGTACTTAAAAAAATTTTGTTTTTGACCTTTAACTTTTGGTTTCTTGATTCAAAAATGTCTAAATAGCGCAAATCTTGTGGGACTTAATCATTTAAGTTAAACTTAAGCAAACCGAACTGACAACAAAATCGTCAGAGTCCGGATTGTTTTTTATTTTTAGTTAAAAAAGTTTTTTTTTTTTTTTCGTCTTTAACTTAAAAGGAATATTTTTTTAAGACTCGGGCTCCGAATAATCGTTGGAATTTCACTAAGCTTCCATTTAAAGATTCAATTATTTATTTACGCAATTGTTGAACCGAAAAACTCACTTTGTGACCACTGTGCGCTGGCGCTCTAAAGTTTTTCCTTGCACTATCTGGATAAAACTACTTTCTTAACGTTGAAAGTGCATTACTGTTCTCAAATTCAAATAAATTTCTGCCAACTTTTTGGATACAAAATTTCTTTTCCGCAATAAAATTGATGCATAATATATTTTATGAAATTAGAAATCGGTTTACAGACACGCCTACCGTCCATAATCTATATTTATTTGCTCAAGCGCATTTTGAAAAAAGTTTCAGCGATTTTGATGAAAGTTTGTGATTTGGTGAACCTGTGAACCAAATTAGGACAAGGATAGGTTTCAAGTTTCCAAAGGTTCGTACAAGGGCGTGGCACAGCCCTAAACTTTAACTTTTATACCACCATATCTCGTAAGCCGTGCAAGATATTGTGATAAAATTTGGTAAGCGGATACATATCAAATATATCTTGAATTGGTGAGTGGAATCGTAAAAGTAGGCGTGGCACTTTACAACAATTAAAAATTTTAGCTCTGTGATTAATGATTAAGGATCTCGAAATTGGCAAACATGATTTTACAAATATCTTAGAGATAATAGCAGTCTTCAGTACAAGCTTAAACTGTATACTGGAAGAACTAGTTGAAGGGCGTGCCACAGCCCACAATATTTACAAACGTTATATTAAGAGAACTAACAATGTTATAGTTATTAAATTTAATGAGGTAGATAAACTTGTTATAAGGTCTGTGGGCGTGACGCCTTCCATATAAGCAAAAGACGTTTATTGGTATATATAGTGTGATATGAGAGTAATCTTCGTAAAATTTGGCGCATAGATGTCAGCTACTATGAGCTTTATAATTAAATGAATTTCGACGCGATTACATATGTGGGCTTGTAACCTCTTAAATAAACATAAATTTATGAGCGCTGTTTTAAGTGAACTATTACGGTAGTTGGCATAAAATTTATTGTAAGTGGCTTAATTGCTATAGATTATGTCTGAATCAAAAGAGACCGAAAAAGCACGACACTCTCCATACAAGTAAAATACCTTAAGTGGCATATCTATAAAAATATGTGAGCAATCATACTTAAATTTGGTGTAATAGTGTTGTTTCTGGAACTAAAATGGACTGGATTATACCAGTGTGTGTGTCACCTCCCTAAATTTTAAAGCTAACTACGGCATATATCGCAAACTATTCAAGCTATTATATGCGGATGTCGATCAAGAATATAATTTGTTGAACCAAAAGTAGGCGTAATTTAAGAAATGGACGTAGCATATTTAAAATTTTTCATTTCTTTTTTTTTTATTTTTTTCAATATTTTTCAAATTCTTTCTACTTTTTAAGCCTTTTAACTTATTCCAATATATCTTATATACACGTATTTGTTCGACTTTTCAACTTTCTTGATTATTTTCTTTATGTTTTCGACATTTTCATCGATTTTGAATTGTTTCAATATTTTTCAACCTCACTCAACTTTTTTCAACATTTTGCATACATTTTTCAACTTCTGTCAACCTTTTTTACATTCCACATTTTTTTGGACTTATTCAACTTCTTCAACGCCTTTTTAATATTTATTTAAAAGGTAATGTCAGTGCAGTCTAGGGTATGTGAGTTTCGGCCTGGCAGAAGATAACACCTTAACTTGTTTTATATTGTGCTCCGATCGCTGAGTTAATTATAGCTAATAGAGTATTTATTTTTATTTATTAAGACATAACATTTTATCAAAACAAAATCAGGGTTGCATTTAATAAAAAAAAATTATTTCATCGGGTAGCTTTTTTCGAAATTGTTACGTTATAACTTAAAATGTAATTTTATTCCTTATTTGGCGACATAGAAAACGGAACATTTTCGAAAGATAGTTGCAATGTCTTTAACTCTACTTCGTCTAGCCAATCTTAATAATATTTGAGGTGGGATGTGGGCTATAAAAATGTCTATTACCTAGGATGTTGTGTAGATATGGTTTTAATTGTTTTCATGTGCTGTGCATAGGTACAGAAAGCATGTGTGGGTATACTTACGAAAACGGAACAAGAAAAAAAAAATTGTTGCAAATCATTTTATTGCTTAGGTAGGTAGAAAAGTGTTATGCTATTTTTGAAATGTAAAAACCAAAGAAATATCCTCAAATTGTGGACATTTATAGGTTTTAGAGGATGCGAAGGTATGCGAGCCCACTTCTTCCTAATCCAGAATATGTCCTCGAAGTCGAATAGCTATGGTAATTCCAGCAGAATAGTTATCAGCGCACATTTTTCTGCCTCTACTCTCTATTTGTGCAAAAAATTTCCAAAATCACATATGTATGTACATATGACCCATAAGTGCGTTACATCAAAATCTTACTCGGCAAACACATTCGCACATTTTGTTCTCGTGTTCAACTTGAAGTATTTGATGATACATTTTAGTGTTGGACAAAAAGTGTACTGATTTGTACTAGTAGGCGTAGCCTTGTTCCATCTAAAAAAATATATGAAATATTGTACAGAGGGTGCTACATAAATATGGCACATAAAACACACCTCTATTACAAAACAGAAAAATTCCATTTTAATGAAAACTAAGCCCCACCATGAACTTCTTCTGTTAATGCAGTGTGGGGTATTTAATTTTCAACCTGATAACAAAGATAACACTCTGGCTACATTTTGAATTTAGTAGGCTTAAAATCTCTCAAATCTGCTCTAAAAGTTCGCTTCACAAATTTATTAAAGCTTCCCTAATCAGACAATTTAAAAATTTTCATTACGTAATTTATCCAGTTCAATTATGGAATATGAACCGCCACTGTCATATTTTCATTTCTATTCCACTATACATTGAGACACTCAAGTGGCGTCTGCACTACACACCCGCTGTTTCGTAGACAGTTGCCTTGGTGACCGTAGTCTCATCAATCGCACATCAAGCGACGATCGCAAATGGAATCTTATTTTTACTCCTTGGGATTTTTTGTTGTTTTTCTGTTTTGTTTTATTTCTGATCTTGCGGTGGACCTTTGTTAAGATGTTTGAGAGTGAGAGCAAGTGTAAATAAAGCTCACATGATAGATTATTTTCATTTAAAAATTTTGGTTTAGAAAAATCTCTTTGAATTTCGTCTTTAATCTGTGTTTTTAAAGCAGACTAGAAACACCTCATTGTATAAAATATTTTTCAAGTCATTTCATTAATAACAGCATATTTTTCGACTTCTTTGTATTTTTATATAGGGACTTTGTAGGTTTAGTCAATAGATGGAAAAAAAAAGCTGTGAACGAAAACGATATAATATGCTAAAAACTGAACATCTCATAAACTATGGCATACAGTAGAAATAGTTGGAATCATTTTTATGCAAAAATGTATTCAAAGGAGTTATGTGTCTTTAACATATTTATATTAAATATTTCACGCCAAATCGTCAAATCTAATATTTTATTTGAAAGATTTTAAATTTATTTATTAATAATAAAGTTATAAATTACTTAAGCCAATATTTCACTTATGCGCTACCCTTTATCGTATTTTCAAAGACTTCTAGAAGCTGTAGGATAAGATAATTTGTCCATTTTCTCAATTATTTTGTTTTGTACAAGATGAATATAGTGAAAATACAGTTGAACTTCGATTATCCGTGATGGTCGGGGCCGAGCTCATCCCGGATAATCGAAAATCCCGGATAATAGGAACATTATTTTATATTATTACTTATCAAATTGCAAAGTTGTAAATACATAATATATATGCGAAAATATGTAGGCTAACAAAGGATTTGAGTTATTAAACAAGAAAAACAAAAAACTTTAAAATAAGACCCAGGGAAACCAATTTGAGTGCCATGAATCCACAACAAGTTCCATTGTTTGAAAAAATGTATATCATATTCACATATCATATGAATTTTCAAAAAAGAGGCCGAAAACATTTTTCAATAATAGAGTAACTTCGGGTATTTTGATATGGTCGGGTAATGTGATATGCAATCATATTTCATTAAATAAACAACTCTCGACAAAAATTTTTTTTTCAACATAGCAGTAAAAAAAAAGATACGTGCTGCAAGATTTTGTGCGTTCGCATTCATTGTTTTTGGTCTCATTGTGGTGAAATTGATTTAGCGGTGCCGTCAAACTTTTATTTGTGTGCATTTCATGTGTGAATTAAGCCCAAAAAAAAGTAAGTACCCTGTAGGGAAATCAACTAGTTAAAAACCAGTTGAAATACTAGTTTTTTGTACACCACATCTGGTTGAACAATCGATTTATTTTGTTTGAGAGAACTGTTTACTTTAACATTATGTTGTCCTAGGCACAAGTCAATTGTCCGTCTCTGCATATCTTTGCAACTACTTTTTAAACTAGTTTTGGTGAACTACTTCTTAAACCAGTTTCGATGAACTACTTTTTAAACCAGTTCTTGTAAACTACTTCTTAAAGCAGTTTTGATAAACTACTTTCTAAACCAGTTGCGGGTAACTACTTACTTACTGAACCAGTAGTGGGTAACTACTTTCGGAACTATTGTTTTTTAAGCAATTTAGAACTACATAGTTGATATGAAATTATACATACTAATTGAAATGAAATATGTTTACACATTTGCACAATTATTTACTATAGTTTGTAGTATGTATTTTATTATTGAGACAGAAGGTACTGTTAAAATGATTGGTAATACATAATTAATAATAAACTTTTTTTTTATCGCAAACCTAATGGAATTTTTTTTTCTTGCAACTTGCAGAGCCTTACTTAGGCATTTATCAGCATCGTCTGCTTGATCGCTTCTGCAAAACACGAAATATGCAAAATTTATGAAATATTTTACTTTGAATTCATTGAACCTACCATATAGTACTTAGTACCCATCAGAGAACAGCATTGAGTGGTTCACTGAGGGTTCACATTGTATGCAATAATGATTGCGAATCTGAGTTGCGCGCTCACTAATGGCGAATACGAAGATAACATGCTGTTCATGAATGTGAGCATTTAAGTAGCTCGGGTCTCACGATTGCGAATGCATGTGAAGCTCACACTCCTATGTATTCAACATTCATGAAGCAGTAAATGGCTCGAGCCACTTGGTTTGAAGTGTAGCAAAAAACACAGTTTTTTTTTGCTCAAATCGATGGCGAAAAGTCGAAAATTGGTCACTTGGAGTGTCCCAGTATCATGGAAAGGACCGTTTGACCCATTTTCGAAAAAAATGTTCCAATCGATAGAGAAGCATCTACAACTATTTTGGACATCACTTAGTCGTTCTGGACCCTGGAAAGGACCATTTTTGACCCATTTTTCGAAAAAATTATTGTTTGCTCCAATCGATAGCAATAGGTTAAAAATATATTTTGAACTTCTCTTGTAGTGGTCTTCTCTTGTAGTGTCACATCGTTTTTTACCCAATTTTTGGGAAAATTATTGTTTTTCCAATTGATAGATGAAGCTCGAAAAGAGATTTTGCGCATCACACTTCCGCACTTCAAAATAACAAAGCTTAAATGGAAATTATTTATTTTATTTATTTAAATCGATAATAAGATTTAAATTATGACAATTTAATGAATTGACTATTTTGTTTTCATGCAAATGACATCTTTTGTTTATTCTTTTTTCCATTTTTTCCCCTCAGAAATAAATAATTGAAACAAACTGGTTGATTTCTGCATATTTTTTAAGCCACTTTTACAACTAGTTAAGAATTAGCTACTTTAAAAATTAGTAAATATCGTCAACCAGTTTATTTGAGTCCGGCAGGGTAATGTGAGTTTTTTATTTGCTGAAGCGTGTTTTAATAAAATATCCTGAGTGTATTAAAACTGAAATTCGGCTAATGTGATATGGTCCAATTTTCTCCACCCAGCAAAGACATTACCTGTGCTTTTTTCAACAAATCTTTCCAGATTCAGACCTGAGTTCAATGCCTGCAATGCGATTTAATTTGGGATCACAATGATTGTTTTCCAAGACGGCAAGCAAATTTTGTATGTGAGTCATCTGTCTGATCATCTGTTTTTCGCTTATTGATTCAGTTTAAGTCTTGTTTTATTTTCAATGTTTAATATTTATTACAATTTTCATGATAGTATATCACATTATCCGCTATATATTATATTACTCGCCAATTTCATTGAGAGGTGTCACTTGGCTTTTTTCCATTTTGTTGAAATAGCTTCAGATTGGCTTACGATATAGAGCTCCGAAGTCGTAATATACTGCACAATGCATTAACAAACCAAAATATAAAATACAAAAATACCCATATCACAATACCCGAAGTTACTCTATGGATTGTCACAAGCTGTCATACTTTATTAATGCAACACTGGATGTGTAGAAGACACAATCAATCAATATCATAATCAAAACTAGCAATAATTGTATTTTGTGAAGCTTATCAATTTTGTAGTGAATATTATTAAAAAACATACTTTTTTTGACAATAAAAACAATCAAAAAGTTATAGGACAGAAAAATAACTGGAGTAATGATGACGACAATTAGGTTAATACTGACGAGACCATTCCGATTGCAATTGCTTGGTTCTTAACAATACGTATACAAGGACTTTTGTTTTGGCGAAAAACCGTAACCTTTGATCGCTGACCACCGAAAGAACTCACATCGTCGCCTAATGAATTACAAAAATGCAAACGCAGAAAAAAAAACAAAGTGCCATGCAGTCTTATGAAATCACGAGAGAATATTTGTATACACATTAGGATGGAATCTTAAAGATGCGCGATTTGCGCAGACAAAAAACGTCACAGAAACGAATCAAATGAATTTAAATGAATTCAGTTCGAGTGATTTGTTTGTGGAGCGCGCGTGGTTCAAATTCTAGACGAGTTAAAATTAAATCTTGGCGAAATAGCTTCAACCTACTTGAACGCGTAAAAGATACTAATGTATCTACTGTGGAAAAAATTGATTTAAATTTGCATTAGCATACGGAACATTGAATGTTTACAATTAGGTTTTTTATTTTTGCGTTTCGAACCGCATAAAGTGTTCAACATTCAATTAAAGTAAAATTAAATCAGCGCATCTTTTGGATGCACTTTCGCTTGACGTGGTGCAAGTGTTGTGATTTTTCTTACTGTGGTGAATTTTTTTTATTTTTTCAAGTTGTGTTATGAAACAAAAAACTAAGAAAATCAAAACAAATATAAATATGGCACGAGTCGCAGTAAAATTTTTGTATTTTTAGTGCTGAACATAAAGATACTTTTGAATCTCATTGATGTGAGGAGTGTAACTTGCTGATATTAAGTGCGAAGGATTGAAGCAACAACTAAGGGTTACATTTTATGTGCCGTTTTCTCATGTTTTTGTTCTGCACGTAAGTGTTTTACGATAGTAGATCGCGAATGTTGTCGTCTAAATTTAAAAATTCACTTCCGCTGCTACTTTGGCTTTTTTTCTCCTTTCTTCTATTTCTTGTCTTATTTTTTTTGTATTGTGCAAAATTTGTGTCTATAAAATTTATTTTTGTTTTTCAAATTTATTTTTATCACTGGTATTTAAAAAAAAAAAATCTTTTATTAACTGGGGATTGCCATTGATACCATCAAAATAAAGAGTCTGGAATTGGTGTTGATTAATTATCGAGGGTTTTTTTTTAACTTAGTTTTTTATTTGTTTAGGGGACTTCCATAAATTACGTGAGCTGTTTTATTGAAAATTCAGACTCCCACATTCCCCTGGGTGAGATTTGGTGAGTTCTGGCGGGACCTCCCCCCCTCCCCCCTCCCTTCCATGAGCTTTTCCTTATCATTTTTAGATGTAATCTGCTATAATAATGTATACTCTCTGCATTAAAAAGTCTGCGTGAGATTTTCGCTGACCCCCCCTCCACTTTGGTGAGACTTTGCCGGACCCCCTCCTCCCCTATTTTGACTCACGTAATTTATGGATGGCCCCTTATATTATTGCTTAAGTCTGTGTAAGTTAATACAAAAATATGTGGGGATGAGAATTAAAATTTTGATTATTCATACATTAAGTGTGTGGGGGAAAAGCACTATCATTTAATTTATTTTTTTAAGGAAACAGTTTTTTTTTCTAAACAATATTTATATGCACTTACATTTTTCATGTGCAAAAGCTTTCGGGATACAACCTTTTACGATTTGGTTCAAATTTTGTATGTAATTAGAGTTTGGCTATTCGGCTAAGTTCATTAAAATTTAGGCACATATCATAAAACAACCTTTTAAGCGTCGTTGCATGAACAAAATATCAAGTTCCAATAGACTCACTTCCCTTTTTGACATATCTGTTTTTGAATAAAACAATTTTACAATTTGTAAAAAATAGGTCACCAGATATGATATACTATATATTACATTAAGAACATATAGGTTCTTAGTTTTAAATAAAATCCTTAAAATAGAATAGGTGTTGAAACTTCAGTTATGACGCAAAAGAACAATATCTGGCATTTACTTTTTAAAGATAATTTAATTTAAATGTTGGCCGCGACTACGCCGTAGGTGTTCCATTCGGAAAGTTCAATTTTCGATCACTCTTGCCGGCATTGCTACCGGTATATCGCGAATGACGCGAGTGATTTTGGTTTCCAAGTGTTGAATCATAGCTAGGTTATCGGTCGAAGACTTTTGACTTTACATAACCCCAAAGAAAAAAATCCAGAGGTGACATGACACGATATAGCCCGCCAGTTGATAGGTTTGAAAAGGTGCTCATCAAAATGATTTTTAATCAAGCCATTGTTCCGCGCTCTGTGTATGCCGTATGCCGTCTTGCTGAAACCAAATGTCGCCGACATCACGGTCTTCAATTTCAGGCAATAAAAAGTACGTTATCATGGTGCCGTAGCGCTCGCATTGATAGTTATGTTCTGTCCGACCTCATTTTTAAAAAAATATGGACCGATGATTCCACCAGCTCATAAGCCACACCAAAAAGCGTAGTTCGCGAATCTCTTCGGGTTGCTCATCAGTCCAAATGTGGCAATTTTGTTTATTGACTCATCCATTGAGCCAGAAATGTGACTCGTCAATGATCAAAATTCGGTACGAAAACAGTGGATCTTCATTGAGCTGTTGCAGAGCCCATTGAGTGAAACTAAAGCGTGAATTCTAGTCTGGCAGTTTCAATTCTTGAACGAGTTAGATTTTGTAAGCCTTTAAACTAAGATCCTGATGTAAAATTCGCCAAGTTGTTGCATACGAGAGGCCAAGATAGAGTTTGAAAAATGTTGAAATAGTTGAAAATGACGATAATATATGAAAAATGTTGGGAAAACGTTAAAACAGTTGAAAGTAACTGAAAAAGTCCAAAAAATATTAAAAACTAATGAAGAAAGTCGAAATAACATAAGTTGAAAGTCAATTAAATATTGAAAATGTTGAAAAAGCTAATAGATGGGGAAAAACTAAAAAAAAGATAAAATATCTTGTAGAAGATGAAAAAAAAGTTTGAAGAGGTTGAAAAGTCAACACCTCTTCACCAAATTTTATGAAGATTTTTCTCATAGCACACTAACTTGTAAAGGGTGATCCAATTAGAGCTTTCTACATTGTTTTCTAAATAAAACACATACAAATCAATGTATTGATGCAAATCTTTATTTGGAATGATAGTTCAATTCCTACAACTCAATTTTTAAAAGTTAATTCGTTCAAATGTTGCCCACGAATAGTTCTTCAATGGTCCTTTCTGTGGGTCCAATATTCGATAACTCTTTCGACCATATCGACCGGTATTCCTTGAAAAACATGAGTTATGTTGGTTTCCAAATCGTCAATAGTTTCGGGTTTGTCGACATAAACAAGTGATTTAACATATTCCCAAAGAAAGTAATCCAATGGCGTCAAATCACTTGATCTTGGTGGCCAATTAACAGTGCCATTTCTTGAGATGATGTTTTCATCGAGCGATTGTTTCTCCAGCTGTATGGCATCTTGCGCCATCCTCTTGAAACCAGTGGTCGGCTACATCAATATCCTGAATTTTTTGCAACATAAATTCATAGATTATTGCTCTGTAGTGAGTACCATTGACACGGGCCCCATCCGCATTTTTGAAGAAATACGGTCTAATGATGCCTCCAGCCCATAAATCACACCAAACAGTACATTTATTGGGATACATTGAAAGCTCCTGAATTGCTTCTGGTTTTTCATTGGCCCAAATACGGCAATTTTGCTTGTTAACGTAGCCGTTCAACCAGAAATGAGCTTCGTCGCTAAACACAATTTTTGATAAAATAATGGATCAAATTCAAGTTGTTGTAAAGCCCATAAGCCGAAATTAAAACGTACACCAATATCAGCCCGCTTCAATTATTGTACGAGCTGTATTTTATAGGCATTCCGACCAAGATCACACCTCAAGATACGCCACAATGATCCATAAGAGTTGCCCGAAGCCTAAGATCGTCGACGAATCGATCGTTCACGGTTTTCACGAATACTCTCTGCTACTGCAGAAACATTCTCAAAATTACGGAATGTATGCACTCTGGTTGAGTGTATAATAGTGTAAAATTTTTTCGAAATTTGGTGATGGTGTTACGAATAGTACGCTCAGTTGGACGCTCATAGCGACCAACATGATGTTGAAGAACTCTATGACATTCTCTAACTGATGAATGATTTTGGTAATAAGTTTCCACAATCAATAAACGTTGTTCAGGAGAAAGTCTATTCATGATTGAGTCGTATTGGATACTGAACACAAACGTCATATGGACAAGCCATTTGACACATGACAGCTGTCAAAACAACCCAGTTGGAAAAGGGACCTCAAATTGAATCACCCTTTATATCTGCCCAATCAAATTTCATAACGAATACGTTATTCTTGCTTTGATGTAACGTTTATAAATATTATGAGCGATGCCACGCCCTTCATCGAGTATTTCCAGCTTTCAGTGTTGTATTTAAAATTTTTTTATGAAAATCGTAGTAGCCGCTGTTTGCCAAGTCTTATATTTTTCTTTAATAATTTTTTGTATCAATTAAAGCTTAGGAAGGTGGTACACCCCTGTAAGAGTCTTTAAAAACTTTGAAGATAGCCTTTTCAATTTAATGATTTTCGCTCAGTTTTGTCACAACCAAATCTGGATTATACTTATAAATAAAACTTCGAAACTTGTTTGAATTGATCATTAGATGTTTATGTAACAAGAACAGAAGAACTATTACTGGCGAATATTAAACCAACTTATTGGAAAGTTTTAACGACGCTTTGAAGGACATTCATCATATTCGTCAGACTGAACTCCAACTGACAATTTCTGTTTCAGAACTTAAAGATATGGCTCAGCTCTTGAAAAAGTATTTGACACCATTGATGACTTAAAATGTTGGATTGTTAGATATTGCATAGTGCAGAATTCATGCGTTTATCTTCTATCAATCGATCTTTTTCCATTGTGTAAATAAGTTGCTTGGGACTAGTGGCAAAAACCAAAAACTGCGCAGAGAATTTTAAATAACAAAATTTTTTCTATGCATTTTGGGTCGTAAATTCCAAAAATGACAACCAATCGGGGGCGTCGAAATCGGGAGGGGGACAACTGTTCCCCAGAAATTTTGGCAGAGGGAGGCAGTGCATTCGATTTGCCCCCCTACTCGGAAATAAGTTATAGTTATCATAATTCGATCAACATTTTTAGGGCTCAGCAAATCTTTTTATCAATGTGAGATTATCTCACATCTTGAGTCTCTTGTAATGGGACAAAATTAACAATTAAGAAAGAGTATATGAAAAATTTTTCAAATTTGACCTATAGTTTTGCAGAGGTGAAAATGTTTAAAAATATTTTTTTTAAAACAACTATTATTTTTTCAATAAATGTGTTGGTAACCTATACTTATTTAATAAGTCTAAAAGCTAAGTCCGTTAGCTTTAAAATGATGTATCGTTTATTTAAAATTATTGCGCACCTTCACTTTTTTTAACAAAAAAACCAAAAAAACAATATTTTAAGACACAATAAACACAATAAATTCATAAAAATTATAAATAAATTTTTAAAAATGCAATGAATGAAGCTGATAAGTTTGAACTTAAATATTCTTCTGAGCACAGAACCAGAAAAATCCCTCGATCCTTAGAACAAACCACTCTCACTCCCAGTCCCACTCCTGAAGTAAGATTATCATCAAGAGATCGATTTCGGAAAGACTACTTTGAAGTGTTGGACCTTCTCTCAAACGAATTGGAAATAGGATTCGATCAAAAAGGTAGATACTACTTTTCATATTACGATCTACTCGATGTTTCCTTGGTATAATTTTTGATTTGATACAAAATTGCACAATAATAATAATGATTCGAATAATAAATGATAATGATGAAAATGATAAATAATAATCAAAATAAATGATGATGAAGTGAATATCAATCATTTTGAATCATAAAAGTAATGGTAAGAACAACAGAAAATATTCACGTTGAAACCTGAAAATATTTATTGATCATTTACAAAACACAGCCAAAGTATTGGAAATATTTCAGGTAAATATTTTGAGTATTCTCGAGTATTCCCAACTTAGAATTTTTACAGGTTGTCAATTATATCATCTTGGGGTTGCAGACTGAATAAATCTTAGAAATAAAAGAGGGATTTTGGGCTTTTTGAAATTTAGTAAAAACTTTCATAAGCGAATTCCAAACTCAAATATGAAAAAGTCAAAAAAATTCTCGACAACGCAAGAGATATTAGCGAAAGATCTGTATATAATTTTTTTTTTAAACATTGTTACACTGATAATTTTGATAATTTATTTATAATTTTTTTTTGACCTTGATGCTTTAGAGTTGTTAGAAAATATATTACTTGATGAAGGAACGTCCTAAAGTATAGAATAAATCCTTTTTTTTTAGAAAAATTTATCGACCTTTTTTATTTCAGTTGTCCCCTGCAATCAATTTTTTTTTTGAAAATTGTTTTCGAGATATTCACAAAAAAACAGTTTTCAGCACTTTTTTCATTTATTTGGCCATAATTCCATCAATTTATTTTCGCCCTAAATCAGTTGCACATCGCCGGATAGATTCTTTATTGATGATTGATAACCATTTTCCTTTATCGATCACAAGTTTAAGATTTCGTATCGAGATTCGTTGCACTGTCTTCCCACTCTTAACTCAATTTCCTGCCAGTGCTGCCAATGGAGTGATGCCACAAAATTACCCGTTGTAGCTGCCGATTTAATAAGGCGCCACGAACACTTCCTACTTCAAAATTTCATCACCTGCGAGTATACGAAACTCAGCGTGAGCGAGAGCTGTGCGCATTCATGCAGGATGTCAACAACCAGAAAGATTGCTTTTAACGAGGGTTTTCTCGTGAAATCTAAAATGCTGCAAACAGCCAGCCAACCCACTTTTCCCACGCCCGCTTTCAATAAGTTGATGAGATAAATTTCAAGCAAATTGAATTGGTAGCGATTCGTTTCAATTTCCTTGCGAGAGAACATCCTGTCGTATATTCAGAAAAAGACAAGATGATGATGCTCTTTGGAATATTTTTTTTTTTTTCTAAAGACGAAGAAGACCAACGACCTATGCCACTGTATATTTGTTGCATACATTCGCACAGAAATATTTATGCACATTCATAGAGCATTATTTCTACAACATACATTATACCTATGTGTGTGTTTGTAGAACTGTTGGATTTACTGCAAAAAAAAAAAAAAAAAAAAAAACAAAATAAAAAATCTTCAAGATACAACAACAATTTTTTGCAGAATATACATAGTTAAGTTAAAATTTTTGCGGCAATAACCACAACAAAAATCAACATCATAGCTTAATGTAGAGAACTATGTTAGAGTTTATGTGAGTAGGAATATTTTATGTTTTAGGGTGGTGTTAAAAGATATATGTTTATATGATACTTACTTAAGAAACACTGCTGATTTTTTTAGTTCGAAGGATAAGGGATTTTGCATTCGTTCTAGGTTATAGTCACTCAAAATGGTCAATAAATAAGGACTTCATTAGGGACAACATTACAAGTCATTATCCTGTGGCTTGTAAGGGGTGCAACAATCGGACTTTATGATGTTATCTATTTATAGCGAATGTTGTCAAGCCGAGTGTTCGGAAATTTTTGTTACGCTTTTGTCATGGTATGGTATGGTATGGTATGGTATGGTATGGTATGGTATGGTATGGTATGGTATGGTATGGTATGGTATGGTATGGTATGGTATGGTATGGTATGGTATGGTATGGTATGGTATGGTATGGTATGGTATGGTATGGTATGGTATGGTATGGTATGGTATGGTATGGTATGGTATGGTATGGTATGGTATGGTATGGTATGGTATGGTATGGTATGGTATGGTATGGTATGGTATGGTATGGTATGGTATGGTATGGTATGGTATGGTATGGTATGGTATGGTATGGTATGGTATGGTATGGTATGGTATGGTATGGTATGGTATGGTATGGTATGGTATGGTATGGTATGGTATGGTATGGTATGGTATGGTATGGTATGGTATGGTATGGTATGGTATGGTATGGTATGGTATGGTATGGTATGGTATGGTATGGTATGGTATGGTATGGTATGGTATGGTATGGTATGGTATGGTATGGTATGGTATGGTATGGTATGGTATGGTATGGTATGGTATGGTATGGTATGGTATGGTATGGTATGGTATGGTATGGTATGGTATGGTATGGTATGGTATGGTATGGTATGGTATGGTATGGTATGGTATGGTATGGTATGGTATGGTATGGTATGGTATGGTATGGTATGGTATGGTATGGTATGGTATGGTATGGTATGGTATGGTATGGTATGGTATGGTATGGTATGGTATGGTATGGTATGGTATGGTATGGTATGGTATGGTATGGTATGGTATGGTATGGTATGGTATGGTATGGTATGGTATGGTATGGTATGGTATGGTATGGTATGGTATGGTATGGTATGGTATGGTATGGTATGGTATGGTATGGTATGGTATGGTATGGTATGGTATGGTATGGTATGGTATGGTATGGTATGGTATGGTATGGTATGGTATGGTATGGTATGGTATGGTATGGTATGGTATGGTATGGTATGGTATGGTATGGTATGGTATGGTATGGTATGGTATGGTATGGTATGGTATGGTATGGTATGGTATGGTATGGTATGGTATGGTATGGTATGGTATGGTATGGTATGGTATGGTATGGTATGGTATGGTATGGTATGGTATGGTATGGTATGGTATGGTATGGTATGGTATGGTATGGTATGGTATGGTATGGTATGGTATGGTATGGTATGGTATGGTATGGTATGGTATGGTATGGTATGGTATGGTATGGTATGGTATGGTATGGTATGGTATGGTATGGTATGGTATGGTATGGTATGGTATGGTATGGTATGGTATGGTATGGTATGGTATGGTATGGTATGGTATGGTATGGTATGGTATGGTATGGTATGGTATGGTATGGTATGGTATGGTATGGTATGGTATGGTATGGTATGGTATGGTATGGTATGGTATGGTATGGTATGGTATGGTATAGTTGTGGTGTATTGGGTGATTTAATTTTCATATCTATTATCATTATATTTTTTTTCGACACACCCTAGCGATTGCTTGTTTTCAGTTTGAAGCTCTAATTTTTTCAATCTTTGGTTCTCCGACCCTTCCTACAATGCTTACACAAAACACAAACACATTGAAACACATTTATATGCATAGATTTCGAGACCGTTACCATTTAACGTATACCAACACTTCTTCTTCAGCATCGTCGTCTATTGTTCTCTTGGCTGGCTTCGACGCAGATTCCGCAACGGCACAGCATCAGTATTTGTGTTGTACGCGTCGAGTGCGCAGTTTAAATTTTCCGTTCTTCATAAAAATATTTATAGTAAAAATGTATCTCTGCAAAACTGTGCAGTGAAGGAAAAATATTGAAGAAAAATAAAAAATAAGCTAAAATATCTTTTAAATTTTCAATAATGTTATATCTAAAATTAAACGAAAAGAACAAAAAAAGTGCACGCAAGTAACGGTAATTCAGTTTATGTGTTCATAATTTAAGCAAATGGAAAATTTTCGAAATTTTCAGAAGTTTTTTTTCTGAAAATTTTTGGCTTTTGCACAGATGCAGAAAACAAAAAAAAAATCGTTAGAAGAAATCTATAGAATACATGGATGCACAGAAAACGAGAGAAAGTGAGAGAGCGGAAGTTGGAAAGTTGTGTGTATAAAACAACGTATTGTAAATACGATGAGACAAAAACGCCAGTCGTGGCTTATACGAAGTTTTTCAGGCTTCACCTTCGCCTAAAAAAAATTATTTTTTTTTTCATTTAACTTTTCATTTACGATGTTAGATATTCCATGGGGCTGTTATGGCTTGTGTGTTTGTCTGAGTTTTCTAATTTGTCTTGATATTTGTTTTTTATTATTCGCTGTTAATTTTAATGAAACGACGGAACGTCTTGAGGGAAAAATTAATAGAAAAAACTTTCTACAAGCGGTGGAATTTGAATTTTTCGTAAGCTTTCGACATTCGAAGAATAAAAACTTAAAAGAAATATTTTTAAGAGAAGGTTTGAACCATATTTTGGACTATTATTTAAGTTTTAAGGATATGCGCCTCATACCTAATGCCTTGAACATTTTTCATAAATTTCGAAGGCTCTTTAATTTTTTATACCTTATCCGAATGTATGTAAGTATAATTATTTTTTAGCACTGATCCGGTTGTGGTAATTACTATGGGAAAGGGGGATGAATTTGTAGTGCTTTAAAATTTAATTAAAAAATTACAAGCATGGTTTAAGTTTTAATAAGTACTGAAAACAAATAGTATTAATAACAATGTGCCTAAAATACTTTAGTATTTTGTGGAACATTTTTATTTTATTTAGTTTACATTGATTAAATTTTAATTAGCTTGTTTTAATAAAGTTTTTCATTTTAAACCGGAAAAAATATTCAGATCTAGATCTATATACATATTTTTTATCGTGGAAATTTAAGAGCATAGTATTCTTTTCAAGCGATTTTGTTATATGCAGCTCTCTTTTTAATTAGATTGACAAAAATCAGCATATTTGAGGAAAATATAGTTTTGTAAAGTCAGGATATTCATATTTGAGTAAAATAGGATAGGGCACATAACGAAAAAGAAATTAAAAAACAATAGAATATTTTATTCAGTTACAGTATACAAAATACGGCGGCAAAATTAGGGGACGTCCATAAATTATGTCAGTCAAAATAGGGGGGACGGGGTCCGGAAAAATCTCACCCAATGTCACCAAGGGGGAGGGAGGGTCAATAAAAATTTCACGTCAACAAAAAAAAAAAAATTCGAAACCATGGTCGAGCTAAGATGACAATTTCGATTTTTTTTTTTGGAGCACACTCTTTAAATGTGGTTTTTCTTAAAGTTAAGACAATCTTGAATTAATATGAACAATTAAAATTCAAAGGGAGGCATTTAAGTTAAAAAAAAACAAAACAAGAAAAGTTACATATAAAGTTAAATAAAAAAATAGCTATCTGATATTTAATTGAACAACCTTGAATATTAATTCAAGACAGCCTTAGCTTCAAGAAAAACTATGGCTGAAGGATGTTCTATAAAAAAAAAAAAAAAAAAAAAAAAAAAAACGAGACCAGCTAAAAGGCTGTTTTTGGTGGAGATGTACAAACATATATGTGCTATAGATATAAAATTTTTTTAGGTGTGTATGGAGCATCAATATTCACCTGAAAACCAAAATGGGTGAGATCCGCCTATGCATACGTCCACCTCACATACCACCCAAAATAGTGTTTGCGCTCAATAATAGGGTGTCGAGCATAAATTATCAGTTGGGTACCAACCATGGGCGTGATTATTTGAAACTATTTTTCGTAATTTACTATCAAAATCCCATTTGAATATCCCTCATTCAAAACACGCGTTCTTAATGGCCCGTATATTTGAAAGCTTCTGAGATATGCGAATTTCAAAGAAATACTGGACGCATCTGCATTGAATGCATGGGGCTCAGTACGTGCAGTAATTAAAATTGTGATATGCAAAAATCGGTCTTCAAACTATCGCATTTTCATCGGCAATATGATATATTTGAAAGATTTGACGTTGGAAATACATATTTTCCATGACCATTTCGAATTTTATGAGAAGCAGTTGTCCACAGAATCGGATGAAGCTGGTGAAAGATTCCATCAGACAATAATGTATTTTTAAGACCGGTTTTCTAGCAAAAGGTTCGATTTGATGCTTGCCGATTTCTGCTGGTCAATCGCCACACAAAAATAAAATTTTCGCATCACTCACGAGATATTAGATAAAACTTGATTTAAAAAATGGCATCTGAACCTCCTAATTTTAAGCGGCCACAATTGCAATTTTTCAATTTTTCACTACATAATTTTCACAAATTTAGTTGAATGCAAAGAATTTCTTTTGGCGTAATTTTGCTTAAAAAAAGGTTAGCAAATACAATCCACTGTTTTGCACGCTACTTTTCTTACACGGCTTTTAAAGTCAAAAACTACTAAA
Organism: Tricholauxania praeusta; assembly: GCA_949775025.1. NCBI lineage: Eukaryota > Metazoa > Arthropoda > Insecta > Diptera > Lauxaniidae > Tricholauxania > Tricholauxania praeusta. Next base: position 90,136,147 of record OX459031.1, read on the forward strand.
AAATATTGGTCGAAATTTACACTTTGGCCTTACTCATACTTATTTCTAGTCAATCGTAATTCTTTTTAATGTAAATATCACAGAGTCCACTTTAAACGCATTATTCTCAGGAACTCAGGTAATCCTTCAGTTTGTATAAGAACAAAAAAAAAAAGATTTCCAATGTCAATCGTATTGACATCATTGTGAGTTCCTCTACGAAGCAACACTGCAACTCCTACCATACGCTTATAATAATTTATATATATGCATGCCTGAAAATATGCAATGAAATTGTAATGGAAAAGTATTATGGGTACTGAAGCCAGTGTTGGGCATATGATCGCCCTAGAACCCACACTTTCAGGACATTGTAGGTAGCATCGAAATCTTCTTATAACAGACAGTAAGAGAAAGGTTGATTACTTTTTATTCTCTACTTTAGGGCTTCAAGGAAATAGGCAGCATCCATATATTCAATCTATACTGCGCAAAAATTTCCACTAAAATTTCGCACCGACCACCGCAAAACTCATGGAAAAGCTGCAGTTTCAGAAGAAAATACTTTTAAATAGCAGGAAAAAATAAGTAAAAACAATTTTAAAAAATAGTCCATGCTAGTATTCCACTATATTCTCTGGATTATTAAATAATAAAGAATTTCACCTGAAAGGGCTTACAAAAGGTTTTACGTTTGCGTTTTATTTTCAGATGATGAAATATTTCACATTAACTTATTTATTTTAAAATTTTTACGATTTTTTAATCTTTACATTTATGATATTCTTCATTGGAAGTTTTATTGCATCCTCGAAATAGCCCTTAGTCTCTTCGGCTCTTGTTCGTCTCTTGAACTTATATCCTATACCCTACACATTTACAGGTAGTCACATGCACATAGAATTCTTACTAAAAAACATTTGGATGAAGCCCAGTCCAGAAGTTATAAAAAAAGACACAGAACGTTTAGTGTTATTTATTACTTTCTTCTTAAAAGTTGCTAGTATAAAGAAACACGTCTTTAAAAAATTATAAAAATATTTTTTTCGTGATAGCATAAGCCAAATTTAAATTCAGTTATCCAAAACTTATAAGAAAAATATAATAACTATTAATAATTTTTGTATTGAACTTTTTAGTCATTTTTACAACCAACATGACAAAGATAACAAGTGGATCAATTTAACCTGGTAATTGGTGACATATGTTTCGGCTTTTACCACGTATATACATATTTATATGCATATACATAGCCTCATCAGACCAGTTTTGGTTAAGTTGTACTGAGAATCGAACACCCGACCGTATGCATTTTTGAATTGCGACGGCCGCTCTAACACTTGAGCTATTGGGTATGTGACCTTGATGTGTACAAAGTGCGTGTTTCTTTGGAGTTCGCACGTATTGTTCCATTTTTCTTGTTATCTTTCTGAGTTATGTTCAGTTGACATAGCTCTTTTTAAGCTTATTTGGCTTATACATGTGCTATGATTTTATAATTTTATTTTCATATAATTTCAAAGTTCTGGAAAATTTTCCAGCTACTTTTTTTTTTATTATTATTGAAAAATTGGCGGGTTCTCCATATTAAGAATTTTTGGTTTGTTTTGAGACTAATAATTATTATATTAATAATTTTTGTATTGAACTTTTTAGTCATTTTTACAACCAACATGACAAAGATAACAAGTGGATCAATTTAACCTGGTAATTGGTGACATATGTTTCGGCTTTTACCACGTATATACATATTTATATGCATATACATAGCCTCATCAGACCAGTTTTGGTTAAGTTGTACTGAGAATCGAACACCCGACCGTATGCATTTTTGAATTGCGACGGTCGCTCTAACACTTGAGCTATTGGGTATGTGACCTTGATGTGTACAAAGTGCGTGTTTCTTTGGAGTTCGCACGTATTGTTCCATTTTTCTTGTTATCTTTCTGAGTTATGTTCAGTTGACATAGCTCTTTTTAAGCTTATTTGGCTTATACATGTGCTATGATTTTATAATTTTATTTTCATATAATTTCAAAGTTCTGGAAAATTTTCCAGCTACTTTTTTTTTATTATTATTGAAAAATTGGCGGGTTCTCCATATTAAGAATTTTTGGTTTGTTTTGAGACTAATAATTATTATATTAATAATTTTTGTATTGAACTTTTTAGTCATTTTTACAACCAACATGACAAAGATAACAAGTGGATCAATTTAACCTGGTAATTGGTGACATATGTTTCGGCTTTTACCACGTATATACATTAGGGTGATTCAAATTTTTTTTTTTTGGTTTTTTTTAAGGTGCTGTTGCTTAAAAAGTAAGTTTATGATATGAAGAAAAAGTTCACGAAATTTCAGCTCTGTAACTCAATTTTATAAGGTGGCGCCGGAGCCTGTTAGTTTTACATGTAAATTGTATGGAAAAATTATTTTTTACAAAAAAGGTATCTAAATGAATAGGTGATTAGTGTTGTTGAGCTGAAAAGGGTCGTTTTTCGACGTAATTTTTTACGCTGAATCCGAATCTGGCCTCAGAATTGACCCATCATGTCGGAATTCTGAAATATTTGAGGTTAATTACCTGAAACATGATGTTTTTTGTCTACTTTCGAGGTCATGTATAGGATTCAAAGAAAGTTGATCAGCTTATTTTTAACAAAAGCATCATTTCGTACCATCCTAGCCCTTTAAAATGAGCTTTCAAGTGGTGATCTGTGATGTTTCCTTGCAAAGTTATAGCCATTTTAAAGTGACATGAATTGGATCCCCTACAAAGGGTTGCAACCCAACAATATTAACCAACGGGTTTCA